>OX596006.1:48530523-49130523 GCA_951394115.2 Drosophila phalerata | reverse complement strand
TTTTGGTCTCAGAACTAAGATTTTTGGTCGTGAACATAAAATTCTAAACTTAAGAGAATACATCTTGGTTTTAAGAACATTTGAAATAAGACCAAGCTCTTATTTAAAGTATAGATGTTCTAAAAATTAAAATAAAAAATAAATAAAAATAATATTTTATTTATTTTTTTTTATATTTGTATATATTTTATTTTGTCTTGTATTGGTAATTTTATAAATGCTATTTTAATTTGTTACGAGTGGGGTTCGAACCACGGGGCCACCATATATTTCATATGAAATTGTACATATACTTTTCTAACAATTGAAGATTTGTATTCTTATATTAAGTTTTTATGATTTTTAGATTAAGAATCTTAGTTTTAGTAATTTGGTCTAAAAATAATCTTATTTTAAGAACCAAATATTTAAGATGTATGTTCTTGATTTTATAAGCTGGTCTTTTTTTTCAGTGCAGTGTGTGTAATAACAACAGACACACAGACTCTAATACTTACTCTTAAAAAAAAAACACAAACTTCACACAGTGATAAAGGGTTAAGGTGCTGAAGGGGTTAAGAGAGAGAGAGGGGGGAGAGGGTAGGAATTACTGCTGTTGTTCTGACGTATTTTATTGTGCTGCTTTTCACTGGCTTTATGATTATTGCACCCCAGTCTCATTCAGATGCGTAGTGTAAAGCTGCCACCCTTTTCAGCCCCCTTTTCAGCCCCCTTTTAACCCCTTTTTGGCCACTGTATCATCTTAAGGAAGCCACACACTTGAAAGCTGCTACAACATGATTTTTTAATGAGTTGTTTTGCTGCACACAAAAAAAACACGCATTAAAACTACTGAATTGGAAATCTGTTCAACAAAGTTGCCGCATTTTGTGGCACTTGTCAGCAAAGAAAAAAGGGGGAATAAAACTGGAATAAAAAAAAAAAACAACTTTGATTCTTACTCCGTTATCAACAATTTGAGTACTCAAAATTCTTTCGAGTCAAACTTCAACTTATTTAAATCAACACTTCGATGTCACATTCCAAATTTCCGCGGAGAACTTTACATCATTTTGCATTGTGAAACTTATCAAAATCTTAAATGCTTGACAGCGCCAAATGAAATGTAAAATTAAAAATGCGAACAGAAAAAATTTTAAGTATTAAAAAAATGTACAAATTCAATATTTGTACGGGATTAAATAAATGTTTTTTTGAAGCCCACAAAAAATATATTAAATATAAAAATCGTGTACACAATGCATTTCAACGGCAGAAACGAGCGAACAACAACAACAACAACAACAAAAAACAACAAAAAACAACAAAAATAACAACAACAACAACAACCGGAAAAACTTACACAAAAGCTATTGCAATTGTAAAATTGTAGAGTTAAAATTGCAATACTCAGACTGTAACTAGGGTCAGTTTTTAAAAAGTGCAGGTAAAACAACAGAAAAGAGTATATAAATACGAAAAACCGAACAGCAAATACCCTTACTTATTTACTACTCTACAATTCAGAACACTGTTAAGACATTTAACTTATTAAAAATGAATTTGAAATAAAACAGGAATCGCATAAAATAATTTAAAACGCTCTTTTTTTTGTTTCTCGAACTTTATTAATAAAATTATGTGCTTATAATATAGTTACAATTATATAATATACAAATTTTAAGTACTATTTGTTTTGAATATAAAAAAATTATAATTTATTTTCTATTTATTAGTTATATTTACCCAAACATCAATATTGAAAATTTTATATTTATTACAAATTGCATCACCAAGTAAATCCATCCACTATTAGGGTATTAAATTTCACAAAAAGTTGCATTAAATGTTCGAAAAAAAATGTGAAATATTAAAATTGTAATTGGACGTCAAACAATGCGGCGAGCATTTAATTTAATCAAGTTTCCCTTGTGCATAAATCAAAAATTCCAATCTGAACACGAATATGAATACGAATATGAGTGTTGTGCAATAGATCCGCAGATTTTCTAGGCTTTACAGAAAAATGTTTACCAAAACGAAAAAAAAAATAAAAACATATTTTATCTGTGGATTTTTGCAAAATGAAAATAAAAATTGTCCCAACATTTTTGTATTAGAAATTGAGATCCAAAGATTTACTTTTTTAAGTTAAAAGTTTATCTTCTTAATCACATTTTAATTAGATATAGCTTTTTTATATTTCCATAATTTTTCTAAGTATTATTATTTTATTTAATTGGTAAACTTGTGGATTTTAGTACATAAAATTTGTATATTACAAAAATTAAAACTAAATTTTACTTTTTAAGGCTTAGAGCATTTTTCTTTAATAACATGTGTATAAAATTTTGAAATATAAATTTGTTTATATTTTCATTATTTTTAGGTATTATTATTATATTTATTTAGCTATTTCTGTCCATTTGGGCAGTCGCTTTTTTTAAGTTATCGGTCTCAGGATTTGTTGCCATTTTGTGCCTGATTCGTAAGACTTTTTCTCTACTTTTCTTTATCGATTACACAATGCATGCACTTTATCAGGTGTGTGTGTGTGTGTGTGTGTGTGTGTGTGTGTGTGTGTGTATGGCCAACACGTTAGCTACCACAATTTATGCTGTAATCCAAAAAAGGACATAAATGGCAGCGATAAATTGAGGTTAACGCGCCAAAGTCACGAAAAGGCAAAGTCAAAATGTGACCCATACACACACACACACTAATACACACACACTCAGACACACACCTGGACATCGTGCCTAAAGTTCTCAGTTTAAGTGAAATTATATTAAGTGTTCAGACGCTTGAATTTGCATGCAATACACCTGCCAACATTGTTGATATTCTAGCTAGTTTATAGCTAAACTTTGTTGGCCAAGAAAAGCTATCTATCGGGCTATTTTATAAATAACTTTTTACAACACTTAAAAGATAAAACTTTAATGTTTAAAATATATTTATCTCCAATGGAAAAGTTTTATTTAAAACTGAATTTTCCAATTCTAAAATTAGAATACAAAAATTGATAAATTTTTCGAATACTCACTACCAGTTTAAATTAAATTAGTTATTAAATCATTTGAATTTCTGACAACACTGCCTGAAAATTACCAGAATTTCCATTTACTTTTTTAGGCATTCTCTTCTCTCTCCTTTCTCTGCTTTTTTATTCTTACTGTGGTCGTTTTCTCTTTGAGTTCTCTGTGAGAAATATGCATTAAAGCAATTGCTTTGGTCTTCAGCTTTCGACATTCTCAATGCGAACTATTTTTATTTACTTGGATACATCAATTATATTCAGAGACTTGAGTGAATAATATTGAATGCAAGTTTATTTTATTTAATAGTTTTACTTTGGCTTTAGAAAATGAATTCATTTGATAAATTTGTAAATTCAATTGGTTATTAATTTTTAATTGTATGATTAATTTTTGTGGTACCTCTTACAAATCTCAAATATCTTATTTGTTGAGGAATTATAAAAATGATGAAACAAAACTATAAATAAGTTTTTGAGATGTCAAAAAAATTAAAAAAGTGGAAATTTTGTTTTCCCAATTTTTATTTCCTAATAACATTATTCTTAATTTAATGCTTTTACAATAGTTGTATTCAAAAATTGTTTTTTCTAAAATTGTGTACTCTAAATGATATTGTTAGTTGAAATTCCGATTTGATGATTCCCAATTTATTTCCTTATTTCAATTTTTGTTTTCTCTCAATTTTCACTACCTTATAAAAATATATGTTATTTTGGTGTTTCATAATTATTATTTCCAAATGTTGTATTTTCTAATAACACAATATCTTATTTTGGGGTCCATATTTATATTGCCTAGTTTATTGTACTTTTTATCATTATTAAATTTTCGTATTGTAAGCAATATTTTCCCACATTTGTAAAGGGAATCCTTTAATGTAGAGCATAGACAAGTCGGTGTCTTTTATAGTCGAGTGAAAGAGAGAATGAGAGAGAGAGAAAGAGAGAGATATGTTTTGTTGCCTTTACACATTGGATTACTTGTATTTACACAGCATATTTGTTCATTTGCAGTGTTGCCACAGACACACACACATTTACACATATGTTTACACACACACACACACACACTTGTACACACACACATGTACACACTCAATGGCGCATTCACATGCATTCATTTATATGCCTTTAACCACTCAAATCGTTCAATAAATAATCTCTGCAAACGCGACAAACAGACGCGAAAAGCATTGCCTACTTTTAAGGGATATCCACCTACCCCCACGTACCCCCAACCCTTCTCACAAATCTATGGGTGTGTGTGTACATGTGTGTGTGTGTGTGTGGTTGCTGTTGTGCGTTGGCGCATTATTGAGTGGATTTTGCGGTTTTTGGGCAAAAGACGCAACGCACATAAAAACAAAAAAAAAGTAGAAATAAAAATAAAACAGAGGAGAAAATGAAAAACCAGTCAACATAATGACAGAAAGCAAAGTAGATATAGACAAATAGAGAGAGAGAGAGATATATAAATAAATATATATCGAGAGAGAGAGAGAGAAGGAAAATTCCTTAAAGTGTTATTTATAATTCGCAGAACAAACAAATACAGAACGTTTTACAGTGGGTCCCAATTATTTAAGCCACTACTCTTTCCACTATGTCTCATTTTATATATGTTGGACATATTATATTATATCTGAATCAAGCTATTAAACTAAAACATAGTTAAAAGTGTAGTGGATTAAACTATCTAGGAGCCACTGTTAACGAAATCATGTACAAAATAAAATGTTAATATTTAGCTCTTCAATTTTATTAATAACTTTTTCCACTTAAAATATAAATTCTATTTTATAGAGGTAGAAAAAGTGAATTACAAATGTAATTTCACATAATAAAATCTATTTTTTTTCATACCACAATTTTTTGTTTCAATTCTGATAAGAGTTATTTTAAAAGAGGTGACTACAATGTTTAAGTTTGGTTATTTTTATCGATAGACATATTGATTTCGATTTATTGTGACTCTATCAGCTGGCAAAGTTGACAAGAGAAAATAATAGAAATAATAATAATAATAAAAAAAACAAGACTAGTTGCAAAAACCTTTGGCCAATTGGGAAAATTCATTAAATCGTTGATTGAATGAGCGAATGAATGAGTGAGTGTACTCGTATTAAATTAGAGAATGAGTGAATGAGTGAATGAATGAACGAATTGAAATTGGCTTGAAGGAAACTGAGGAGAGACAAACTTGTCGGTTGTTGGTTGTCGGTTAAACAGATCTAAATACAGACAACGCCATTTGCAATTACTATAAGCAATATCTCACACACAGACACACACACACACACACACACACACGCACACACACACACACACGAACAGAGACTGTGAATGTCATACGTGTAATTGGGTTGCTGAGCAGCCAAATTTCGGTTCAAATTAATGAATGGATGAAGCTTATTGTGTTTCTAGCTCCATTTTGGGGAGAGAGAGAGAGAGAGAGTGGAAAAGAGGGATGAGGAGAAAGGAAGAGAATGGGGGGACTGAAATCACTGGTCAGTGGAGGTAGAAGAGAGAGCTGATAAAGAAATGAATTCTAGGCAATGTTGTGAGTAATTCCAAATGATTAGCTAGAAATAGCTAAAAAAAAAAAAACATATTAAGCATGCAGAAAATTAAATGAAAGCTTGTGAAATATCTTTAATTAATATTAAAGCTCAAAGATTACTGTTAGCATACAGGTCAGTAAAACTAAGAATATTTTCTTTTTTTTAATAAAAAATTGTATTTTATATTCGCTCCCTGAATTCTATAATTTGGTTTTTTTGCCTAAGAAATATTCGACTTAGGTGTTTTACTTTTAAACTTAGTCTCAAAAGAAAAATACGAAAATAATATGTATCAAAGAATTATCTACATTTACAAGAAAGCAAAATATTTATTTAAAAACGGTTTATTGCTCAGTTTGTCGGATTTATTTGCTTAAAACTAGTCTGAATTATAGCTAATAGAATTTATGAAAATTAAGTAATTACAAAATAGCCAAATATAGCTATAAAAGCGTTAAAATGGCATCACTTGAACTTGTAGGCTAAATAATATGTAATATTACGCATACGCTTAGTTGGCCACGCCATTTGCATATACATTTAAATGAGATTGTAATTGTTGTGAGTTGTTGTTGTTGTAGTTGTTGTTGTCAGTTGTTGTTGCTGTTGTTGTTGCTGTCAGTTGTTAGTTGCACTGAGAACAATAGTCGTTACTTTAATGCCCAACTAATTGCATTTCATGTGCGTCGATTACTCATACGCACCTTGAGCCCCACAGGGAATTCAACTTGCGTTTTCAAATGAGAACTGAAACCTGATAATGAGAACTGAGAACTGAGAACTGAGAGCTGAGAACTGAGACAGAGCTTTGTGCTAATTGTGTTTTGCCAAATTAATTGATTTATGGCCTGTGCATTAAATTTGCTTTTCCTGTTGCCTGACATTTGATGAGCCACGCCCACAACACCTCATAAGCGCCTCCTCAAATTCAGATGAATACGATATCAAAGTCGACCCGATGGATATTTTGATTTTGTTTAATTTTTACTCTACCATCCCTAGAGAAAAAACATATATAGCATTTTTAAAATGACATTCTGCTTAAAATACGGTGCAATTTTGACAAAGTTATGCAATTTTGAAGTTTATCTGACCTTTAACTAAGCCACCTTACAAGACAAACTTTTTGTTCATTTTGACATGATTTTTTACAAGAAAATTAAATGTCTCAAAATCAGTTTTAAAGGTTTTTTTTATACTAATTACGATAAAAGGAGCTGACTAAAAGTAAAAAACTTGAGATTTGAAATTTGGAATTTTAAAAATTGCAAAGGGGGGACCCTTAGCATTAAATCCAAGATCTATAGCGATATAAATTTTTTACAAAACTAATTAAATTTGAATGCAGAATGAATTTGGAGGACAAATCATTCTTAAAATGACATTCCGTTCTAAAATCGGTTGAGTTTTGACAAAGTTATGCAAGTTTGACGTTGATCAGAATGTGGAAAAAAAAATATATGGTAGGGGAGGGAGCGAAAGAGATAGACTGAGAAAGAGAGAGAGAGAGAGCGACAGGAAGAGAGAAGACTCATGTTTATATCTATGTATATTTAAAAAACTATACACAGAAAAAAAAATCCATTCTAAAAATCAAGTTTAAAAAACTTGATTTTAGCTTGAATTTTTTAAGTATGTATTCAGGATAAAATTCTTAAATTCGGGATTAAACGGCATGACTCAGCATAAAAATGGGGATATAAGCCGAAAAAAATTTAATTTAAGAAAAACATTCTTAAATGATCAAAATATTTGCAAAGAGCGAAATGACATGCTCTCTTTCGGCTGCTGCTCTCTGTTAAACCGAAGTTGCATCGCTCTCAGCAGAGCTTGTGAATTCGAGTTGAGCAATTTTTCGTCAGTTGATTTTTGTCTATTGTAGTGAAAGCGTTAAAGTGCTATGAGTGCCGAAAAAGATCAACTTTTAGAGTTGCTTCGTTTTTTTAATTTAGAAGCTGCATATGATTATTTAAAGGGTAAGTACTAATAACTAATTAACAATTGTTAAACCTACATATGTATGCATATAAATAATATTTACATATGTAATTTTTTTTTTTGTGTGTGTGTTTAAGTGTTGCCAGCTAAAAAAGTGAAGTGATAATGCTTGTACATATATAAATACATACATAGGTATAAGTTTTAAAATTCATAAATTTGTCATTAAACAAAGTGTTTTAAGAAAGCCGGCGGCAAAACTCTACGAACAAACGCTGACGCTGACGCCGACTTCGCGACGCCAATGCTTTGCTTCTTTCGCTAACACTGTACGTTTTCATGCGTATGCATGCATTCGTATATTCACGTGTATGTATGTACAACTAATACATAATTATTAGTTAACTTCTAATCAGCAGCGCTTTTCTACGTGCATACATATGTATGTATGTATATATAAATGTACACAAGACCTGCAAGACACGACCTGCAATAACTTACATATATACATACATACATATATACATACATACATATATATGCACGTAGAAAAGCGCTGCTGATTAGAAGTTAACTAATAATTATGTATTAGTTGTACATACATACATACACGTGAATATACGAATGCATGCATACGCATGAAAACGTACAGTGTTAGCGAAAGAAGCAAAGCATTGGCGTCGCGAAGTCGGCGTCAGCGTCAGCGTTTGTTCGTAGAGTTTTGTTTTCTGCTGTTGAGCGTCGTTTTGCATGCTATGTACGTGTATGTATGTATGTATGTGAATTGACGCGCAGCTTCTTGTACACGCTAACAAACATTTATAAATTGAGTAGTTTTATCTAGTGACAGTTGTTAAAAGTTGCTATTGCTTAAAATTTGTTAGAAAAAATAATTCAAATTATTAATGTTTGTTAGCGTGTTACAAGAAGCTGCGCGCCAATTCACATATGTACATACATACATACGTACATAGACATGCAAAACGACGCTCAACAGCAGAGAACAAAATTCTACGAACAGACGCTGACGCAGCGTGCGTAAATATTTTGTTGATCACATTTATAGGCGCATATAAATATAAACGTACACACATATTATTAACAGTACACTCAGCGTAAGTTGTATTCGTACACTCTAAATGAAAAATAGTTATGTTAATATACATACATATGCATATGTATGTATGAAGAACAGTTGAATTTGTTTTGAGTGTGCAAATAAAGCTTGCGCTGAGTGTGTACATACATACATACATATGTATTTATGAATGTAATTTTTTTTGTTAATCACTTTTATTGGGGCAGCAAGTAATGTTATGTATAAATGTGCGTACATATGCATATATATATATATGTATGTATATTGTCTATACACTGAGAACAATATTTATTCGTACACTCGAAATTAAATATGATTATCCTTCATATCAAGTAATAAATAAAAAAAAATTTATTTAACTTAAAAAAATTTGTATTTTAAATACTATAATGATTGTACGAATAGATATTGTGCCAAGTTTATTTATTTATTTAAAAATTATTTTATTTGCATAGTATTTTTACTTATTTATTCGTATGAGCAAAAGTATTAATAATTCATATATACATATATATTTTT
This sequence comes from Drosophila phalerata, assembly GCA_951394115.2. NCBI lineage: Eukaryota > Metazoa > Arthropoda > Insecta > Diptera > Drosophilidae > Drosophila > Drosophila phalerata. Next base: position 49,121,387 of record OX596006.1, on the reverse strand, counting down.
ATTTAGATGGCAATGTTACATTTGAAGATCCGGAATTTTTTTAAAATGATGACCGAGAAAAACTTTTGAAAAACTCTTGGAACTTAGAAGCAGCAGGTAAATATATTTATATAAATGAGTGACTACTTATGTATGTATGTAGGTTCGTTTGCGTAGTTTGCCGCTTTTGTTGTTTGTGTTGATTTCGCTATTATTTGTTAATCTATTGCATATAGTTAGTCAAGAAAGTTCTTTGACAAAATTAAATATATTCACAATTTCTCTGGCAAATAAATATATTTAATTAATATATTAATATATAATAATATATTAATTCTATGGTTCTAAGAACAAGTTATAAAAATACAAATAATTTTCAAGTAAGTTAACTATTTTTAAAACTAAACAAAACACTTTCTTGACTAAATTTATATGTACAAGTTATTATAAACATATACATAATTTTATTTAATTTTCTTTGTTATCTATGTATATTTATTTAGATTGACCAGATGTCTTTATGGTTCTGGCATTTATTCAATAAGATGACACTGGAGATACAATTTCTCCACTATGACTGACAACTGAATTTCGGAAGGAACTTTTTATGCGAAAGAAACTCCAGGTAAATATCTAATTGTATGTCAATTAACTTAAGCAGATTCTAATTAAAAATTATCTCCAACTGCAGCGCCTTCAGCTATATCAGAAGAGGAAATGGGAACGGGAGGAGTAAAAGCAACTACAGCCAGAGTCCAATGCTGAGGACAACGATCTCATATTGAATGACCACGGATCGCTGTCGACTTCGCGACGTATCGCTAAAGACATTGAAGAACGACCCTTTTCTGCTTTAATTTTATATATGTTTATTAATATAAGTAAAAATATTTAAAAAATGTAATACTTTACAAATAAATAACCACTGTAAAAATAAACAAAAAACAAAAAAAAAAAAAATTAGTCTCTTTTAATCCTTAATTTAAGAATATTTGGGATTAAATTATTTGATCCCGAATTTAAGATTATTCAGGATTAAATTTTTGAAGCCTGAATTTAAGCATACACGAGATTGAATTTTTTAAGCCTGAATTTAAGAACTGTCGGGATAGAATTTTTTAAACCTGAATTTAAGAATAGTCGGGATAGAACTTTAAGCCTGAATTTCGGGATATTCGGGATTGAATTCAAGCTAAAAGCATGTCAAATTAAGGCTAAAATCGCGCTTGATTTAGGAATGGCAGGATTAAAAAAATCAAGTTTGTCGTACTTGGTTTAAGAAAATCCGGGATTACCGTACTTCTGACACCGGGTTGGATTGATTTTAGCCTGGAATCCCGGATTTTTTTTTTCTGTGTACTTATATCTAAATTGTGTAAAGGGTATCTCATAGTCGGAACTTCGACATAATTTTCTTCTTTTTTATTTTTCCACTTTAACACTTCTCTCTCTTCTTTTCTGTCCCTTTCTCTGGCCTAGTTTTTTTTTTGGGTCGTCATCATTGACGCTTTTGTAATTATGCCTTTCGCATACACTTTTTCTATCTCTCTCTCTCTCTCTCCCTGTCTCTTTCCCGCATACTGCTGACCCGCTTTTGGTGGCATCTTTTAAAGCTAATTGAAGCTGGCTGATTAAGTGCATTGCCATCAAACTGTTGGCCAACTTGACTCAACTGCTTTTTAAGTCTTCCAAACTTCTATTCAATATGTTTCTAGAGAATCTGCTAATAGAACTCATTATACAAGGGAAATACACAGATTTATTTATTACTATAAAATTTGAATAAAATTTAAAAACATTTTGATGCAAAGCTTTAAATAAAACTTGGTTAAATTTTATTTATTTAATTGAAAAAATAAAACACAATTCAATTGAATTGTATCTAAGCTTTAATAAGTCTCAAATTACTATTTTTATCAATAAATATTACACTTTTGTCCTGACTCACTGGCTGACCGATCATTCCAGAGACCAAACCGTAGGGCCCAGAAAGCTGAAAATTTTACACAATATAGCTAAGATAATTTAATTTTAAAATTCGAACCGCAAGTGAGTCAAAGTTGAGATAAAAACTCAGTCAAATATTTAATGTTTAATCAAACAATATTTAAGAGTTTATTATGAGTAATATCTAATATTGAAAAAAAAATATGTTGGATTTTTTTTAATAATATATCTACCTAAGGGACTTCAGTCCATTAATAATGTGTGTGTTTAAATTGATCGTGAGCTCATTAAGTTTCTTTTTATTTGTGAATTAACATGGAATATTTGCAACTCATTTAAATGTCAGACTTTTGTTTTATTTTGTATTTATTTATTCAGTTTCTTGACGCATTAACGAGTGTTCAGTTCCCTAAAGAGTCTTTAATTATTTAGCTATTTATGAGATGCAATCTTTAAAAACAGCTTGAGGCAAACACATACACACACACACACACACACAAACTTATATATTATCCTGCAATCGTTTGTTGTCCTTTGTTAAACCAATTGGCATTTGAGAACGCCTCCCAACTCAACAGCCACGCCCACCCAATATCGCCTAGCATATTGAATGGCACAGTCAACAAACTCCTCTTCTTTTTTTTATTATTCCTCTTCCTTTCTTTATTCCTCTTCAATCTCAATCCTCTTCAGACTCTTTGGCTTCCTCATCATGAACAGTAGCTAGAAATTCAACATTCTCAACTGTCTGCAGTCTTTCTCTCTCTCTCTCTCTCTCTCCCCCTCTCTCTCTCTCTGTCTCTCTCTACATACTTCTTTTTCCTTTCTCCCTCTCTCTCTCTCTCCTTTCATGTAGGCTTCCATTTATAAGCCAATTGTATTTCAATTGAATTTATTCCAGTATCTGTTATGTTATGTCGTGTTCTGTTATGATGTCGTCGTCTCGACATACCCTGTAGCCTGACATCAGTAGGGCATATCCATTGTTAATCTGTATTATTTTTTATTTTTTAAATATCTAAATTAAATTAATAAATATAATAAACAAAATGGCAGCCAAGAAGTCTTTTATTTAATTCAATAGAAATACTAATATTTTTTTTTACTTTACACTAATATACAGTGTGTTAAGTTTATGTTTTCACAGTCGACAATAATCATACAAATTATATTAAAATATTTCTTAAAGATGAAATTTTAATTTAATTCTAAACAATTTTATTGCTCCAAACTAAAATACAAAATTATTTTGAATTACAAATGAAATATGAAAATTGTATGTTATTTTTTTTAATATCCCCCCCAAATTTTAGACCCAATATTTTTTTTATTTATATTTATGTTTCAGTTCAAATTGTCTGATTGCCGGGTATCTGTTAGTTGGGCTTATCTCTAGTTTCTGTTGTTTTATCGGTGTGTTTTTTTCGATTTATTGGGAGAACTCTCAGCAATTCTAGCTTTTGTTGTCATTCGCGTTTCTCTTGTTGTTGTATTTGTATTTGTATTTGTTGTTGTTGTTGTAGTCGTTGTTGTTATTGTTGTTGCATAAATCAAATATGCATTTTGCCAAAAGCAACAAAAATACAAATACAAATTGTGCATAATATAACTTCCGATCGGCGAATAGACGAAAAAAATTCGGTTGCAGCATTCACTTTGAATACGAGTACCCATGCGGGTATTCAGTGAATACCATTCACCATGCCACCAACCAGTGTTGCCAACTTTTGTTACCGCTCATATTCCATCCCATACTGAATTGTTAATATCGATATTTTAATCAAATACTATAGATAATATTACATCACTAGAAAATACCTACAAATACAGCGGCAAAACAAAACTGGATGGACTGAGCTAAAATACTTCAAAAATACTTAGATGACCACTATGTGATATAGTAAGCCGACTTGAACCAACATCGGTCATGATTTATAGCACTAACTTATATGCAAAGTCTATCAGTTTGGTAAGATAACTCAAAGAACAAAAAATAATTTTTATACCAACGCTTGATTTTCGACCGATCCTATGGTCCTATGGTAGCTATATGATATAGTGGTCCGATTTAAACCAACTTTGGACAGAATATACAAAAGCAAGTTATATGTATAAAGATATCTCATAAAACAAAAGAGTTTTTCATACTAAGACTTGATTTTCGCCCGATCGGTCCTATTTGCATTATATGATATAGTGGTCCGATCCAAAAAAGAAACAGACTTGATATGCATGCAATATAGAGGAACCTACATACAAAGTTTGGTGTCTTTAGCTCTTATAGTCTCTGAGAACTAGGTGTTTATACAGACGGACGGACAGACAGACAGACGGACAGACGGCTATTGATGTTGATCAAGAATATATATACTTTAAAGGGTATGCCACGCCTCCTTCTGCCTGTTACGCACATTTTCGTTAAAACAAACCCAATAGACCCCTGTACTTTTTTTAAGTACGAGGTCTAAAAATTGATAATCGGCATGGAAATCAAATTGTCAATTTGACAAAGTTGTGACTGTTCGAAAATTTGGACATAAAATTATTTTATTTCAATTTTGGTGCAGAATGAAACTAGAGGTTAAAACAAGATAAAATTTACATTTCGCACATTCATCTTAAATATTTTGTTCTTAAAATAAGATTATTTTTAGACCAAATAACTACAACTGAGATTATTCATCTTAAAAATCTAAAAATCTTAATATAAGAATACAAATCTTAAGTTTTTAGGAAATATGTACAATTCCATATGAAATAAATGGTAGCCCCGTTTTATTTATCTTATGATTTTAATTTTAAGAACATTAATTTTTAAAATAGGAACTTGTTCTTGAAATCAAAAGGTGTTCTCTTAATTTAAGAATTTTATGTTCTCGACGCATTTTTAAGACCACAAATTTTAGTTCTGAGACCAAAATCTTGATTTTATAACATTTTTTTTTATCAGTGTATCATCCGCTCAACCGAATATGTACAGTGTACACTGTACACTAAATGCTACACGATATGCCATATTAAAAAGTTCATATCGATATTTAAATAAAATAGACCATTTACATCACTAGAAAATACCTAAAAATACAGCTACAAAAAAAAAAAAACCATTGCCTGAGTACAGGGTACCCTAAAGTCGAGTACACTCGGTTGTGATTCGAATTTGGCTTCAGTGGATCGAACAATCAAGAACTCAGACGATAAGCTTGTTTTCCAACTAAAAGTAGTGCTGATAATTTCGAGTCGCATGATTTGAATTTTGACTATGCCAAAAATCTAGTGTCAAGTCGGGTCAAATTAAATAATCGAATATTCAAGGTATTTATGTATTATATATGAACAGGCTATAAAAAGCGTATGATGTCTGGTTTCAGTTCAGTTTTCATTTATTCTCAACAAGTGAAGTTTTGACTCAGTCAGTCTTATTTAATATCAAGTAAAATAAAGTGACAAAATGTTTCAGAAATTGATTTGTATATTCCTAATGTTGAGTGCCCTCAATTTCCTATCTGATGCAACAACACCTCCTCCATCTAAAGAGGTCAATATACTAAATATAATAAATTCTCAGTTGACCGAATTAAGGTAAGTTGAATAAATCCTAAGTGAAGGTTTTATAATGTCTCCTTAGAATCTTTGACTGATATTTATATTTTTAATTAGTCTGTTTGAAAAAGTGTTGCCTAAGCAATTTCAGTTTTATAATCGTTAATATCGAGTAACAACAAAAATTGAGTATGATTTGAAAAACTCTATTATTAAAATGATTTCTCAACTGCTTATTTTATAAAAACCATTTGGCTTAGATGTTGAACAATCACAATGTTCTAATTAAATACTGAAAATACAGATTGTCTAGCATCTAAAGTTTAAAGAGACATTGAAAACCCGGAACTAAATATTGATCCACTCCTTAACTAATCAATTTATTAACTTAATAGAACTGGACAGGGACAGGAATTTAAACTTCTCCAATCGGATATGCAGTTAATAAAAGCAGAACTTGAACTACTGAAAAAATATATAAATGCTGTGGTATCGGATAATAAATGTAAAGAGGAGACCGAAAGTCAGAAAAAGGATATAATTGAGAAGGAAACTGACATTCGATCTGTGAAAGAGGAAAATCAATTATTAAGAACCGATATCCAAACTCTAAAAACTGAGGTAGACAAACAAATGAAGGATCTACTCGAGAAGGATGCGAATTTACTGACTTTAAAAGCAGAGTTGGAGACACATAAAAAAAGTGAACTTGCCAAGGAGTCTAATATTCAATTGCTTACAAATGAAAATCAACTTCTTCAGGAGCGTAATACAAAGTTACTAAACCCACACAATTGTACAGAAGCCAAGTCTAATGGGATTAAGGAGATGCTCCTACCAAAATTTAGTAGTCAACCATTTAAAGTTGCCTGCGATGCGGAAACTGAAGGAGGAGGTTGGACCCTTATCCTGAGAAGGATTGACGGCAGTGTTAACTTTGATAGAAACTGGACGGAATATAAAAATGGATTTGGTGATTTGGATGGCGAGCTCTTCATGGGTCTAGAAAAGATACATGAAATAACAACAGATAGAAAACAAGAATTACTCTTTATTCTCGAGGATCACGAGGGCAACAAGGAATTTGAGAAGTATAAGGAATTCGCAATTGGAAACGAGGATCAACAATATGAACTACACACTTTGGGAGATCACAGTGGAACTGCATATGATTCATTCTATTGGCATCGTGGCAGCAAATTTTCAACATTCGATCGGGATAATGATGGTAGATGGGATAAAAACTGCGCTGAAAAACTCACTGGCGGCTGGTGGTACCGTTCCAGCTATCCTTGTCATTTTTGGTATGATTTAATCTTAATTATATTTTAATGCCTCGATTATAAACTCGAATTCTTACAGTAAATTGACGGGAAAATACGGAGACAACGATATAGGCAAAGGCGTCAATTGGAAATCATTTCGGGGATTTAAATACTCCCTGAAGAAAGCCATTATGATGATTAGACCCAGAAAGTGAATTTAATCTAATCTGTTTAAATCTAATTTGATTCTGCTTCCAAATTGGAACATATAATAGTTTCCATAACTGTTTATTTTCTCCATACTTTTACTTTGACACTATTCAAAAATTTTAAACTATCATAACTTTGTTAAATTTGATCCGATTACCTTGCGAAAAGTCAGTTTTATCTTGTATTGACCTCTTATTTGATTCTGCAACAAAATAAACAAATATTGTTCTATATATGCAACGTGGCTTAAATTTGAAATAAACTTGATCTGCGTGAGGTCTATAAAAATATGTGTGCCAAATTTGGTTACTCTAGCTCTTATGGTCTCTGAGATGGTTTTGTTCATACAGACGGACAGACAGACAGACGGACATGGCTATATCAACTCGGCTGTTGATGCTGATCAACAATATTTATACTTTATAGGGTCGGAGATGGTTCCTTCTCCTTGTTACATACATTCCAACGAACACAATATACCCTTTTACTTGTTTTTAAGTAACGGGTATATGAAATTTTGGTTAACTATTACTGCCGTTCTATACGTACTTTTCCGATCTTGCTGCGATTAAGTGAGATAATAGATATTATTCGATATCGTGGATCACCACTAAAAAAATGTATTATCCTAAACACTGTAATTGTTGTTGTTGTTTACTTATTTTTTAAGTAACCGGTATAAAAATAATGCCTTACAGAATTCCTCAAACAGAATTTCGACAACCACTGCTGAAAATACCAAAATTTTGGGAATAAATAAAAAGGATATGCAAAAACTATAAATTGGAACGAAGAAAAATTCTATTAAAAAAAAAAGGGAAGTAATGTTATTAAATTATTTGAAATGACAAAATGGAATTAAGCCGAACTCGAAAATATATGGAATTCTTTTGAGGTATCCAACAGCCTTATATATATATTTTATTCCCCATTCCTGTGGCATTTAAAAGAGAAAAAGAAAAAAAATAAACTTGGTAAACTAAAAGAGTTGTAATTTGTCATGGCAGGTTTTGCAACACTGGTCCTGGTCTGGTCCTGGTCTGTTTTGGACTGGTTTGACATACCTAGACAATTTGTCGGCTGACAGGTGGCAACGCCAAGTGCTGCCACTTGCTGGTTGAATTTCCCTTTGCAAAAACTTTGTCTTACTTAACATTTTTCAAAGGCAATAAATCATTCACAGCTCTTTCACTTACTTAACGAACTTTTGCCACTTCAATGGAGGCTACACTGTACAGCCAGGCGGTTGGGGTTATGGTTTGAAATTGGCCAGACCAAAAAAAAAAAAAAAAGTAGAGAGAGAAAAAAAAAACGGAAACTTGATAAAGTTTTTCGCTCAAGTCGGCGACACGTTGTTTAGCTTATAAGTATTTAGTAGACCTTCGATCCACTTTGAACCACTTGAGCCACCAACAACAACAACAACAACAACAACAGCACAACCCACCCAAAACCAAAAACATGATAAACGAAAAACCAAAAAAACAAAAAAATATATAAAAATAAAATAAAACGCAGCAAAAAAGTTGCTATTAACCTTTTTCAGTTGCTCGTTTCTATCTACAGCTTCAGAACATGCCAAAAATAGCAATCGCCAGGCGATACTACAGTGGAGACTCTTTACAGTGAACTGTAAGCGGTAGACTATATAAAAATTCTAGAACTCTTACTGATTACAAATGACAGTTCTAAGTGTTTGCTGTACTTCAATTTGAAAATTTAATAAATATTAAAAAAACAATTCGATAATTTCAATTAGAAATTTGGCCAGAAAAAAAGTAATACAGATTTAGCGGGAAAAGCTAATAAGCTCATATAATTTTGCAAAACGCCTTCAAAAGGCAACATACAAATTGTTCGTCTATGTTATGTCAAAATTTCAGCTTTCTAGGTCTTATGGTCTGGGCTGTGCAATGATCAGTCAGTGAGTCAGCTCAGAGAATTTTATATATATTAAAATAGTAAAGTTTTTCACTTAAATTGAAAAAGAAATAGACTGAAAACCCACTAAATTCCTTAGATATTATTGTTATTAATTTTTTTGCTTATTTTGTACAACTTAACGCTGCTTCACTGTACTTGTGTACCCTGTACTATTTATCTTAAAACGCATATCGAATTTTCAGGCAACGTTTTAAATTTATTTTACGCACGTGAACACAGTGCGAGACAAGGAACAATTTCTCTTCCCCTTCCTTTCCCTTCCTACCATCTTTCTTCTCAGTTCCTCTTGCTTCTTCTGCCCCTCTTCTGCTTCTGCTTCTGCTTTCACAAAATCTAAACCCCAAAATGAAATGTTGTGGCCAGTTGTAGGTTCTTATTCTTCCTCTTGTCGATTGGTTGTAATGTCAGAGGATTAACATAAATAAAGAACTTTCTCACCCTCTCTCCCTCTCTTTCGCTCTCTATCTATCTATCTCTTTCCTGTTGTTTCTCTCAGTGAGTGCAGCAGTTGAAAAGTGCAATTATCTAATTGATAGACTTAAAGCCAGGTTAAAGAGCAAATGATCCAAGCCAGAGATGTTATAAGTTGTTAGAGATGGAGAAATAAATAATACAAATGAAGTTGAAGGCGTTGTCTACACTGTTCAAAACAAATTGTTTTTAGCGACAATAAATACAAATAACTTTTTTTTATATAAAACAATTTTTTTTTTAAATATTATATTTATTAATATAGAAATCCAAAAAAAAATTATAGCCCATTTTGTATTTTTCTCTAAAAGTGGTATTATTTAAAAGAAAAAAGATTAATTTTCAATGATTAAATATTGCTCTCAAATTATTTTATTTATTTATTAATTCCTTACGTTATAGTATATTTTGTATTTATTCATTTATTAAATTAAAAAAATACTGTTTAAATATTGAAAAGAATAAACTAAAACTGAGTCGTTTTTTTGTTGAGTGTAAGCTCGCACTTAAATCTCAGGCGTTTGTAGCATAGTTAATTATATTTTACTTACTTACTTACCTGTCAATTATTAATGATGCTACCCATCATGCATGCCACGCCCACTGCCACGCCCACTCCCAATATTACGCCCACTTCTTACATCATTAGTCAAAGCCAAGCACAACTGAGTTTTCTCAGCTGGGTCAGCACAATTTGTATGGAACTGAAGGGAGAACATATGTATAACGAAAAATATTTGAAAAGGAGTGAAAATAATCAGAAAAGAGTATAGATGAGATAAAGAGCAAGAGAAAGAAGGAAAACATCTGGAGAACAATTGGCCAAGTAAATAGAAAATAGAAAATCGAAAAATCAAGAAAATTACTCCTATAACAAGAGAAGAAAAAATCAAAATCAAATAAATAAATAGAAAATAGGATAAATTTGTAGAAAAAGAAATTAAAAAAAATATATATATGAGTAAATACAATATTGTTTTAGCAGGTTTATTCCAATTAAAGTTGTTGTATATACTTATTAAAAAAAATATTTATTATTTCGATGTTTCCTTAAAGTTCGCATGAAATGATTTCTACTGTATTTATAACAAGAGAAAAAATCAAAATCAAATAAATAAATATAAAATAAAAAGGTGAAGAGCCGGATCAGGAACAAGAACAGGTCAGAAAACAGGATAAATAAGTAGAAAACGGGGAGTTATAGAAGAATTTCGATAGAGACAAAAAATACAAAAAAAGAATGTTAATAAATTAATTCAGTTTTGTTTTTAGTATGTTTATTTCTATTAAAGTTATTGAATATATAATTAAAAATATTTTTTAAAAAATTTCAAAATAGATCTTTCAATCAATTATTTTGAGGTTTCCTTAAAGTTCGCATGAAATGATTTGTACTGTATTTTTTTTTTTTGAATTCTTAATCAATTTGCAGAAGCAAGTTCTTTAAATGAATACCGTTTGCATCGCGTTTTCCCCTCTCTCCTCCCCTCTCCCCACTGTCCATTTTCCTATCCATAATTTGCGGGAATAATCAGCTCAGCTCTGGAATGCTGTCATCTCTATTTTGGTCATGATTTCTGTTGGCTATTACACGTTTAAGCAGCTTTCATCTACAAAAAAACCAAAATAAAAAACAAAAACGAGAGTTGGACTTAAATAAATGTTTGTGGATTCTGTCAGCTGAAAATATGTAGAGAAAGTGGAGAGTAGAGGAAAAAGAGAGAGAGCCAGAGAAAGAGAAAGAGAAGAGTTCCGTGTGGTTAGAGCTGATCCTAATGAGTCACACGATGGCTTAAACCAAGAGCCAAAAAGAAAGAGAAAAATATATGTATTGTTTGTATGTATAAAATAACATGTGACAGTGCACTCTGCGATTCGCCTCGACTTGCGAATGCTCTGCTTTTTTTAAACTTATTACCAGAGACCTTAGCAATAATATATTTAAAAAAAAAAATTGACAAATTTTAAAACAATCAGTGTTTATTATAAAAAAAATTTGAAAAATCTTACTTTTCAATTTAAACAAATTACTTTTTATTGATCATTTCTTTTTATATTATTTGTTATGCTTAGAAATTCGGGTCTTTTTTTTATTAATGATTTTGGTACTTTATTAAGAAAAAATTATTTTGATTGATTTTATTAATGCCTGAAATTAAGCACTCAATTTTTTTTTTACATTTATATTCAAAATCCCCGACGATTTTTTTGGGTTTTCGGTTGTTTTGCATTTCTGGAACACATCTAAATTTTTACAAATTTTCAGCTACCTTTTTTTAAAGATAATTTAATTTAAGAAATAATGAATTCCATATTATATTATATTTTTATTCAAAACATGATATAAAAAATATATTTCAAACGTATGAAATGTGTAAAATGTTTGTAATTTTCTTTTAATAATCTTAAGTAATTTTTAAACTCTTTTATAATAAATATATGAATAGATTATTTTAGATTTCAACATACGCACTCGCAGTACTGGTATACCCACTTTAGCACACTTAAAGCATACAGGGTATAAGAAAAAAAGAAGTCAGCAAAAAGAATTTCAGACATTTGTTACACATACGACGCAGTCGCCGGAAACATGGCGAATTTTTATGTCAACAGGCGCTTACAACAACAACTGAAACAACAACAACAACAACAGCAACTGAAACAACAACAACAACAACAACAACAACAACAATATGACAACTCACAGTTGCAACAAATCTCTTCCCATTCCCATTCCTACTCCCATTCCCATTTCACTTTTCCCTCTGCCATTTCCATTGTCATTTTGGCCAAGTTAAGTTCAGTTGAGTTCGTCATTCAGCTTAGTACAGTTCATTTGGTTCAGTGGTTCGGGGATGGTTCGGGAATGGTTCGGGGATGGTTCGGTGGGGCACATTGTTTAATAGATGACGGCACTTTGCTTAACAAGTAGCCACATTAGTTTATTGACTCAGTTGTTCATCTTTCTTGCCCCTCGTTTCATTAGACCCTGTTGGGCAAAAAATGCAAAGAGTCTATTAAATTTATAATAAAAATACATTAACCACCTATTTGAACTGAGCTTAGTAAATTTAGAATATATAAATAACATTGGTTTATGTTAAGAATATATATGTCTAAAATCAAGTTTTTTAAATCACAAATAAAATCAAAATTAACAGAAAGCTCAACTACAATATAAATATGTTTAAGAATTTTTTTTTAATATTTTGTAAAAATATAAACAAATGAAATTTTTCTTCTTTTCTTATATTCTTGAAAATTTTAGTGTTTTTTTTTTTTTTTGTATTTTTGGTATTTTTATTAGTTTTAATTTTAAGTTAGAAATTACAGAATAATTTGTATTTAATATATTTTTTTCCAAAAAGTATTCCAGAAATGTAAATTGAACCAATAGCCAATCTTTAAATATAAATGTTTTTAAATTATTATTACTTGGTTTAATAAAAATAAATGTTTTTATTACTCTTTTGGTTTTTTTTTTTATTTTTTAATAAAATATATATTTTTTTGTAGACCAATTGCCGGATCTCTCAAAGTCGGGTTTGCTAGACTGAAGCTAATTCTGCTAATTTTGTTGTTGGTGTTTCTCTGGAGTTTCCTGTGGTGTGTGTTTCGTGTGTGGGAATTACATCTGTGTGTGTCTGGCATTTATTTATAAAGATGTTTCATATGCTCCTATATTTTTTATGCTCTCCTGGCGATGAGGCACAAAATGCGTGTAAATCGTGTGATTATTGTAAGTGGACCAAATACATCTGATTCCCTCTCTCTCTCTCTTTCCATCTTTCTCTGTCTCTGTCTCTCTCTCACTGTCTCTCTCCCTCTCTGGTTGGACACTCTCATCTAACCATGATAAGGAATTCAAGAAACGTTTGCAATGCATGCCAAAAATTTCAATAGATTTTCTTGCCTTTTAAAAAAAGGGGAAATGAGTTGAAAGTCTTCATCATAACTACCCCTTCCACTTACCTTTTTCTCTACTATATGTCTTGCCCCACCCTCTCTTCTTCTTCTCAAGAAAATACTGCTCTAAATAATAAGGAATATAAATTTTAACCTTGCTCATTGTTGCTCCTTTTTTTTACCCTGAACCCATTGAAAATGGGTAAATAAGGGTATAATGTGTTTGCCAGAATGTATGTAACAGGATGAAGGGGGCGTGGCAGACCCCCAAAAGTATATATATTCTTGATCAGAATCAACACTCGAGTCGATTGAGCCATGTCCGTCTGTCTGTCCGTCCGTCGGTTTGAACGCGTTGATCACAGAGACCATAAGAGCTAGAGACTTCAAACTTAGTATGTAGGTTCCTGGATACCGTATGCAGATCAAGTTTGTTTTTATTTTTGGATCGGACAACTATATCATATAGCTGCCATAGGAACGATACATCAAAAATGAAGTTTTAGTATGAAAAGCTTCTTCGATTTTTGAGATATCTCAACCAATCTCACACGATATATATTTGGAGTGGTGTTATACATCCTGACCAAATTTGGTCCAAATCGGACCACTATATCATATAGCTGCCATAGAGACGCTCTGCCGAAAATCAAGTTTCAGTATGAAAAAGTTTTTTGTTTTTTGAGATATATTATATATATTTATATATTTGGACTAGTATTATACATCCTGACCAAATTTGGTTCAAATCGGCCCACTATATCATATATCTGCCATAAGAACAATCGGTCGAAAATTAATTTTAAGTACAGAGTACCTGGGCTCAGGGTATTTTACTGTTGAGCTTGCCCGACTGTTGCTGCACACTTGTTCGTTGTTGTTTTTAGGCCGCAACAAATCTCCGAGGCGCAATTGCGGCAAAGCACAAAACATGCTGCCAAAGAGGAGAAGAAGAGAGGGAAGAGAGGGAAGAAGGAAAGAAATAAATGTCCGAGACGCTTAACATGACCACAAAAAGACGAAATGGCCCTTTAAATGGCCAAACCAATCAAAATGTAACTGTTACAATAAAAACAACGCTCGAAAGTATGCTTTAAAATTTGTAATAGAAAAATAAAATTCATCAGTTGGTCGACTTGTAAATGCTCTATACACAGATTTCAATAGACCCTTTGCAGAATCTGCATTACTGATCAAGTTCTTTCGTCCCGAAAAATGCGAAAAAGCTGCCACACTCAAAGAATTTATTAGAATTTACATTACCAATTAATTTTATCTATTATCCCACTCAATCGCAACAAGATCGGAAAAGTAGAACGGCAGTAATGGCTAAGAAAAGTTATTAAAAATTAAGGCAATACAAGCACCCAAAAGTATGCAGTAGTTTTTATTAAATAGTAATTTCTATAAAGTACTTTTATATATATTTTTATATATACTTTTATATATCTTTTAAGTCATCTCTAGCCTATCTTAAAAAACTTATATGTGAATTATGTTGCAGGATTAAATAAGTGGTCAAAACAAGTTTAAGCTTCTATTTCCCAAGGTAATCGGTTAAGATTAGACAGTTTAAAATATTTACATTTATTGAATAAAAAATAATGATTATTCTTGAATTTTATTTTTTTTTGCTCAAAAGTAATCATAAGTGTATAGAATAATGATTATTCTTGAGTTTTATAATAAAACTTATAATGATTACAGTCCCTGATGTATATATAATCACATACAATGAACATTTGTATATGACAAAGTGACGTAAACTGTGCTACGGAATCTGTAGCTGACACTGCTGCAGAAAAATCACAGCATTCAAAAATGTTTCAATAAATTATGCTGAATTTTGTGCAGCAATGGGCAGTGAAAGTTTTCAGCTGCGGAAAACGTAGCTGACCGCCTGCAGCTGTGGTAATGTGTTTCCTATTGAATGAACGTTGCCTAGCGAAAATCCTAACGATTTTGTTCACTCCAGACCAGCAAGTTCGACTGGGTGCTGTGCCGTTGATATGATTTTGGGACAAAGGTCGCATTTGCGATGGTTCACTGAATTTTAATGATTTTTAATGGCGCCAAAACTTGAGAACTTGAGAACTTGAGAATTCGCTGCTCTCAAGCTCAGAACTTGCAACTTGTGGCAGCTGTAGACGTAATACGATGCGGCAGACACAAATCAAATTAATAAATATATAATGAATGGCCGAGAATGAGAATAAGAATGAGACTAAAGATGAGGGCGTGGAAAAGCGATGCGAAGCGATTCGGGAAAATCGATGAATAAGTTCTTAATCCATTTGCTGACGTCAGAAAAAGCAAGTGGGCTACAACAGGCGGGCATGCTCGACAGTAAAATACTCTGTACTAAAAGTTAATTTTCGACCGATTGTTCCTATGACAGATATATGATATATGGAACCGATTTGAACCAAATTTGGCCAGAACATAAAACACCAACATAAATGCATATTCTATCAGTTTGGTTAAGATATCTCAAAAAACAAACACTTTTTTCATACTAAGACTTACTATTCGATTGAGCGTCTCTATTGCAGCTATATAATATAGTGGACCGATTTGAACCAAATTTGGTCAGGATGTATAATACCAGCCCAAATGCATATCTATTAGTTTGGGTAAGATATCTCAAAAAACATCAAATTTTTTCATACTAAAACTCTATTTTCAATCTATTGATCCTATGGCAGCTATATGATATAGTTGTCGGATCCAAAAATAAAAAAAAAATTGATCTGCGTACGGTATCCAGGAACCTACATACTAAGTTTGAAGTCTCTAGCTCTTATGGTCTCTGAGATCAACGCGTTCAAACAGACGGACGGACAGACAAACAGACGGACGGACAGACAGACGGACAGACAGACGGACATGGCTCAATCGACTCGGCTGTTGATTCTGATCAAGAATATATATACTTTTGGGGGTCTGCCACGCCCCCTTCTTCCTGTTACATACATTCTGGCAAACACATTATACCCTTATTTACCCATTTTTAATGGGCTCAGGGTATATAGTAAAAAGGCAAATGAAAATAAAAGAAGGCAATGTGAAATAAGTGAAATAAGTGGCAATTTTCATGGAGTTTTCCAACCTGCAGGACACGCGATGCCAGAACAGAAAAAGGCGCCTGTAAGCATGCAATAAAATTGTGGAACTCCCTCTCTCTCACTCCCTCTCTCTCTCTCTCTCTCTCTCTCTCGCGTTTATTCTCTATTTGACAGTCTTGGTGTTGAATAAAGTATTCATAAGCAGAGCTCAAATTATGCAATACAATGACAACAACTGTGAAATGTCAGCCAAAGTGCTTTGGTATTTTGGTATTTCGGTATTTCAATAGAACCCTCGCTTAGTTGTTGAGTAACACTAGGGAACCATTAAATAAATAATTAAAATTCTACTTGTGTACTTACTCCTTAGCATTAATAAGTATTTACAATGCGCTTCTTAAAACAAATAAATGAACAGCATTACTAAATTATATAATTAGCATATTAGAAAAAACATTTATTTATTTTTTTATAATTTGTTTTAATTTTAAAAATGACATGTTGATATATTTGTATTTAAAATAGTTACTTGTATGCACGTACACTTATTGAAGAAAGTTTTTGGACAAAATCAAAAAGTTTCGTCATTTTGCTTAGAAACAAAAAAATATAACTTTGTATGATTTTTTATTTCATTTATTTTTAAAATATATTTATTTTCACAAAATCTTAAAGTTACACAATTTTTTTTGCAAAAATTAAATATATTTTTATGATTTCTATTTTATTTCTTAGGAAAATAGGAAAATAATTTTTATTGAACTATGTGAATAAGTATTTTGTCAAAACAAAGTCAAGAAAATCATATCAATTTAATAAGTCATTGTTGAGAAAAGGAGAATGGGAAGAAGAAGCTAATGAGAGAAAAATCGAGACAAGTAAACGAGGCTAGGAATTTGTTTGTCTTTTCTCTCACTCTCACTCTCACTCTCACTCTCCCTCTCACTCTTTTCACTCTTTCTACTGCTCGATAAAACTGTTTGGCAGTGTAAAGACTTATAATCCCACTCTCTTCCCATATCATAAAACATAATAAGCCATGCAAAAGTCTTAGAGACAAGAAGTAGAAGAAGAAGAAGAATGGGGAAAGATGCGTGAAAATAGCGACAAAACTATTTGAATACACTCAAGACACTCACACGGCACTCATATGAATAGCCTTGTTTTTCGTGCTCTTTGAAATGAATGGCACAATAACTTTCTCGATTCTCGACAATTCTGACAGTCACAAAAGTCTCTCAACTCAGACATCCGACTCTGCTTCCCCTTCACTCACCCTCTCTCCCTATCTCTCTCTATCTCTTATACTCTTCTTTCCTTACCTTTTAAGGTTCTTTTGCAAACTCACTTTATCGCAAAAGTTTTGCCCGAATTCTGTTTTATTTATACAAACTACCACAACGAATTCTATATACTCTACACTGCAAAAAATTAACTTCTAAAATTAAGATAATACGATTATTTTAAGACCAAATTACTAAAACTAAGAATATTAATTTAAAAAATCTGAAAACAAGAATCATAAATTTTAAATTGTTCGGAGAGTATAAATATGTACTATTTCATATAAAATAAATGGAGGTTTAGTGGATCTCTGGTTAGAGAAACCGCTTTAGTTGTGAAGCAGGGGCGAAGGTTCGAACCCCACTCGTAACAAATTAACCCGAATCTTCCCAGCGTTACCATATGGTAACAAGCAATAGGCATTTACTAAAACTTCATTTTTAGACAACATATTAACGTTAGATTAACTTTCATAAGATATTCTACGAGTAAATTGTTATCTCTAACTGATAAAAAGTTGATTGAAACAATCTCTTGAAGTTAGCTGATCGAAAAATGCGCTTTAAGTTGCTCATTATATTCTGCAGTGCAAAAAAACGGCATTTGGCAATTCGTCGCAAGTAAATTTAAATCGTTTAACTAATTTTAGTACTGAACTATATGAAATGCACCCATCATTACAAAGGTAAAAGAGTGCTCTTTTTAATTATGAAACAAATTTTAAATAAAAAACACTTTTTTAAAGTTAATTTACGCTTTTAATTTTCGTGTTACCATATGGTAACGCTGGGAAGTACAGGGTACAGGTTTTTTCCATACATTTTATTCGCGTTTCGCACTGTTTTGTTCATAAAATATGATTGCTCCTATGGCAGCTATATGATATAGTGGTCCGATTTGAACCAAATTTGGTCAGGATGTGTAGCAACATATAAGTCACATATTCTAAGAGTTTGGTTGAGATATCTCAGAATAGAAAAAAGTTTTTCATACTAAAGGTGAATTTGACCCCGATTGGTCCTATGACAGTTGTGTTATATATACGTTATACTGCACTGATTTGACCCAAATTTTGTCCTATATATCAAGGAAGAGCCCCCCTGTTGGATTAAGTTGTGTTTATTAGACTTTTTCTCAAACATTTGTATTTTGTAGCATTAAGAAAACCTGTACCCTGTACTTCCCAGCGTTACCATATGGTAACAGCCGAAAAAATTGTCCTGTCGATTATCCTGACAAGGCCGAACAAAATGAATGTGATTTTCGGATTCAGCGAACTCAAATTTATCAGCCCTGAAATTTTCATTAAGAAATTCGAAAAAATGTTGCTCAGGACGATTCGGGTTAAAATAAAATTTATAAAATTTTCCTAAAATAGAATAAAATGTATATAAATTAAAATAAAAAAATAAATAAAATACGATAAATATAACAAATAATTTCTATTTTTAAATTGTTTGATTATAACTTTAAGAACACTTATCCTTAAAGTAACAACTTGCTCTTATTTAAAAAGTTCTTAACATAAAGAGGTGTTCTCCCAATTTAAAAATTGCATGTTCTCGACGCATTTTTTAGACCAAAAATCTTGAGTTAAGAAAATTTTTTTTTAATTGGTATATTTAAATAAATTCTTGATATCAACTTAGCGGAAAATAATGGCATGCAAATCGGAGAAATGTTTAGAAGATTTTACTAAGTTGTAGTAGTTTTATTAAATTAATGATTAAAATTAATTATTGTTATACAAAAATAAACTAAGTGTTTGTTTTTTATAAACGTGTTTTTCTTTTAAAGGAATAAATAATGAAGACAGATTCTAAAAAGAAAAAAATCTTGTTTGAGCATAGATAGCTGAAAAATTAACACAGAATTATATCCTTTTTTAAGTGTTCGACAATTACAATGTAATTTTAAAGATATTTGCAAACTCTGATTATAATTATTGTCAATGTAATTTATAGGGTATTTGGCATTCCCCATTTCGTAATCATTTGCATTCTCATACAGAACAAAACAAAACGAAGCAAAACAAGACAATAAACTGCCAAAAGCATAAGTTTTTAGCTGAGAGTAAGGGATTTTTATTCTGAATACTACAGATAGTCCTTCCTCTTCTCTCTAACCTCACTCTCTGCTGCAGTAGCTGAGTATCTGCAATTTGTTTATTTGCCTGGCTAAAGGATAAAGGATGTACAAGGATAATGTGTGTAACCTACGGACAATTCCCGGACATTCTCATATTCGTACTCATCAAATGGAATAGATAAATTTGGGGACTTGGAATGAGGAATTGAACTTGAATTGTCGAGACAGATAATACTAGGACTTAGTTTATAGACACAGCTTATTACAGGGTATTTAATTGCGTTTAACGAGTGTTTATGCGTAAGCTTTATTAATTGTGTGTCAAGTCATTACACACAGAAAATAGAGAATTAGAGTGTGAATTTCATATAACAGATAACAGATGTGTTATACCGATTAATTATTTAGGTTAAATTAGGAAATCGATTCAAATCAATTCTGGAAAAATTTTATATGTTAAAAGATAAAGAGAAATCAAGTGAAAAATTGAAACTTGAAATATAAAATTGAAAATTGCAAAGAATTTTAAATAAAGTATGAAAAATGCTTAACTAGCTTTACTTGAGTATCATTAGTAAACATATTTAAGCGTTGGATTTATGATAAGGATTTCAGAAGGTATAGACAATAACTGGGAGTGTATAAAAGTGTGATATGCTAAGAGATAAGAGAGAGAGAGAGATAGGAACATCTAATCAAGAAATCGCGCTTTGCTGTTGCAATTTGCCAAATGAAGAGCTTCATGGTTGTGGCAACACACACATACACCCCACAGAGACACACATACACACACTCCTACACTCACATACACAGAGGTATTGAAGGTACACACAGAAGGGTCGTCAGCTACACTGAAAAAAAATGACCAGCTTCTAAAATCAACAACATACATCTTCAATATTTGGTTCTGAAAATAAAATTATTTTAAGACCAAATTACTAAAACTAAGATTTTTTATGTAAAAAGTTATAAAATCTTAATATAAGATTAACAATCTTAAATTCTTAACAATCTTAACCCGAATCTTCCCAGCGTTACCATATGGTAACAAGCAATAGGCATTTACTAAAACTTTATTATTAGACAACATATTAACGTTAGATTAACTTTTATTTGATATTCTAAGAGTAAATTGTTGTCTCTAACTAATAAAAAGTTGATTTAACAAATCTCTTGAAGTTAGCTGATCGAAAAATTAGCTTTAAGTTGCTCATTATATTCTGCAGTGCAAAATAACGGCATTTGGCAATTCGTCGCAAGTAAATTTAAGCCGTTTGACTAATTTTAGTACTGAACTATATGCAATGCACACATCATTAGAAAGGTAAAAGAACGCACTTATTAATTATGAAAAAAATTCTAAATAAAAACCACTTTTTTTCGCTTAATTTGCGTTTTTTATTTTCGTGTTACCATATGGTAACGCTGGGAAGTACAGGGTACAGGTTTTTTCCATACATTTTTTCGCTTTTAGGTATTGTTTTGTTTACAAAATATGATTGCTCCTATGGCAGCTATATGATATAATGGTCCGATTTGAACCAAATTTGGTCAGGATGTGTAGCAACATATAAGACACACATTCTAAGAGTTTGGTTGAGATATCTCAGAATAGAAAAAAGTTTTTCATACTAAAGGTGAATTTGACCCCGATTGTTCCTATGACAGTTGTGTTATATATACGATATACTGCACCGATTTGACCCAAATTTGGTCCTATATATCATGGAAGAGCCCCCCTGTTGAATTAAGTTGTGTTTATTAGACTTTTTCTCAAACATTTGTATTTTGTAGCATTAAGAAAACCTGTACCCTGTACTTCCCAGCGTTACCATATGGTAACAGCCGAAAAAATGGTCCTGTCGATTATCCTGACAAGGACAAACAAAATGAATATGTTTTTCGGATTCAGCGAACTCAAATTTATCAGTCCTGAAATTTTCATTAAGAAATTCGAAAAAATGTTGCTCAGGACGATTCGGGTTAAATATTATATAGAATAATTAATGGCTCCTTGGCGCTCTGGTTAGAGATACTGCTCTAGTTGTAAAGCAAGGGGGCGAAGGTTCGAATCCCACTCGTAACAAATTAAAATAACATTTATAAAATAACCAAGACAAAATAAAATATGTATAAATAGAAAAGAAAAGAAAAGAAAAATAAAATAATTTTTTTTTTTAATTTTAAGAACATTTATTCTTAAAACAAGAACTTTTTTTATTTTATTAATTTCAAAATTGTACTTTATTATTTTAAATGTTCTCTTAAATTAAGAATTTTATGTTGTCGACGCATTTTTTAGACCAGCAATCTTAGTTCTGAGATTAAAATCTTGATTTTAGAACAGTTTTTATCAGTGTACTACACTTGAAACAAGTATCAAGTCTCCTTTCCTTGTTCGGTGCACTACTTTGACCGGAAAAGGGAATGGGGAAAAGTGGTAAGGGGTGAGGGGTGGGTGGAGGTGATGGGGGAAGTGGTGGGGGAAAGGGGTGACTGACAAGTTGCGGTTTTCTTGGTTTGATGGGTTTTTGTGGCTTGTTTGTTACTTGCGACGACGATGGAGCTACAAATTCCACGCCAGAATGCGGCTTCATTTGTCAGTGGCATTTCATTTGAAAAGAGTGAGAAGGAGAGTGAAAGAGAGGGAGAGAGCGAGAGAGAGAGAGAGAGAGAGGGAACTGTGACAAATGTCAGCATGCATGACAAAGATGTATGCAAAAATCTATTGAAATAAAAATGTCAGTTATAAATAAAAATGCAATTTTCAATGGTAAATCAACTGCCAGTCAAACTGTCAAACGGAAGCGGAAGCGGAAACGGAAACGGAAGTGGTAATGGTAACGGAAAAGTGCATGTTTTAAAGCATGAGTTGCGGTATTAAAAAGTCAACTAATCCTTCTAGTTAACGTACTCTCAAACTAAGTCAATCAATATATAAAAGAATAAATTACACAAAAAATATTGAAAGCAAACAGATTCACATTAAAACAAAGTTAAATATTGAAACTTAAAATTGAGTAAAATATAATACTATAAAAAAAAATAAAGTTAAATTGCATTTGCAAATATATTTTGTGAAAACACAAGATATTGAAAAGAAACTTGTAAATGAAGTTCAAAATATGGGGAAATAAAGAATATTAAGGAAAATTAGTTTTCCGTGCGCGTTTTCAGCTGTTTCCTTGAAATTAGAGAAGTTTCACTTTGCTTCAAATTGAAAATTGAATCATTTTTCAATTTACAATTTAAATTAAGTTTACTTCAATGGGTGCTCAATAGTAATATATATTATTAATTATATTATTATATGCAAAGCATACACTTAAAATTCAAGTTAAATAAATTGAAAAGTAAAGTCCATTTATTTATACTCAATATAATGCATTCTCTTACTCATTCTACAATTCTTTCACTTTCTCTTTCACTTTCTTTTCTTTGCAGGTAAGTTGAAGAAGCATCCGGGCACTCACTTAATTTAATAATAATCGAGAATTAAGCATTATGTCAGCCACTGACCAAAAAGAAGTTTGCAACTTTGGAAAGTTCTCAATTGGCTGGTGGTGCAAAAGTTGTGGTTGTGGTTGTGGTTGTTTCCCACTGGGTGGCTCAGAAATGCATAAAAACCACTCAGCGGGTGGAAAACAGGAGCTGAACTAATGCAGCTAATGCCCAAAGGATGTCGGGCATTAACTTGACAACATTATCATTATCATTTTCATTATCGTTATCGTTATCGTTAAGATTGAAAGCAAACTTCATCATCAAAATGATTATTAGAAGCATGATACGGTGGGTAAAACTGTATTTTATATTCATATATTCTTATCATAAATCGCTTGTCCTGACTCACTGACTGACTGATCCAAACCGTAAGACCTAGAAAGCTTAAATATTCACAAAACATTACTGAGACGATTTAATTGTAGAGTAAGGCGGTTTTTTTTTCTTTTTAATTCGACCTGACTATTATTTAAATTTTTTTATTTTTTTATTTTAATTTTGCATGCTGATTAACTTTACCTTTAATATGGAACACATTTTTGTTTTCCAAAATTTCCCAAATGTAAAATAAACTGAAATTAAATAAATGAATGTTTCAACGCGGATTTTTTTTTTTTTTTTTTTTATTAAAAAGTTTTAGTTTTTATTATTAAACAGGCTTTCTGTTACTTTTGGGGCAACTTAATCTAGTTTTAAATTTGGGGAAAACCAACAAAGAAGGTCACATGGACGTTAAATCAAATGTTTTAAGCCATTTATTTTACTACATATATTGCTGTTATTGGCCCATAGTCCACAGTGGCGCTTAAAAGTATGCTATGTAGATGCTCTTGGCATATTTAATTTGCACTCAAGTTGCGCATTTGCCTTATTTAACTGCTAAGAAAAACTGTTTGTTAGCGAGTGGGCGTGTGGGCGGTGGGCGGTGGGCGTGTGGACAAGTGGGCGTGGTCGCGTGTCGAGGCAGCTAAACAAACAAACCAAATTTGAACTACTGTAAGCGACGCATCAAGTGGCCCAACCCACTACCCACTACCCTCCTCCCTCTACCCTTTGCCCTCCTCTTTCTCCCCTCTTCACTCACCCTCCATCCGCTTTCCCCTCTTTCCCCATTGCCCTCAAAATTCATCAAGCAGCCAAAGCCAAAGCCAAAGCCATTAATATGCCACAAAGTTCGCGGCCACCTTATTAGTAAGGGTCTTGGGGGTACTACACTCCCCTCCCTACTCACCCCTGAGCAACTCTACCCCCTCTCGTACTGCCGACCACCTTTTCGACGGAAAATGGCGTCAATTTCATTGTAATCAAGTGCTCACTTAATTAATTACAGTGCAAACTCGGTAATTCGGACAGCACGGTAAACCGGACCCTCCCAATTGTGTTGTGCTATACTCTAGAACTTCGGTTGATCCAAATGTGAAAGCTTTAGTTTCAAAAAGTAGTTTTTCTGCTTGTGCGTCTGCATAGCACCCAGAGAGCGCTTGTGTGACTCTCTGGCGCCATTTCCAATGAAATGAAAAAAAAAACCCGGAAAAAACACTGTACAGCAGGAAAACAAACTTATTTTAAATTGAATGAAGGACTAAAATTATTGCATACAAAAAATGTTCTAAAATCAGGATTTTGGACTAAGATTTTTGGTCTAAAAAATGTGTCGAGAACATAAAATTCTTAAATTAAGAGAACACATCTTGATTTTAGAAACATTTTAAACAAGACCAAGTTCTTATTTTAAGAATAAATGTTCTTAAAACTAAAATCAAAATAATAAAAATAAATAAAAATGATTTTTTTTTTTTATTTGTATATATTTTGTTTTGTCTTGGTAACTTTATAAATGTTATTCTAATTTGTTAATAGTGCGGTTCGCAGTTGGTCTTTTTATTCAGTGTAGCTTTCTTTAAAATATAAATATTAGTTATAAATGTATTTAATCAAGCTATGTTTAAATAAAATGAATCAGCTCTGCTTAAAACTAGTTTCAATATATTCTCCATATTTATATATTGTCATATTTGAACTTACTACAAAGATGGCTTTTTATTAACACTCGCATTACCTTTGGGCCAGGATTTCATCTTTGGCTTAAATGTGGCACAAATTTGTATATCTTGGATTTCATTAGCTGCTCATTTATTTGTGAGCATTTCAAATGAAACTCGAACCGCAACTTGAGCTTCTCATTTCCAAATTGAATGTGAAAATACATTTGTCAAATGATGTTCAGCTTGAGTAAATATTTCTGTTATTAGTCCTAATTAAAACAGGAACTAAAAGGAATATTGGGACATACTTCATCCCCATTTCTTTGTAAATCTTATGAATATAAATTAACATGTAAATTTAGCAATTTCCTTTATATTAATCCATTCATAAAAGATCGATACAAGCATAATCTTTCCAAATATTTAATTTTTAAAATACTACATTTATAAAATTTAAAGAAATTTACAAAGTACATAATAATTTCCAAAATAAGTGATTCTCTTTATTCCTATATCCAATCTAATTACATAGTATATTCATAGGTACTTTGCTGCTTTAAAAAGAATTATTTTTATTTTTTTTTTCTTGATAATATTTTCCTTATTTTATATTAATTTTATTATCTTACACACTAGCGCGAAAAGATTATGCTATTTAGCCCAGTAGCGAAAAGTTACACAGACTTATAACACTCGAGTCACATATATTATTTCTTTTTTTTAGACCCCGTACTTAAAAAAAGTACAGGGGTCTATTGGGTTTGTTTTAACGAAAATGTGCGTAACAGGCAGAAGGAGGCGTGGCAGACCCCATAAAGTATATATATTCTTGATCAGCATCAATAGCCGAGTCGATATAGCAATGTCCGTCTGTCCGTCTGTCCGTCTGTCCGTCTGTCCGTCTGTCTGTATGAACACCTAGATCTCAGAGACTATAAGAGCTAGAGCCACCAAACTTGGTATGTAGGTTCGCCTATATTGCAAGCAGATCAAGTTTGTTTCAAAATTTGGCCACGCCCCCTTTATCGCCCACAAATCGAAAACAAAAATTTCATATCCAAATTATAAGAACAATTTAAAAGCTAGTGACACCAAACTTAGTATGTAGGTTCCTCTACATTGCAGGCATACTAAGTCCATTTCTTTTTTGGATCGGACCACTATATCATATAGCGCCCATAGGAACAATCGGTCGAAAATCAAGTTTTAGTATGAAAAACTTTTTTGTTTTATGAGATATCTCAATCAAACTGATACAATATGCATAAGATTTAGTTTTATATATCCTGTCCAAAGTTGGTTCAAATCGGACCACTATATCATATAGATGCCATGGGACCGATCGGTCGAAAATCAAGTTTTAGTAAGAAAAACTTTTTTGTTTTATGAGATATCTCAACCAAACTGATACAATATGCATAAGATTTAGTTTTATATTTCCTGTCCAAAGTTGGTTCAAATCGGACCACTACATCATATAGCGCCCATCGGAACAATCGGTCGAAAATCAAGTTTTAGTATGAAAAACTTTTTTGTTTTATGAGATATCTCAACCAAACTGATACATAATGCATAAGATTTAGTTTTATATATCCTGTCCAAAGTTGGTTCAAATCGGACCACTATATCATATAGCGCCCATAGGAACAATCGGTCGACAATCAAGTTTTAGTATGAAAAACTTTTTTGTTTTATGAGATATCTCAACTAAACTATTACAGTATGCTTGGTTTTATATATCATGACCGATGTAAGTTCAAATCGGACAACTATATCATATAGCTGTCATTGAAAAAAGTACTCGAAAATGTATTACAACGCTCTGCAACAGCAACAAGCGGCCAAATTATTATTTTAATTTTTGTAGTCTTTTCTATTTCCATAGTAAGTACGGGGTCTCCGACAGTCGAGTATGCTCGACTGTAGCACCGCGAGCGAAGCGAGCGGGGGGTTGGCGAGCGAAGCGAGCAGGGGGCGGAGCCCCCTAGTTTTTATAACGGTTTGTTTTAGGCTGCAAACCGGTTTTGAACCGAACCTCGTAGAGCCGCATTGGTTTGGATTTTTAGGCAGCCTGAACCGGATCATAAACCGAACCCTTGAAATTATTTACTTTGCGAACCAGAACCCGAACCTAAACCGAACCGCTTTCTCAAATAAAAGGTTCGGTTCAAAAAAAAAAATTATTACATAAATTTTATGGTTTTCTAATATTACGCAATTATTTGAGACTTTGTATTAAAATAGGTCATATTTAAATCTTCAAATAAATTTAAATTATAATCAAAATTTGATTTATTTAAAAAAAAATTTAATTAGATCAAAATGTAGAGAAAAATGTATAACAATAAAAATTATTTTTTGTATGAAATGGAACCAGGGTTCGAACTCAAACCTTGGGTTATTTCAGGGGTTATATAAACCAATTCGCGAACCGAACCGTTCTCTTGCTCTATGGTTCGAACCGCCAAACCGAACCTTTAACAAAGTTTAGGAAGTTTGCAGTATTGGTAACTGTATTTTTTGAAGTTTACGACAAAAAACAAATTCGAATGAAATCTTAATTAAAATTTTTATAATTTGATTTTTAAATATTTGCGTACTTTATTATTTTTAGACCCCGTACTTAAAAAAAGTACAGGGGTCTATTGGGTTTGTTTTAACGAAAATGTGCGTAACAGGCAGAAGGAGGCGTGGCAGACCCCATAAAGTATATATATTCTTGATCAGCATCAATAGCCGAGTCGATATAGCAATGTCCGTCTGTCCGTCTGTCCGTCTGTCCGTCTGTCCGTCTGTCTGTATGAACACCTAGATCTCAGAGACTATAAGAGCTAGAGCCACCAAACTTGGTATGTAGGTTCGCCTATATTGCAAGCAGATCAAGTTTGTTTCAAAATTTGGCCACGCCCCCTTTATCGCCCACAAATCGAAAACAAAAATTTCATATCCAAATTATAAGAACAATTTAAAAGCTAGTGACACCAAACTTAGTATGTAGGTTCCTCTACATTGCAGGCATACTAAGTCCATTTCTTTTTTGGATCGGACCACTATATCATATAGCGCCCATAGGAACAATCGGTCGAAAATCAAGTTTTAGTATGAAAAACTTTTTTGTTTTATGAGATATCTCAATCAAACTGATACAATATGCATAAGATTTAGTTTTATATATCCTGTCCAAAGTTGGTTCAAATCGGACCACTATATCATATAGATGCCATGGGACCGATCGGTCGAAAATCAAGTTTTAGTAAGAAAAACTTTTTTGTTTTATGAGATATCTCAACCAAACTGATACAATATGCATAAGATTTAGTTTTATATTTCCTGTCCAAAGTTGGTTCAAATCGGACCACTACATCATATAGCGCCCATCGGAACAATCGGTCGAAAATCAAGTTTTAGTATGAAAAACTTTTTTGTTTTATGAGATATCTCAACCAAACTGATACATAATGCATAAGATTTAGTTTTATATATCCTGTCCAAAGTTGGTTCAAATCGGACCACTATATCATATAGCGCCCATAGGAACAATCGGTCGACAATCAAGTTTTAGTATGAAAAACTTTTTTGTTTTATGAGATATCTCAACTAAACTATTACAGTATGCTTGGTTTTATATATCATGACCGATGTAAGTTCAAATCGGACAACTATATCATATAGCTGTCATTGAAAAAAGTACTCGAAAATGTATTACAACGCTCTGCAACAGCAACAAGCGGCCAAATTATTATTTTAATTTTTGTAGTCTTTTCTATTTCCATAGTAAGTACGGGGTCTCCGACAGTCGAGTATGCTCGACTGTAGCACCGCGAGCGAAGCGAGCGGGGGGTTGGCGAGCGAAGCGAGCAGGGGGCGGAGCCCCCTAGTTATATATTGTAGTTGTTTCTTCATTCATTTTCATTTTTGATTAATTAATTAATTAATTTTTTGTGACATTTATTTTATTAATTACGATGGGGGCTGGGCATTTAAAAGTCGAGCATCTCTTCACTATGGTCTACTAGTTGTTGTTTTTCCAATATTGTTGTTGCTATTTGTATTGTGGCTGTTGTTCATTTTTGTTGTTGTTGTTATTTTAGCCGCTTGCTTTTATCAGATTATAAAACATTAATTTAATTTACTTACACAGCGAGCATTGTTTGTTTGTTGTCTGTCTGTGTTGTTGTTGTTGTTGACTGTGTTGTTGACTGTGTTGTTGTTGTTGTTATTTTTATTGTTGTTGTCCAGTCACGCATCAATTGACGCAAAATTCAATTAAGATATAAAGTGAAATAATTTTTTAATGGCATGCGAGCACACAGGACGACAGCGAGAAAGAGAGAGAGATAAAGAGATAAATAGAGAGGGAGATAGAAGGCATTTCCCCGGTGAATTCATGTAGCGTATGACTGTGGAAAGGAAGAAATGAGAATTGTGGAG
The DNA here is from genome assembly GCA_951394115.2 of Drosophila phalerata. Classification (NCBI taxonomy): domain Eukaryota; kingdom Metazoa; phylum Arthropoda; class Insecta; order Diptera; family Drosophilidae; genus Drosophila; species Drosophila phalerata. The sequence continues at coordinate 49,091,765 of OX596006.1, read as the reverse complement.
AATTGCAAGCGAACTTCAACTTCATAATTTATACGTCATAAACACAGAAATGGCCGAAAGCGGAAACGAAAGCGGAAAGCGGAAACGGAAATGCGCATCGCGTTGAGCCAGTGAATAAGCTACTTTGATTGAAAGTTCTCAATTCCCCTTAACACACACTCCCCTTCCCATCACAGTCCTGAGTTCCTTTGGCCATTTGAACAGACAATGTGGGAAATAATTATAAACGTGTTTCATGTTGTCAACTGCATTCAAAACTCCAACAAAGATCAGACAGACAGACAGAAAGAGAGAGAGAGAGAGAGACAGACATAGAGAAAGAGAGAGAAAAAGAGACAAAGAGATAGCTAGAACAAAAAACAATCATCATAAAGTCTACATTAATAGCCTATTTCCACGACCACTCACATTTGGCTCATTCGCGCACATTCGGATGTGGCTCATTTTTGGCTTTCCACAACCGAATGTGACACATTCAAAGCATTTGCCATGTAACCAGAATAAATCAGCTGTTCGATTTCTGTGCACATATAATAAAAAGCGGACAATAACAACAATTTAATATTTATATTGAAATTATAATTGGCGAAAATTAAATGCCTACTGTTTTTATTGAACAAAACAGCTGGGTTAGGTAATGATTGCATTTTTTCACAAGTATATCGATAAACATCGGGTGTTCGATAAAAAAAATACTAAAAATGCTGGCATAAAGTCGGCACATTCATTTTGGATGAGTCAAAATGATCATTCGGATGATCATTCGGGCTGTACAAATATAAGTGAGTCAGTCAGTCAGGACAAACAGATTTATGTATGTGATTTGCTTTACTCAACTTTAAATCTACAATTTATTTAAATCCTTCAAACACATTTTGAAATTATTGGAGATTTAAAAAACTAATTAATAATATTATAAATATTGACTTAATTACATATTATTAAATATTTTTTTTTATTCAGTCCATCCTAGAGATACTGAAGGCTTTTCTGAACAAACATATTTAAATTAAAATTTTTTTCATTTAAGTTTAAAAAGCCAAGTCGAAGTGTCGCTTTCAGCTATTGTCATTACTTATAGGACATTTGTTACAACTCGAACAAATTCGAGTACTCGTTTTCATAAGAATATTATAAAATATGCATTCAGCATTTCACATGTCAAATTCCACGGATGCCAAAGGGAAAATTATTATTAAAATTGTTTTTCTTTGTCTGCAAATAGTTTTAAAGAGAGAGCAACAGGCATGGCCAAGCAAATAGAACCAGCAAGTTGCAGTGGCAAAAGTAAAAAGTAATCATAATTTTGATTGAATACTTAGCCCACAACATTTTTACGATGAACACTTATTTATTTTTATTTTTCGTTAAACCAAACATTTTTTTTGATTTGTATTATTTATAATTTGAGAAAAATGTGTTTATTATTTATTTCACTTTTTAATTATTTTTGAATGGTATTTCAAGCAAAGCTTATATAAAATGTTTTTTTACTATAGATTTTGGTATTTTTATAATTTTTTTTTTATATTCTCTTTAGTGTCTCTCATTGCATAATAGAGTCTGCTCGACTTTCGACTATCCTAAAACTTAATCCAGTTTTTAATTGCCAGCTTTCTGTATATATATTTTTTTGTTTTAATTCAGTTTTTTTGTATTCATTTGTTTCATTTGTTAAGCGACAACTCGGAAAGAGACGCAGGCAAAAAAGGCAATGGACAATGCGGCGTATGCGCAATGTTGAACTAACGAACTTGTCGCATAGTTTATGTGACTACAAATAATAATATTTGATATTTGATGCTCTCTGACACACACACAACCACACACACTGAGCAGGGGAGGTGTGTGTGTGTGTGTGTGAGTGTGTGTGTGTGTGTCTGGTTCCCAGTGCGCTAAAAAGTTTGACATACCTTGGAAAAACCAGAATGCTCAGCCAGCCGAACTTAGATATGCATATATATATATGTATATGTGTGTGTGTGTGTGTGTGTGTGTGTGTGTGTGTGTGTGTGTGTGTGTGTGTGTGTGTGTGTGTTAGTGTTGGAGTACCATGTCGCATATATCCGTAACTAATTAGCAACATGACTCACCTGGGAAACTGAAGCGCGTCTTTGTCTATATATACATATATATATATATATATATATATATAAATATATAAATGTGTGTGTGTGTATTTGTTTCCGTGTGTGTGTGTGTGTTTGTCTGTGTCAGTGCTGTTCAAATTTAAATCGCAAATTTAATCCAAATGTAAAGTTGCGAATAAATGCTAAAGTTTCCGACAGACCAGCGTTTTATAACTACACACTTTCACCATCGGTGAATTTGCCATTTGTGTGTATCACAGCGGTTGTCAAGTCATATTTCTATCACTTTTGATCGCACAGAATCTGGTCACACTCTTAACAATTGCATACAAAATTGCTTAAACCTTGAAGACATTTAACCGAACCAAAATACTGAAAATATAACGTGTTCTATGGAAAAGAACATAAAAAAATCCATCTCTTACTTATGTCCCTTTTTTACAGAATTTTCTACATTTTTAACAACGTATCTGGATTTTCAAATTTCATTCTTATCTTATTTTCTAATTTAATTCAGATTTTAAAGCTAAGAGCATATCTTCATATTTTTCTTTTTAATTTATGGCTATCATCAATTCTGGACTATTTCTAGCACTTACTTAAATTAATTTAGTAAATTGATTTTGGCTATAAAATAGCTAAAATGCCATCACTGGTCTGTGTGTGCTTGTGTTTATTAAGGTGAATATGGAGCTGTGGGCCACAATGATGGTTTTGGTGATAAACCTGCGAAATGCTTTTGTCTTACCTTTTCCCCTTTGCAGGACTGAAAGGGGTGAAATAGGGGAGGAGAAGGGGTAGCGGATAGGGGATAGGGGATAGGGGGTAGGGGCAGGGGAAGGGGGATGTGTCCTACGTATGACAGTAATGATGGCAGCGGAGAAAACGCAAACAAAAAACCGCTAATTAGTTGAAAATAAATAATGAGAAAATGCTTCCAAAATGTGAAGTGCACAATTTAAATGGAATTTTTTAACACATGTGTGTGCGTGTGTGTGTGTGTGTGTGCGTGTGTGTGTGTAAAAATGTGTTGTAATAGATGTGGTATTTTGTGGGTCACAGTCAATTAGAACCGCTTCAGCATGGGTAAATTATACTTTAATATGATTCTTATTAAATAATGTGTGTAAAAACTGTTATACAGTATAACAGCTGGCCGATGTCTGCGTAATGTGTAGAGCATTAGTGGCCGGACAGACTCAAACACAATTCACCAATTACGAATTATAATTTCTAAACTGTTATACAGTATAACGACATAAGTTATATGTTATAAGTCAACTCCAACCGTGAGCGTAAAACGAACAATAGACAACAAAAATATTTCGAAATTAATTCAATTTAAATAGTGATTTTAAAACTGTACTACAGTATAACAGCTTATTAGTATGCCGTAGTAACATGCTGAAATGCCAATGCGATTTCAAAGCAGACATTCAACAATCAAGTAAAATGACTAAAATGGAGTTGCTCGACTAAAAGATGCCCAGTAAAAATAGAAAAAAAAAACAAAATAAAAAATTTCGAAAATAAATTTAGGAAATATTAAAAAAAATATTACAATACTTGTATGAAAAATGTATGTACAACAAATTTGAAGTTAATCAAAAAAAAAATAGACAAAACTTATGAAATATTGCAATATTTAAAATTCTGCGAATTTTTCAAATATTTTAAATGCTCCAAATTTTGTGGCACACATACAGACAGACATAGTCATAAATTCAAATAGACCATTTGAATACTGGGCTCTACATAAAGCAAAAAAATATCCAAGTCGGAAGATAAAACGTCAGCGACAGCCGCAACTTTGGCTTAACTTGGTCTTCTTTTGTTCCCAATGCAGCTCTGATAACGAACAGAAGATATGACAGGAATAGGAATGGGAATAGGAATGGGAGTGGGAGTGGGGATAAGAGTAGGAACAGTTTCAGGGGCAGACTTCATGCGGGTGGCCAGCGAAACTTTTTTATCGAGAGATCCACAGAATCAACACGGCAAAAACGACACAAAAATATTGAAAAAGTTTAAATACCCTCACAGATAATAACTTACTGTATCAGCTATATTTTAATATTTAAGAATAGCGCAGAAATATTTCTAGTTGTTCCTGAATTTAAATTATTTACATTTTAAAGATAATCATTTACCCCAAAAATCAAAAAAAATGAATAAAACCGGTTGAAAATATTTCTAAAAAGATACAATCTAAAATTAATTTATCTTTAAGTTAAACACAAAAATTTAACACAATTAATTTTAAAAGACTTTTAAAAGATACAATGAAAAAAAAAATTATTGACAAGGTTGAACAAAAAAATCATTGTATTAATTTTATGAGATTTTATTACCAACTATTTTTTATAAAAAATATTTCAATAATTAATAATTATATTTTAATTTCGAATAAAATCAAATGCTTAAATTCAAATTTAAATTCTTAAATAGCGAACTTGAAAATAAAATTGATTGGAAATAAAAAAAAATTTGTTGGAGTCTTACCTGTAGTTATTATTTTTCTAATTAAATAATTAATTCAAATATTACATTTGTTGATTTATGTATTATTTTTCATGTACTTAAATTCAATGAAAGTTTTATTTGAACTATCAGCTAGACACTCTAATTTGCATTTCATATAACAACTTAAAATAAAAGAAATATTAAAATGATAAAAACGCCTTTGTTTATTATTATTTTATTAAGTTATTTGTTCTGTATTTGTTTTTTTTAGTATTTTTAAGCAATTTTATGCCATCAATAATGAAATAGATTCAAAATAATTAGATATACTCGACTTTAGGGTATTGAAAGGACATTGAGCAAAAAGTTATCAGCATACAAAACCATTTTTATGCAAATCAAAACGTTTTTAATCTCTTTAAGTCCGATTCAAAACGAGCGAGCCCAAAACAAAACGTGCCATTTTTCTGTCCGCCGTATTCTATCCTGCGTCCTTTTGGATGGATCCGGAACTTTGTTTGAGAACAGCGAAATAAACACGTAATTAAAACCGCACGTTAATGGACTCGCTGGAGGATTGAAGAGAGGGAGAAGAGAGGGAGAAGAGAGGGAGAAGAGTGGGAGAAGGGGAAAAGTTGGACTAGGCCAGGTCAAGAGGGTGCAATTCTGGTCTTTCAGTCTTTCGGTCTTTCGGTCTTTTGGTCATTTTCATTTCAATTTGAGTTTTGCATTTGAATTTGAATTTTGCATTTGAAAAACATTCGCATTAAAAGCGCTTAAGAAATTCCAATAGTTTTTCTCTCACTTTGCAAAACTATTTCAATATAAAATTCATTTCATTTCCACTGATGGAGTTGGCAATACAAAGACAGCTGAATTTGAAGAGAGACAGAGAAAGAGAAAAAGAAGGAGGAAATAAAAAATGAATGAAAACAATGCCAAATAAATGAAAACGAATGAAGCCGAAAAACCGCGTTAAAGTTTTCTTGTTAAGCCCCAAAAAAACTGGCAACTCTTCATCTACCAAACTACCCATTAGTATGCACTTTCCACCCTTTCTCTCTCTCCCGCTCTCGCTCTCTCTCTCTCTATCTTAATCCTCCTCCATTTCTCCTTGAAAGTTCGCGTCGTTTAAAGTTTTGTTTGCCGCGAGATTTTCCACAGAAATTAAAAGAAGCCTCCAAAGCACTCAACTAAAATCGACACTTTGGGCATTTCTCTCCCTCTCCCAACCCAACTTTCTCTCTCTCTCTCTCTCTTCGTCAGTCTGCTTTCATGACTGCAGGCACCATCTGCAATTAAAGCTAAACATAAGTTGAATCCCAGATTTTGGTCTCGTCTGAAATTCAGCTTTTCTTTCCTTATTTGCATTACAAGGCGTCTTGTTAGCCAAAGTTGCAGCTTACGAACTGCCAAACATTCGGAGACCGTAAGAAAAAGGGCTAAAAAAAAGGGAGAGTGAGAGAGACGACTTTTGGCGTTGACTGTAGCCAGACGTGATGTGTAGCAACAGCTGCTGCTTAAAAATTCTTTAGCAGCTGAATGACTTAGATAGTGTGGCAGATGTGAATCCAATGTGTAACAGTATAACAGTATAGCAATATAACAGTATAACAGTATAGCAGTATAACCGTATAACAGAATAACAGTATAACAGTATAAAAGTATAACAGTATAATAGTATAACAGAATAATAATATCAAAATATAACAGTATAACAATACAACACTTCAATAAACGTGGATAACAAATATAACAACATCATCCACATCATATTTGTATTTAGTTTAGCAATTCAACAGTATAACAGTATAACAGTATAACAGTATATCTTCTATACCAGCATAAGAATTAAATAGTATAACAGTTCAGTATAACAACATGGTTAACAGGTCTTACCACATTAAATATTTAATTTGTATATCGATTTGAATACAGTAAGTACATATAACAGTTTTGTATAACAAGTATAATGTATTAACTTCAATTTATTTGCTGTGTATGTCTACTTGAATATTATAATAATGCAACAGTATAACAGCTAGAGTTTAACCATTCAGCAGCAACATCTTAATGTATTTTACAACACTGACATCCTACCCCTTTCCCACCCTTCTCGCCGTTGCCCAACACTTGACACATTCAACCCAAACACCCAGATTCACATTCAATGTGTCACTTAAGAAAAACTCGATTTAGATTCGCTTTCGTTCGCATTACACGGGTCAAGGTTCACAACAACAGTTTGTCTATCAGCGTGTGTGTGTGTGCGTATGTGTGTGTGTGTGTGTGTGTGTGTGTGTGTGTGTGTGTGAGGATATGCAGCTGTAGGCAAAAGGAGATTGGGATGTTGGGGATATACATACATTTATTCAAATCCGAGAAACAGCCCATTTGTCGCATTAAATACAACTTACGGACGGTAGGACTCTAAACTCGGACACAATAAAGGCTGTAGGCAAAGAATGGGAAATCGAAAGAGAAAAGAAGAGAAAAAATCATAGAAAAAGAGGTAAAAACTATTAAGTAAGCGAGCTGATCGACTGTTTGATACCGAGCACGCATATCAATCACTATAAATTCAATAAATAACTAAAAATTCAAAAAAAAAGTTAAAAAAAAAAAATTCAAATAAATCTAATTATCAAAGATGCCAAATAAAAAAATAGATAAATAATTTTAAAACCAGCGGGATTAGATGCATCGCTTGTTTCAATAATTATTGATTATTATTATAATCAAAGAAATTATTTACAGTTGAACCTGAATTAACCCATTAATTCTTTTGAACGTCTTTTTCGACTCTCTTAGTTTAACTCTATAGCTCTATCAATATTTTTTTAGAGAATGTCTTAAAACAACAAAGGATCCAGGCTTATATCTTTTTTTTTAAATCGAGCTTATTATTCGATTTAATTTTGGAATGTTCTAAAATGAAATAGAAATCTTCTCACCAAATTTGTTTGCTCTAACTTTTATAGCCACTAAGATTTAGGTATTTGTAGATAAGGACAGACCTAGTCACAAACTCATAAGCCTCCGCAACCATTTTGATTACTGGGCTCAAAGGCTGCAGAAAGAAAGCGAAGACAAAGAAACAAGCAAATGAAACGTGCAAAGCAAATAAACACATGAAAGTCTAAATTTAATGCAAAAAGCCATTGAAGCATGCTGAAATCCCTAAACAAATACAAATACACATACACATACACATGCACATTAAAACACCATAAACACACACACACACACATACACACACAGAGTCAGAGAGAGACAGAGACAGAGACAGAGAAAGGAACTCAAAATAATCCAACTTAAAGAATCAGAGCAATTACAAGAATTTTTACAATTTTATCGATAAAATATTAACAACATTTGTTATACTATTTTTTTTGTATTTAATTCTATTGAAAATTCGAGTAATTCATTGCATTAATTTCAAAAATCAAATTAAATATTTGTATAGAGTATCCTGGTCTTATAGAAACATTATACTTATACAATTGATTTGTTTTTAAATTATTGCTATCGGTGAAATCAGTTTTCCAATAAAATATACATTTTATAGCATATATTTGAGATCGGTTTATCAATACATCAGGGAAATAAATTTAATTTTCAATATGTGACTTTTTATAATTATGTATTCAATTCTCTGATTATTATGAGTTTCATAACTTCATTTTATTGCATTTATATAAATTGTAGATATTTGTATATATTGTTATTTAAGAATTTCTTGGGTTTATTGCCTAAAACTGATCTGAAAGATTTTGTAAATATTAATGAGCAATATATTTCTGTTGAATATTATTTGCTATTGAATCTCTCGAAATAAATAGATAACATTTTATAAAAATGACGTTTTACTAACGAGGGATAATTTATTTTTAATAGGAGGAAAGTATTTTTTAGAGTGTCTAGTACATATCTATTTATCTATCTACATAGTTGCGTAAGAATATAAGCAACAACAATAACAACAACATTCACTGCAACAACAACAAAAACAAGCTGTAACAATCAAGGCTGCAAACCGTGTCTGCACCGAACCTCGTAGAACCGGTTCGGGGTTCGGGTTTTAAAGCAGTTTCTTTGCGAACCCGAACCTAATCCGAACCGCTTTCTAAAATAAAAGGTTCGGTTCGAAAAAAAATAATAATTACATAAATTTTATGGTTTTCTAATATTACGCAATTATTTGAGACTTTGGATTGAACAAAAGTCATATTGAAATTTTCAAATAAATTTTAATCATCATGAAAATTTGATTATTTTTTTTGTTTTAAATTAATAAGATCAAAATGTATAACAATACAAATATTTGTTGTATGAAATTCAAACAAGCTTCGAACCCAGACTTTTTGTTAAATTTTAAGTATATAAGCCAATTCGCGAACCGAACCGATGTCTTGCTCTATGGTTCGAACCGCCGAACCGAACCTTGAACAACATTTTGGAGGCTTGCAGCCCTGGTAACAATTTCAATTCGCGTGTTGTCGCCATTTTATTGTCGCCATTTTCATTTTCATTTCGTGCCTTTGTTTTTTCTTTTTTTTTTGTTGATTTCGATTCATTTATGATGCTGTTGTTTGTTGTTGTTGTTGTTTGTTGTTGTTGTTGTTTGCTGTTGTTTGTTGTTGTTGTTTTCGCCATATGCGACACTTTTTTATGGTCTGTTCTGAGGTCGCGACTTGCTCTGATAAGCGAAATCAAATGTCAGACTGACAATGTAAACAATTTCAAATGTCCTGCATGTGTGTGAGTGTGTGTATGTATATATATATATATATATATATATATATGTGTGTGTGTGTGTTTGTGTGTGTGTATGCTTATATCCTGTGGCTACCATATTACGAGAGTACAAACGATTTCTCCTCTTCCTTCTCCTCCTCTTCTTTAGCGTCATCAAGTCATGACACTGATTTCCGCTTTCCGCTTCCGTTGGCGCTGCCAGACACACAAAACAGCGTTGCCAGCTGTTGTGATGTTGTGATGTTGTGATGTTGTGTCGCATAACGGTATTCAGCCTCATATGCGTAATGCAAATGCCATAAATAACGAGCGAATCGAACTCAATGCCCATTGTTAAAGCACAAACGATAATAGCATTAATGTATCTTTGTATCTTTGTATCTACACACCTGTGAATCTATCTCTGTCTAGCTCTCAGCTTGAGTGCTTTCAACACACTCATTTGGTATAACACTCATTCTGAAATTGAACAACAATTTTTGAACAATTTAACATAATTTCTTACAAATAAAAACAATCAATTTAAAAGTGTTGTTGTCTTACACTAATTATGTTATTATACAAAAAAAAAAAACTATTCTGAAAATGTAGCTTAAAAAACTTGAATTTTTGAAGCAAGTATTTAGGATATAATTCCTAAACTAAGATAATAACATACGTAGATCAAATGGCAACAATATTTATAAATCGACATTAAAAAAGTCAAAGAAGTTGGAATTAATTGAACTAACTAAAAATTTAAGTATTTTATACTTGGTTTATGAGGATCCGGGATTACCGTACATTTGACACTGCTGGATTTTTTTCTTGCTGTGTAGGCGTTGATTAAAAGTAAAAACTTGAGATTAAATTTTTCCATTTTCAAAATATTCAAAGAAAAATCCTTACTATTGAAAATAAAAATCAGAATATATAGGAAAATAATGGGAAAAGAAAGTGCTACTAAAACAATGTCAGTGGATCAATCAATCAGAGAATCAATCAATCAATCAATAAATCAATGCATTCAACTAGCTTTTAATAAACAAATATTATACTCAAACATTTTGATTAGACAGTTGGCCATTATTACTTGAAAGCACTTCAAAAGTAATTTGAACAAGTGCTCTACACCCCAAAGTACACACACGCACACACACACACACATACTGACACACATATACATATACATATATATAAACATGGATTTTCATATCCTTTATTGTGGTTGCTGCTCCTTCCACTTTTGTGGTCGCCGGGCATTCAAATTCAAATTGAAAAGCAATTTCACTAATTTTAAACAAATTGCTTGGATAATTCCAACACACTCACACCCATGCACACACACACACACACACCCATACACACAGACAGACAGTCATTTGGTAGCAGTTAAAATAAAAACAACGACAATAACAATTTGAAAAGCTTCAGCAAAATAAAAAAAAAAGGCTACATTTTGACAATGTGTCCACACTTTGAATACCCTAGAAAAGAATTCTGAATGGGGTTTAAGACCACAGCACAATTGTCAGAAATGTATGCCATTGATTACAATTATTATTATAATTATTATGATCCAAAACGATACAGAATTGAGTTTTGAAAATGTTTTCACAACTACATTTACCAGCAGGTGAAAAGAAAATTCACCCATTGCATATGGTGAATTCTCTTTTAATAAAAAAAAAACTTAATATTGTTAATAACAGTGTAGTATTTTTTAGGATTAAAATATATTAAAATCAATATACAACATACTTTTGAAAATCTGAGATATTATCCATTATTTATCTAGTAAATTCCAAAGTATCACAGCAAAAAAAAATAAAAAAAATTGACGATATAAATCTATTTGACTCAATGATCATTGCACAGCCAAAACCATAAGACCTTGCATTGTGGATAGAGACGTAGAGAAAGACAGAGAGGGAGAGAATAAGCTGAGCAATAAGAAAAAGATAGAGAGAGAGAGAGAGAGAGCTATTCTAAGAATGACGTTAGTTTTTATTTAAATACTCTGGAAAAATATGCATAATATACAGAAACTGCTTTTAAGACGTGAATTTCACTTTCTGGGTCTAATCATCATACTGGCTTTCTTCAGGGAGTAAGAAGATCCCCGAAATGTGAGCCAAGTGACGCCTCTGTCTCCACCGTTGTCTCCGTAAGTTCCGGTCAATTTGCTGTAAGAATTCGAGTTTATAATCGAGGCATTAAAATATAATTAAGATTAAAACATACCACCATTGACAAGCACCGTTGGATTTGTACCACCAGCCGCCAGTGTATAATTCAGCGCAGTTTCTATCCGATCTACCAGTATTATCCCGATCGAATGTTGAAAATTTGCTGCCACGATGACCGGAGAATGAATCATATGCAGTTCCACTGTCCTCTCCCAAAGTGTGTAGTTTATATTGTTGAGCCTCGTTTCCAATTGCGAATTCCTCGTACTTCTCAAATCTCTTGATGCCCTCGTGATCCTCGAGAATAAAGAGTAATTCTTGTTTTCTTTCTGTTGTTATTTCATGTATCTTTTGAAGACCCATGAAGAACTCGCCATCCAGATCACCAAATCCGTTTTTATATTCCGTCCAGTTTCTATCAAAGCTTACACTGCCGTCAATCCTTCTCAGGATAAGGGTCCAACCTCCTCCTTCAGTTTCCGCATCGCAGGCAACTTTAAATGGTTGACTACTAATTTTTGGTAGGAGCATCTCCTTAATCCCATTAGACTTGGCTTCTGTACAATTGTGTAGACTTAGTAACTTTGTATTACGCTCCTGCTCCGTTCTAAGAAGTTGATTTTCATTTGTAAGCAATTGAATATTAGACTCCTTGGCAAGTTCACTTTTTTTATGTGTCTCCAACTCTGCTTTTAAAGTCAGTAAATTCGCATCCTTCTCGAGTAGATCCTTCATTTGTTTGTCTACCTCAGTTTTTAGAGTTTGGATATCGGTTCTTAATAATTGATTTTCCTCTTTCACAGATCGAATATCAGTTTCCTTCTCAATTATATCCTTTTTCTGACTTTCGGTCTCCTCTTTACATTTATTATCCGATACCACAGCATTTATATATTTTTTCAGTAGTTCAAGTTCCGATTTTATTAACTGCATATCCGATTGGAGAAGCTTAAATTCCTGTCCCTGTCCAGTTCTATTAAGGTAATAAATTGATTAGTTAAGGAGTGGTTCAATATTTAGATCCGGTTTTTCAATGTCTCCTTAAACTTTAGATGCTAGACAATCTGTATTTTCAGTATTTAATAAGAACATTGTGATTGTTCAACATCTAAGCCAAATGGTTTTTATAAAAAAAGCAGTTCAGAAATCATTTTAATAATAGAGTTTTTCAAATCATACTCAATTTTTGTTGTTACTCGATATTAACGATTATAAAACTGAAATTGCTTAGGCAACACTTTTTCAAACAGACTAATTAAAAATATAAATATCAGTCAAAGATTCTAAGGAGACATTATAAAACCTTCACTTAGGATTTATTCAACTTACCTTAATTCGGTCAACTCAGTATTTATTAAATTTAATACATTGACCTCTTTAGATGGAGGAGGTGTTGTTGCATCAGATAGGAAATTGAGGGCACTCAATATTAAGAATATACAAATCACTTTCTGAAACATTTTGTCACTTTGTTTAACTTGATATTAAATAAGACTGACTGAGTCAAAACTTCACTTGTTGAGAATAAATGAAAACTGAACTGAAACCAGACATCACACTCTTTTTATACCCTGTTCATATATATAAATAAATATATAAACAGAATGAGTATATTGTATATAAGATTATTTAATTTGACCCGACTTGACACTAGATTTTTGGCATAGTCCAAATTCAAATCATGCGACTCGAAATTATCAGCACCACTTTTAGTTCGAAAACAAGCTTATCGTCTGAGTTCTTGATTGTTCGATCCACTGAAGCCAAATTCGAATCACAACCGAGTGTACTCGACTTTAGGGTACCCTGTACTCAGGCAATGGTTTTTTTTTTGTAGCTGTATTTTTAGGTACTTTCTAGTGATGTAAATGGTCTATTTTATTTAAATATCGATATGAACTTTTTAATATGGCATATCGTGTAGCATTTAGTGTACAGTGTACACTAGGGTGGAGTGAATTCCGCTTTTTTTCGATTTTCGAAAACGCTGTATCATTTATGGATGATACGGTATAAGAGCAATATCTGTAAAAAAAATTAATTTTTTTGGAGGTCATCCTGAGGTGGCGCATCGACGATCTATTTTGGGAAATCGGTCAAAAAATTCAAAAAATCCAATATAACTGAAATTTAACCCCAAAAGATAATGATTTAAAAAACTAATTCTATTTTTCTTAGTTAGCCCTAACTGTTAGCTTTCTAAACCCATATCAACTTTAAAGATCGGTGGAAAAATATCGAACTTACAGATTTTTTAAGAATAGCAAAATTGTCAAAAAGCCGTTACATTTGGGGCGGACACATTCTTTTGGAATGTGTAGAATGTATGAAGCAGGCACGTAATTTTTGCCAAATTTTTAAATGAATTTTTTGGGTTGCTCAATTAAATAATATGGGCGTGTGAAAACCACAAAAGGGTGTTAAATACCCTAAAACTATACTAGGTACAAGTACCTGACAAAAAATGGTGTTGTACAATACGATAGCTTAAATGAGCTAGCTACTTTCATCATGAAAGTATACGCTCCAACCTGGTTTGATATTAAAACAAGGTCGTCTTGTAAATATGGTCCTTATCTGTTTGTGGACCAGAAGCTAGGGATGGGTTTATTCGTACCCAGATAAAAGCCAGGCAGATGATTCCACGTTTCGAAAGCAAAGCTCATTTTTTCCAACCTTGATTTATGAAATTCTATAATTTAGTATATTTTTCGTTACATAATAAAACTGATATATGCAAAAAATAGCAAACAAAGATTTTACTCTCTGTGTATTCTATTGGACATAAGACCTAAAAACCTAATTTTGGTAAACAGGTGCCTGATTTTGTATTTTGGGAAGTTAATCATAAACTTTCAGCAGCTGCGATCATAAATCAATGGTTTTCACGTTGAACTCTTTACTGAAAGAAATAATTGTAAAATAACCGTTCTTTTTTTATGGCAAGTACTTGTACCACACCATTTTTTGGCAGGTACTTGTACCTAGTATAGTTTTAGGGTATTTAACACCCTTTTGTGGTTTTCACACGCCCATATTATTAAATTCAGCTACCCAAAAAATTCATTAAAAAATTTGACAAAATTTACGTGCCTGCTTCATACATTCTACACATTCCAAAAGAACGTGTCCGCCCCAAATGTAACGACTTTTTGACAATTTTGCTATTCTTTAAAAATCTGAAAGTTTGATATTTTTCCACCGATCTTTAAAGTTGATATGGGTTTAGAAAGCTAACAGTTAGGGCTAACTAAGAAAAATAGAATTAGTTTTTTAAATCATTATCTTTTGGGGTTAAATTTCAGTTATATTGGATTTTTTGAATTTTTTGACCGATTTCCCAAAATAGATCGTCGATGCGCCACCTCAGGATGACCTCCAAAAAAATTGATTTTTTTTACAGATATTGCATTTATACCGTATCATCCATTAATGATACAGCGTTTTCGAAAATCGAAAAAAAGTGGAATTCACTCCACCCTAGTGTACACTGTACATATTCGGTTGAGCGGATGATACACTGATAAAAAAAAATGTTATAAAATCAAGATTTTGGTCTCAGAACTAAAATTTGTGGTCTTAAAAATGCGTCGAGAACATAAAATTCTTAAATTAAGAGAACACCTTTTGATTTCAAGAACATTTTAAATAAGACCAAGTTCCTATTTTAAAAATTAATGTTCTTAAAATTAAAATCATAAGATAAATAAAACGGGGCCACCATTTATTTCATATGGAATTGTACATATTTCCTAAAAACTTAAGATTTGTATTCTTATATTAAGATTTTTAGATTTTTAAGATGAATAATCTCAGTTGTAGTTATTTGGTCTAAAAATAATCTTATTTTAAGAACAAAATATTTAAGATGAATGTGCGAAATGTAAATTTTATCTTGTTTTAACCTCTAGTTTCATTCTGCACCAAAATTGAAAAAATATAATTTTTTTTCAAAATTTTCGAGAGTCATTACTTTGTCAAATCTTAGATGATTTCCATGCCGATTATCAATTTTGTTCTTAATTTGTATTCTAATTTTAAATTATTTTTCTTTTTTCTTTTTTCTTTTACTTTTCAATATTTCCACACCTTTCATCACTGTGCATTTTTTTTTGCATAATTTCGATTATTTATTATCTGTCAGCTTGCCAGTGTTGCCACACCTTCCAAATAGTAGTGGCATTTCTCTCAGTGTGCCTTAAACGCTGGCAATTTGCATTTTTCGATTGTTTCATTTCGATATCACAAGTGTTGACAATTGCCCCCTGACTCACTCTCGAAACTAACACACACACGCACACACACTCACACACAGTCACACACACACACATGTGTGTGTAATGCCTTGCAAATGGCCGCCATTCACAATTGGCGTGTGTTGTTTGTCGAGTTGGTTAGTTGGACATTGGGGTTTTTTGGCTTTTCGGGTTTCTGGTTTTGGGTTTTAGCTTGTTTTTGGCTGAGAGTGTGGTCGGGAAGGGGGGGAGGGGGGGATTAATTGCTTTATGAGCTGCAATAAAAGGCGTGGTCCCCGCCCCCGCCACCGCCTGTCGCCCTTTTTTGGAACTAACTGGCAGCTGTGCTGGCATTTTGTGAACTGCAATTAGCAGCAAATAAAATAATTTACGATTGAAACGAGCGACCAGAAAATGCCACTACACCGCACTCAACATGGCCAAAAAAAAAATAAAAATGGCCAGCAGCAGTCCGGCGAGCACAGTGAGGAGGGGGCAAATGCCAACGTTTTCCGTTGTTCGTTGCGTGGTAATAACAACAAATTGCCAAAAATGTTTGCCCAACTTACACTCACTGATTTCTATCCCCCAACAAATACACACACACACACACACACACACACACACACACACACACACACACACACATGTGCAAATGGAGAGTGGAATCTTATTAAGCCACTTTAGATTTATAGCCAGCTTTTTGGCGAGCTTCTCTCTCTGGTTCTTTATTAAATTGGCCTTGTCGCACAGTGGTTGAATCTGGTCAATCTGGCACTCAATAAATAATAATTCAAAACGACATCATGTTACGTATATATGTTTTTTTTTTTTTTTCAGGTAACTTAATCATTATAATTTATATTATAAGTATGACAGTTTAATAATTGTATAACAACTTTTTACGTTTAGCTTCGATGATAATAATTTATTTTGTGTATTTTTATAAAATCTACATAATAATCACTATTGTTGATCATTAAAAGAGCTTATAAATAATGTTTATTTACTTTAAAAATTATGATTATTAATTATATTATTTTTAATTACTATTAACATTATTTTTAAAATTACTTCGATATATGACATTAAAAAGTCTGTTTATTTTTTTGATTTATCAAATACATGCCTTTCATTTTAAGCTTAAAACTTTTATCGATAAAACAAATTTGTACACTACATTTTTGGGAAAATAACAAAAAAAAAATTTTTTTATATTTATAATTATTATTGTAATAAAAAAATAAAATAAATAAATAGATAATGAATTTGTAATTTAATTTTTGCTAGATTGTCAGAATAAACCACTGTGCGAAATATCTGCAGATTTGTCCATCAATATTCGTTGCAAATATTCAAAAGCAAATGGATATTGGGATATGAATATGAATCTGAATTTGAATATGCGCGTGTGCAAGGCCCATGAATATGAATATGAATATGAATATGAATATGAATATGAATTTGAATTTGAATTGCAGTCTAGTTAGCACTGTCACCCCCCCCCCCCTCCGCCCCCTTAAATAAACCCATTTTCTCCCCCAAAATACTGAAACGAAACGAACTTAAACCAATCAAGAAGTAAAAATCCACAGCTCGGCACAAAAGGTGTTGAAAAGTTAAATAAATCAGAGCAAACAGCTGAAAAAAAAAGTTAAAAACAAAACAAATTCTAATTTTTCAAGGCATGGATATGACTAGAAAATGCCCTGTAATACAGATATCGATAAGTTGACAGATGGATCTGTTGAAAAATATGTGGGATTTTTTAACTAGTTGAAATCATTTTTTTAACTTGATGTTTTGGACGACTTACGACTTAATATTTATATATTTTAGATTTTTACTTGATAGAAAACAATAAATATCGATAATTTATCGATTGGTGGCAGTCTAACCACCTCTGATTCGGAAAATCTTTACGGGGCATTTACCAAAAATAAAAAGAATTATGGAGTAACTATTAAGGTCTGTTATTGGGATTGGGATATAGGGTATAGGATTGGTTGTAGGGTTGAGTGTAGGGTTGGGTGTAGGTTCTTTAAAGCATGCATAAATATAAATGTGGCATGTTGGGTCAGAAATAGCATGACATTTTAGAACGGTCAACAAAATAGCGGGCAGATAACGGTTAACGGCAACAACATACTCGTAAAATGAAAATGTTTAGCAAAAGGGTTGCACTCTCCGAGAAACGAACTCAGGCCCAGCAGTGATGCCAGATTAGCTATTTCTGGATGTTTTCTAATTTCAAAAAAAAATAAAATAAAAAAAATTTAGAGATATGGTAAAAACTAGTGATGTAAAAATATATCAAAATATCGACAGCTCAATTTTCGCGGAAGCGATTATCGAGTACTTCAACTCGATGATTTTTATTTCCGATCTATCGAGTTGATTAAATCGATTTCCATAAAAAAATCGACAACTCACTGGCGCTTGTTCATCGTACTTCATTTTCAAAATTAAATTTAGTCGTTAAATTTTTAGAAGAATCCGTCACAAAATTGTCAAAGTTTGAATTAGGCATGAAAACGATGCAAGAAAAATAAGATTTCTAATAAAAGTACGAGTGTATTCTGTGATTTCAACTACTTTTTCAAATAAAAAAAAAATTTTTTTTTTAAACTCGATATTTGCAACTCGATCTACTATTTTCCGATTTATCGACAACTCGATGCATATTTTTGTCGATTTTCTATTTCAATATTTAATTCGATCTAAAATTTGGATTTCATTTACTAAAAAAAAAAAAATTTTGACAAAATTAAGAATATTTTTGTTAAAATTGAAACATATTCTTTGAAATAGTGAATTTGTATTTCATATATTGTTCTCTTAAATATATCATAATTTAAAAAGATATATTATAAGCTATAATCTGGCTATTTCAAAAAATATTTTTTAACAAAATTAATAAATATAATAATTTTCATCTGAAAATTATGAAGTTTTGTGTTAAATTTGAAACATATTCTCTGAGATATGCCATAATTTCAAAATTAAGTATTTGATTAAAATATTCATTTTTTCAAACAATGTATTTGTATTTTTTTTTAAATTAGTTTTCGAGATATTAGCTAAACATAGAACTAGTCACGGAATTAGCATACAGTTCTTGGTTTTGTAATTTTAGTATAGCTATTACTAGCTACTATTTAGCATTGATTTAGCTTTTTTAAGGCTTAAAGTTCTGGCAACACTGAGAATGAAACCGAGACACAATTTTGCCACAGGGAATGAGTTCGATTTTCATGTCTCAGCTCGACTCAAAATCGCTTGGGGATCAACGTGACCATTTGGGGGAATATAGGGGAACACAGGGAAGTGCGGGGGGGAATGGTCAAGGGAAAATGGGAAAAAGAGAAAAAAGGAATAAGAGGTGTTTTACAATGCTGAGCCAGTGAGCCATAAAAATCAATAAAGTCAACACTTCTTTCGCCTCTCTCTCTCCCCCTCTCTCTCTCCCTCTCTCTCTCTCTCTCTCTGTCTCTCTCTCTCTGTGTCTCTCTCTCGTTCGTTTTGTTTTGTCTCTGTCTGCCTGCTTCGGTTGTTCTGTTCTGGGCTTCATCCTTCACTTATAGTTATTGTAGAGCTCACCTGCCTGGTTAAGGACATCAATTGAGTCTGCACCTACACAGTGTACTGCCTTCCTCCTTCTCCTTCTCCTCTTCCTCCTCCTTCTCCTCGTCCTCCTCCTCGTCCTCCTTCTCATTTATCAATGAGACCTCTGAGAGCTATACTCCATGTGAGTACACAAATTTAAGTTTCACAACAAATTGGCAATTTGGCAGGCCAACAAACTTATTATTAAACATGTATTTAGGGCAATAACACTTCAAAATACCCTGCGATTAAGCCCTATGCATTTACAGCTTTATATAAATATACAAAAAAAAAAATAACAAAAAAAAAGTAATGGAAAAATGCCCAACAATGAATTAACAATAAATAAAATATATATGCTTATAAATATATACAATATAGTCTAAAGTGGTTAATCAATAAAATAATTTAGCGGAATAATCATACTACAAATTAATGATAAATAACTAAAATCAAAAATAAAAATATACTCATAAAAAAGATATAAATAAAGTAAATACAAATATATAATAAATATACTAATTTATCGATAAAAAACAAACTAAAATTAATATAAAATTTAAAAAAAAAAAAAAACATTGAAAAAATAAAAAAAGGTTATAAAAAATTTAAAATAATACATTCTAATTGCTTTTAATTACAATAGACTCTTATTTAACACAAAAATATCTTTTGTCAAAAATTATGTTAAGAGCTCGGCGAGTCAAGTGATTGAAATCCAAAGGTTTCGTTTTCACTTTAATAATAATTTCAAAACATTATTAATGAAATATCAGTAGAACTTTTCTACTATAATGTATTGAAGTTTTTGTCGAAAAAATAGTCGTTATTTTGGGAGCACTTGGAATTGAAATATTCTCGATGCTTGCCGTTAAAAATTAAATACTTTATATTTTTCATCGGTAGCAGTTTTGTATGAAAATGTTCAGAGTGTGACCAGATTCTCTAAGAAGACCACCCGATTTTGGTTTGACAAGCGATGCGAAAAGTTTTGAAGGCCAAATTCACCGACGGTGAAAAAGTATTGATAAAAGACGCACGTCTACATTTGAATGGGTCTTCTAGCCTTATTAAAAACATGCCACCGTTTATTCCCCTATTTACAGGGTATGGCAGCAGTATACATTTTAGCAAATATGTCAAGCAATATTTCTCTCTCCACTTGACAATTGTATACCTCTCATATTTGTTGTCCATACAAGCATAACAAAATATGTTAAGAGACATTTTTGGGCAGTCCGACAGACAGACAGACGGACGGACAGACAGACAGACAGACAGATAGACAGGGTGGGTCAGTTGGACTCTTCATTAGCTTGAGAATGTGTGGTAAATGTGTGTGTGAGTGTAGTTCATGTCTCTACATATTATAAGCCAAAGACAGGGTATAAAGCGGAGATGATGATGGGAATGGGGAAATGGATGGGAATAAAGATAGGAATGGGGAGAGAGTAACTGCAGCTTGTTACACGCACACACACACACACACACACACACACACACACACACACACACACCATGGGAAAAGGCAAATTTTGTGCCCAAAGTCATTCAGGCTGTGTTTCCTTTTTCTCTTCTTCATACTTCATAGTCCCCATCCCAGTGCATCCTGTTGTGTCCCATCCTGTCCACTGTCGACAATTTGTTGTGTTTTTTATTGGGACCATGACTGAGGAACGAGAACTTTGCTGCCCAACGAGGCCTGGCATAAATGTTTCATAAATGTGCGGACCACGTTGGGCGCCAAAAAAAGAATAACCCGACAACCCGACAACCGGACAACCCGACAGCCGGACAACCCGACAACCGGACAACTCTACAACAATAGAGGACAACCCAACAGACCGACAGTCTGACAGTCTGACAGTCTGCTCGCCAGCTGCTCTTGGACATCCACAAATAATGAGGGCCACTTGACTGCCGGCTGTTTCCAGAGTCCTGTGTCCTATGTCCTATGTCCTTTGTCCTGAGTCCTTTGCTGCTTCAGGCTTATTGTAATTTGAGTATGCTAAAACAAGTGAAAATCCTACAGTTGCGCATGCTCGACTTTTAGATACTCTTTTCCTAAATTAACTGCATCGTCTCAAAGACAATAAATTCAAATCAAAAACAAGCGGAAAAGGCTATAGTCGAGATCCCGACCCTTTTCATATTTCAATCAAGGCTGCAAACCTCCAAAATTGTTTTAAAAGTTCGGTTCGGCGGTTCGAACCATGGAGCAAGACAACGGTTCGGTTCGTGAATTGGTTTATATACACCCCGAACACAAGGTTTGGGTTCGAACCTTGGTTCAATTTCATACAAAAAAATATTTTGATTTTCATACATTTTTCTCAACATTTTGATCTTATGAAATTTTTTTTAAAGAATTTAAATTTATTGGAAGATTTAAATCGGACTTATTTTAATACAAAGTATCAAATAATTGCCATAAAATTTATGTAACTATTTTTTTTTGGAACCGAACCTTTTATTTTTGAAAACGGTTCGATTTAGGTTCGGGTTTGTAAAGTAAATAATTCCAAGGGTTCGGTTCATGATCCGGTTTAGGCTGCTCAAACACACAAACCGAACCGTTTCTACGAGGTTCGGTTCAGAACCGGTTTGTAGCGGTTTGTAGAAATTACTACATAATAAAAACTACTGCATACTTTTAGGTGTATTGATTGTATTGAATGAATTATTAATAACTTTGGTTAGCTATTAATGCGGTTCTACACGTCCGATCTGGCTGTGGTTAAGTGAGCTAATAGATAATATTAATAGATTTCATAAAAAAAGGGGGCGTGGCTTAAATCTGAAACAAACTTGATTTGCGTGGCGTCTATAGAAATGTGTGTGCCAAATTTGGTTGCTCTAGCTCTTATAGTCTCTGAGATCCTTGTGTTTATACAGACAGATAGACAGACAGACAGACAGATGAACGGACGGACAGACGGACAGACGGTTTAATCTTAAATCAACTATATTTAGTTGACATTAATTAAATAAATAAATATGCTGTTGTGCTTTGTTGCAGCTCATCACATTGGAATATGAACAGCTTGAATAATCACTACAATTCTCTATATCTCGCTATCTCGCTATCTCGCTCTATAAGTGTAACTGCCTCTCTGTCAGACAAATTTCAGCCAATTTACAGTCAATTGATTTGCAATGTCTGCTTTTTTGGAAAGAAACTGAGGCAAGAGTTACGCATGGAGGGAATTGTTTAGATCTCAAAGCATGCAGCACAATTTTAATATTATGCTTCAAACAGAGAGAGCGAGAGAGCGAGAGAGAGGGAGAGAGAGAGAGGAGAAGCACATGTAAAAGAAATACATAAATTGAGCGCATAAAAATCAATTTGCCGTAACCGCACAAGGCAAATAAAGTGGCCAAGAAGATGGCGACAAGCCGCTCGACCAGAGACCAAAGTACAAACAACAAAAGAAGAAAGAGAAAGAGAGAGACAGAGTGAGAGAGAGAGAGAGAGAGAGAGGGGAAGAGAGAGGGAAGAATATGTAGTTGACGCATGTTGTTGCATAAAAGCCAAGTCCAAGGCAATCACAGCGTTTATTTGCATATTTTTTGGCTGCTTTACATATTTATTATGATTTCGTTTATTTTTTTGTTACTCCTCCCTAACATCACCCATTTTTAGCCCAGTACCCAAAGACTACAAAAGCCTTTTGATATGTGATCAAAACCAGGAATTTTTCATCGATAAAATAGAGCAGACATCTTGATTTTAAGACCACTTTAAATTAAACAAAATTCCTGGTAAGAAAATAAAAAAAAACACTGGAATTTCGAGCTAAAAAAATACTTTCCTAATATTTGAAACGTTTTTATTCAAATAATCTCAATAAATATTTTGCTCGAAAAAAATAAAAAGACATCTTGATTTAAGGACCACTTTCTGGAATTTTTGAATTTTTGAAACCAGAAATAATTTTAAGCAATAGAATAAATAAAGAGTTTTTCCCCAATTTTGTTGAAAAGACACGTTAATTTTTAGGACCACTTCAACTTTGACGAATTGTTTGCTAAAGAAATCAAAAACTTTTGAAACTTTGAAACCAGAAATCTATAGTTTGGGTAAAAGAATAAATTTATTTATATATTAAATGATATTTTCCTAATATTTCATAACATTTCATGTTTAATTTATCTTATTTGTAGCACTTAAAAATATTTTTAATTTTAAAAACGGAACTTTCTTCTGTGTACAATTTTAAAATTCTTATTTTATATTAGCTTACAATTTATTAGATTACAAAAAATTAGTTTGAATATTTATATTTATTTGTTTGTTAATAATACAATTATTGGTCATTATTATTTATGATTATTTTATGGTAATTTATAGGTGTAGTGGGCAACTTACAGTCGATCATCTCTTTCTTCTCCAGTTCCTACATTTTCTTTACCACATTGTTTAGCATTTTTACTCAGTGAACTCACAAAAACTTATTTTTATTAATCATAAATTGATGCCTGCAAGTGCATGCGATTACACACACACTCTCACACACACACTCCCACACACACACTCCCACACACATACTCCCACACACACACTCCCACACACATGGGTGGAGTTTTACTTAGACTCAGTTAATAGATAAATTTGCTTCCAAAGAGGTTTCTCCCAGAGAGAAGCATCACGGACAGACACCTAAAAGTGTAGAATAATTTATGCCCATGCAGAGGAAGTGCCCAGACACCCCCCCCCCCCTGGGTGGAAAGGGGAGGGTATGTGAACTGTGAACGGGAAATAATCTCCTACAAAGTGATTTAGGGCCAAGGACCAGATCCCAACATGTAATAGTCGTAATAATAGCAATAATAATTTGCACAACCCTTTTGGCATTTTGTCAATTTTACCGCTCAATTTGATGAACACATCTCATCCCCCCCACCCCAAAGGGAGAAAGTAGACCAAACATATACACTCTCAATGCTGATATCCTTGTCCATTGGTCAGGTCCACGAAAAGGCGCAATAAATTCGATTGTCTGTAATGAATTCTAGAATATCCCGAGTATACAGCAAAATAACTTATATATATTTTTTTGATTTTATCTATTATCATTATTATTAACTAAAAATAAGCAAACACCACAGATTTGAAATTACGTAAATTGATTTAAAGATGATACAAATTTAAATGAATTCAAAGTAAAAATGGGCACAAAATTCAAATTTGGATTAATGTAAGAAACAGGAGAATACAATTATATAGGTAAATACAGAATTGATTTGTAGGCCAAGTCATTTTTTAAATGATTTTCCGCTTGAAAATCGGTTCAGTTCTAACAAAGTCATGAAAGTTCAAAGTTTTTTAGGATTTTCATAATTCCAAAGAGGGGACCCTTAGCATTAAAAATCGCAGCCAAGATTTATAATGGAAATATGTTTTTTTTACATTTGAATGCAGACTGAATTTGAAGGCAAAAAATGTTTTTACGAAATTAATAACATTTGAATGCAGACTGAATTTAGAGGTCAAATTATTTTCAAAATGATATTCCGTTAAAAAATCGGTTTATTTTTGTTATAGTCAGATTTTTTGATTGCTTGAAAATTTCTAAGAGGAACCCTTTTTTTAAGTGACGGTTAATTGCAAACGAATAATTTAAATACGTTCAAATTTGGGCACAGATATGGATTTTTTATTAGTGGATAGGAATAAGAGGCAGACCAATAGATCAACTGAGTGGTATGAGAGTATTTGCATAACTCTATTCTCTTCAACACCTCAACAACTCTGCGGTTACAGCTGAGGAAAAAAAAGCGGAGTGTAAACCGCTTTTCAAATCCAAATGGCTGTCGGGTTCATTCGCAGACTTTGTTGTGCCACCTGCCACATTCGAAGTCCCAAAAGAAGTCAGAGTCGGAGAGACTGAGGTCCTGTGTCCTGTTGCCTGTGTCCTGTTGTCTGTGCATTTGATGGAGTGCCAAGTGTGTGTGTGTGTGTGTGTGTGTGTGTGTGTGTGTGTGTTGGCATAAATTGCATTCATTACAACGGTCGCTGACTGAAACGTGTGTCCTCTGTGTCCTGTATCCTTTGCTGATACCACTACTAGTCCTATTCCACCTCCCCTTTGTTACCCAACACTCGTGGAGTGAATGCAAACAATGTATATGAGATTAAAAAAACCCTATGCGAGGTAATAGTCGAGTTACGGAGTCATATTCAAGTCCCAATATTTAATATAACAAATTTTTTATCGATTCTATTCAATTTATGTATGAAATATTTCAATAAATAATTCAAATAACTAACACTGATTGAGGTAAAAGTCTAGTTTTAAAACTACATTCAAGTCCCAAAATTGATTTAACTTTTTGACAAAGAATATCCAAAATGTATCATACAACGGTTTTTGTCTATCATATCATTTAATTAATGCATGCTTTGAGGTAATAGTCCAATTACGAAAGCAAATTCAAGTCCCAAAATTTATCATGTACAATTTTGTAACTAAGTATTCAGATAATATTTGAACTATTCAAAATAGAAAAATGTTGGTCTTACCATTAAATGAGGTAAAAGTCTAGTTGCGATAGCGTATTCAAGTTCCAAAATTATTACAACCAATTTTGTGACGATTATATTCAATTTGTATATGTCTTACCATTAATATGAGATAAAAGTCTTGTTTCGAAAGTACATTCAAGTCCCAAAATTGATCATGTAAAGAATGTTGTAGCAATGTATTCAATTAAAATTGTATTGTTCCACTAAATGAGGTTAAAGTCCTGTTAGGAAAGAAAAATGTATACAATTTTGTGATGAAGAATGTTCAATAAATAAATACTATTTGTATTTAAATTAAGAAGAAAAACAATTTTGAGCGGGTATCTCACAGTCGGTGTCTTGAATATTCGTACACATTTTTTGTGTATGATGGATTATTGTTATGCCGCTGGCAGCTGTACCTCAATGAAGGACAAGTTGACTGCTTGACGGGTTGTCGCTTTGTCGCTGTGTCGCTGTGTTGCTTTGTCGCTCAGCTCAGTTCAATCTAATTGGATACGAGCTTAACGCAGTCAACTTTTTTGGAGCGCACTCAACTGAATGTGCAATGTGCTCGGCTTGCGTCCAGCTCGGCGTTTATTACTCGTATGCATCTCAATTTTTATGGCAACAAAGCTAACTAAATTTCCCAAATTTTTTTTATTTTTTTTTTTTTTCACATTTTTGGCCCAGATCAGGTGGGTCTTTTTTTTATGTTCTATGGCCTGCAGTTTCAAATAGGGTATACTAAATTTATATTTAAGTTAATTTGTGCTTTAAATATAATTTTGAAAAAATGCATAAACATTTATTTTTAAATTGGAAAACATCAAGTGATTTATTTGAAGTTTACGTAAATTTTGTATTTCTCCATTTGTACTTAAACTTTTGTCAATTGTAATTAAACAATATGTATTAATAAGTTCGTACAGAAGTTGTATTAAACTAACTTAAGTATACATGTACTTTTATCGGTAAGTACCGGGTATATCTCAGCCGACTACACTCCTAGAATTTGTGCATTAATTGTTGTTTTAAGCAAATATTTGAAAGAGGCTAAAGATTCAAGTTGGCATACGTTTCAAGCTGCAACTAATGCCATTGTACCACAAACATACACACACACACAAACACCTATTTGTGTACATACACTGAAAAAATATCAACTTTTAAAACAAGAACATTCATCTCTTATATTTTGTTCTTAGAATAAAACCATCATAAATATAAATATAAATCCATAAATCTTATATACGAGGTAAAAGTCTGGTGACGAAAGCCCAACATTTTTTGAATCTTACAATATTCAATATAATAAAAAAAAATTTTAATCGTAAAGAGTATTTTTGGTAGATTGTAGTGTTCTTAGAAATTTGCAAGGCAGCAAACCGGTTCTAAGCCGGGTTTTTAAGCAGCCTGAACCGGATCATGAACCGAAGCCTGGAAATTATTTACTTTGCGAGCCCGAACCTAAACCGAACCACTTTCTAAAATAAAAGGTTCGGTTCGAAAAAAAAATTAATTAATTTATGGCTTTCAAATATAACGCAATTATTTCAGACTTTGAATTAATATAATTCATATTTAAATCTTCAAATAAATTTAAATTATCATTAAAATTAGATTTCTTTAAAAAAAAAAATATTAAAAAAATATTAAATAAAATATATTATATATTTAAATCTTCCAATAAATGTAAACTATCATCAAAATTTGATTTCTTTAAAAAAAAATTTAGTTAGATCTAAATGTAGAAAAAAATGTATAAGAATAAAATTATTTTTATATGAAATTCAAACAAGATTCGAACCCAGACTTTTTGTTCAGGGGGTATATAAACCCATTCGCGAACCGAACCGATATCTTGCTCTATGGTTCGAATCCTTGCTCTATACTGAAACCAAAATCGTGTTTTTAATATATTTTTTTTATCAGTGTACTGAAGTTTAAAGACAAAATTATAGGCTTATTGTGGGCAGCCACATTTGGATACGAAATACTGGACAAATTCTCAAAAATTGACTGCACTTCAACTTGCTTAACATTGCCAATGAGTGCATGTGTGTGTGTGTGTGTGTGTGTGTGTGTGTGTGTGTGTGTATGTGTGTGTGTGTATATGTATTTAAGCCGTGGCTATTTGTAGTCTCTTAGCTTATGAGGCTTGTGGTCAAATTAGTTGCATTTGTTGCAAGCATTCCACATTTTTGGGATTTCATGATTTCATGATTTCACCCGATTTAAGTGACTTTCGACCCTAAATCCTTAATCCTGGACTCTTGACTCCGTTGGTATTTGAATAGTACACTAGACCAATTGTAATTTGACTGCAAAACAGAGTTGCATTTAATCCCAACATTTGTGAATTCATCAGAATACATATTTCTCTGTTTTTCCAAAACTGTAGTGTCTCTGAATTTAACTGATAAGTTCTTTACCTCTACGGCGATTCGATATTCTAAAAATGTATAGCTGTGCTAAATTAAAATTAAAGTTGAACCAAAAATAAAATGGAAGAGCACTAAAAACAT
The DNA here is from genome assembly GCA_951394115.2 of Drosophila phalerata. NCBI lineage: Eukaryota > Metazoa > Arthropoda > Insecta > Diptera > Drosophilidae > Drosophila > Drosophila phalerata. The sequence continues at coordinate 49,063,412 of OX596006.1, read as the reverse complement.
TAAGCAAAATAATAATAATCTATTATTATTAAAACATCAAAACATGAAGTGCTTGTTTTATCTTTTTTTTTCTAATATATTATATTTGTATTATTCGTTAGATTTCTTTGAATATTTTAAAGGAGAATAATTACAAATTTTATTAATTGCAATCTAATAGCTTAATTCAGCGAGTATCTATTTGAATGTACCGTGGTGTATAGATCAGAGTGCATCGATTTGTATGGGCCCAAAGAAGTAACCCGAATTCGTTTTCTACAGACCAGAATCTTAAAAATCCAGTAAAAGTTTTAAATTAACTTTTTATTAATGATTATTCCCGAGTTTTATTTTATTTTGCTCAATAATAATTATTATTTCACGAGTAAAATAGTAAAAATCATAAGTCTTAAGATCATGGTAATATTACATAGATTACCTTTAAAGAAAGATTTTGGTATATTTCACGTTTTTTACAGTTCCTAGAATGATGATTGATTTTTTCAAGTGAAAAAAAAACAAAATAATTATTATTTACAGTCCCCAATCAATGTGTATGTATTATACAATAATTATTAATTTGTATATCATTTAGTGCAGATTTATCGTATTTCGAGGTGGTTAAGGTCGTCATAAGACAGTTTAATTGGTATTAACACAGCCCACAAAGCAATGTCCTTGACAGCAGTAAGAGAAGAGGGGCGAAAAGAGGCGGGACTCAGTGGGTGGCTATGAGGATTTTCCGAGGGTTGTTCGAAGGTCGCATTAAATACTTATGAGCATAAAACAGTGACGACGTCAAAAGCGAATTAGTTTCGAAAGGGCTTTTTATTTTGTCGAGGTCGTCACCTAGGTAATTGGACTGCTCTCGCTCTCGCTCTCGCTCTCTCCCTCTCACTCCCCATCCTTGGCACTTCCTCTTCCTTCTCATCCCCAGTGCTGACCACATTTCAATAGCTGAAATTGTTGAATTAATGTAAGAAATTTATTTTAAAAATATATATAGCTATCAACGTATTAAAAGTTTTTAAAAAATATTTAAACTTATTATTTTATTTATAGTACAAAAATTCAGAATTCAAAATACAAGAAATTGTATTTATTTTTTTATCCACAACTTTTTCGGCAATTCAATCCACAATTATCAACTTTTGGCATCATTAAATTTGTATTAAATTTTAAAATTGTCAAAACAAAAATAAAAATTAAAAAAAAAACCGAAAAGTTATAAGTATTAAAAATCTGGCTGCTTCCATTTAATTTCATTAAAGCTGCATTAATGAAGAACATTCAAAAATTAATCGCATTAAAATATTTTCCTAGGTTTTGATAAAATGAAAACCATGAAAGCATCTATTATTTTTGTAGCGTGCGAATGCTTTGATTATTTGTGAATATCTCGAAAACGATCTAATTTCAAAAATCAAGGTTTATAGCAATTAAATGGCTCATCAAGAGCTATAAGTTTCGCTTTTTTTCAAATTAAAAATAAATGTTTTGGATAGGTTTTTGTTGCTTTAAGTGTGCACGTATTTTACATTGGAAATTAGAGGACTATTCAGTTAAAAAATCGCTAGTTTTAGCTACAAACTGATAAAAATGATAGCACTGCCATCACTTCTTTCTCTTTTTCCAACTCTCTTTCTCTCCCTCTCTGTCTCTCTGTTTCTTTCGCTTCTTTAGTGTGTGGTTAGCATAGAGTAATTTACATTAAGTGTTGACACGTTGACATTGCAATTGTCGTTGGCTTTCATTTGTCCTTCCATTTCCCAATTTTCCATGTACTCACTTTTAATGCTCTCCTTCTGTGTGTGTGTGTGTGTGTGTGTGTGTGTGTGTGTGTGTGTGTACATTTGAGCCAGTCGCAAAGGGCTATTATAACTTTGGCAGGCCAAAAGCCAAAGGCAAACACAAAATAAACCCACTTTTCGACTTTAGTTTCCACAAAGGAGACGTAGAGAAAGAGGCAGCAAGAGAGTGAGAGTAAGAGTAAGAGAGAGAGAGAGAGAGAGAGAGGGGTTAAAAGACGGTGTTGGTGGATACCATATAAATTGCTTACTGGCCATGAGTCAAAGTTGTTGCTCGCATTAAAAAAATCATGAAACTAAATAAACAATTTATTTAATAACTTGAACGCTTTTATGTGCACTATTTAACTTTAAAACTGGAAAAATTCGAAAAAACAGCCATTTTTTACACTTACTATATTTTTTCGAATTTTATAATAGTTTTTATGTTATTAGTATTATTTGTATGGTATTAAAGAACTTGTATAAAATAAAGGCATTTATTGGTTCCGCAACTATTTCTAAAAATTAACGATAAATATTTTTAGGTGCATTAATAATATTAATTAGTTTATTTTATAAAAAAAAAATAATAATAGATATTTAAAAAAAAATATATCAAAAATGAAATAAAATTCATATAAAGTGAAATGATAAAAATAATTTTATTTGAACTTTTGGAGAGATAATAAATTACAAAAGAGTAGAAAAATCAAAAATAAAAAAATATATATTCAAGAATTATTGGTATTTTATTTATATGTTGCCAAGTTAATTTTATTTGTGGAATAATTCTTATTATTTATTTAATCAAATTTAGTTAACTTTTTTTTTTTTGAATGCTTACAGTGTATATTTAACCCTTTGTATGGCAAGCTCTCCGATTTTGATACGGTTATTTTTTTTTTTATATAGAAAATTAAAATTAAAAAACACAATTCTTTTTTGAATTAGTTTTTTTTTAATTTCTTGATTAATTTTTTTTTTAAGAATCAAAACTTTTGCATTTTTTATTTAATTTAGTTCTCATGTTAATATTATAAAATTTGTATCATGTTGACTAAATATCAAAATTAAAAATACAAAGTTTTTAAATTATTTAATGAAATAATTATTTTTTCTTAAAAAAGTAAAAACAATTTATAATGAAATTTACAACATACAAATTTAAAGCTGCTCAATTTAAAAAAAAATTACAAAATTTGTGGGAATAGTGATTTTATAGTGTGAAAAACATTTTAATATAAAACCAAGGGACAAAAATTAAATAATATGCATGTTTTAGCTACACATTAAATTAAAATATTGCACATTTTTATTCCAAGTTCCGAGATATATAACTAAAATCGGTATGTTGCGGATATACATCAAGGGTTAATACGAATTATATTAAGCTTTTAATTTTTGTTCACTCATAACTCTTAGTTGAAGATCCCTGGTTAAAACAGCTGTCACACTGGCAATTAGTTTGTCACAGTGGTCTGGCTTTTGATGTGGGTTGGTGGATCCATTTCCATATCCATATCCATATCCATATCCATATCTATATCCATATTCACTTCAGGCAAAATACTCGTAAAAAATATGAAATGTAATGTGGCGTTTAATGGGTCGACTAAGTGGCCATTGTAGTTGGATTGTCATATGGCAAATGTATGCAAATGTTATTGTGGTTGTTGTTGTTGTTGTTACAGCCACTGTTACAGTTACAGTTACAGTTACAGCTACAGTTGTTGCCAAGTGTTTAGTCACCAAGTGGCACTTCAGGCAGCTGCAAAAGCCGTCAAAAGGTGGTCGCACAGTGGTTAAAATTTCAACATTTTGTTTGACAAAAATAGGAAAAATATAGACATATTAATAATGTAAAAAACACATCGATACACTGCTTAATTATACATTTTTTATTAGATTAATCGAGTGAAAATATCGCTGAACTATTTACTTTAAATTTGATTTTTTTTTAATATATTTGTTTTATGTATAAAAATATTTTTAATAAGCTAAAAGAAAAGCAAAGATTTTAATTTTAAAATGTTTATTAAAATTCGATGCATTGATTAACCTGTCTAATTATTCGATCAATCAAGAATTCCATGTTTTTATTGGCAATATTTAAAATATAAAAATTCTCAGAGTTGCATTTAAAATAATATTGTTACGATTTTTCACTGCTTTCAAGAGTTCTAAAATATCTAAAACGGCGCAATATATACATGTTAAATTCCGTAAAAAATTTGGGCATTTGACCCAGTGTGCACACTTGCCACATTGTTAAAAACACAGCATAAATAATTGGGGACAAATTTGTGCAATTCACGTGCCAAAAACAACACCAGCAACAAAATGAAATGAGCTCAACATTTTTACACACTGTATATTGGCAATCAGCACGAATTTTCCACCAATTCACAGTGGGACAAATCGTTTGTTTATTACTTAATATATTTTATTAGTTAATATATTAGAAAGTGGCAAGTATATTATCTGTTTGTTGTTCTAATGTGTTTAAATAAAGCATAGAATTCATAATGTAGGCTTTTTTCGATGCAATTATTTTTTTAAATTTATATCTTATTATATTTAATTAAATTTAATTAAATAAAATGAAGTAATCTATATGCAAATATAAGTAATAATTGTACAAGTATTAGTGATGATTAGTTTTAAAAGAGAAACATTTTCTAAAAAGAAAAAAATTAAATTAATATTATATAATGTAGCCTTGTTTATATACCCACTGTGCCATTTCATTTCCCCAATTCGACACTTTTCCCCCATTGTAAATTAATTACTACATATTTTTGGCACATGTGTGTGTGTGTGTGTGTGTGTGTTAGTGGTATTAGTGGTTGTGCCACCACAACGCGTGTGTAGTTACAATCTTAAATAAAACAAAAAAAAAACACCCCAATATTGTCAGATATTGCGCATACGCCACGTATGCGCTAATTGTAATTGCAATTCCAATTGTTGTACATTTACAATAAATTGAATAATTTTTTGGGCAAATTTCAGGGAATTCTTATTGCGAAATAATTAAAAATGCATTTGGCCAAAACGCAGCTGTTGAAAATGTGGCTAATATTGTAGTGGAGACCCAGCCACAAATACAACGAGACAACAGCTTTAACTTTTGGTCGATAAAGTTGAACAAAGCGAAAGTATTTTGACCAAGTAAGTTGATGTTATGGGTTATTGTTATGGCAACACTGAAAGCCGTCTGAAAGCCGCCTTACGTACTGCAGTTGACAGTGTTGACAAGTAGGCAAAGCGTAGCAATATCACTTATTGAAAGTTTCCTCCTGTTTACTGCTGCTCAGTTTGTTGGTCCTGATGCCAGATTTTTCATACCCAGAGAAACTTCTACTAGCAACGCAGAAAGTTTGCGGATAGTTGCAAGTTTTGTTGGGTTATGCGACCGAAAAAAAACATGAATTGGCTGTACACCATGTTAACCAACTATTTACTTATGACCAAGTGAAATTTGACAACACCGCAGCACCTTTTGAACTTTGTAGAGTTCAGCTAGAAGCTGACAGTAGGCTTGTAGTTTAGTTTAAGCAGTTTTGCAAGCGCTGTTGCCACACTTCCCTATCAAATGAAATTTGGCAACACTGCACTAGCAAATAAAGTGGGTTATAAGATTATATCTTGGGAAATGTTGAAGTAATTTATATTTAGAATTGAGCTTCCGCTCTTCACACTAAAGTAAAATTTGGCAACGTTGCAATAGCCACAAAATTGATTGGTAATAATGTATGTGGAATATGCCGTAAATACTAGATTAGGAAATTTTTATTTATAATTGAGTTTCCGCTGTTGCCGCACTTCAATGTCAAGTGCAATTTGACAACACTGCACGCAAACTACTTTGATTGAAACTACTTTCCATTGATAAAGTCCAAACATTGTTGCCACATTTCAGTTGGAACGCAACTCAAGTGAAATTTGGCAACACTGCAATGACAATAAAGCAACAACGCTTTAAGCTTGTGAATAAAAAAAAAAACTTGCTGTCAACTGTTATGTTTGGATTTCAGCTAAACATTAAGCGTCGTTGCCACACTTCAGCAGCAACGTGACGCCATTTTGAAAGGCGTCGCGCATCGCTTGACCGTCGTCAAGTGCTTGATAAAAGGGATGTGACTCTTTTTATCACTTTATCTGCTGCACTTGAGTTTGTCAAAAGCAATTGTCTGACTTGACACACACACAAGGAAAACTAGAACTAGAACTAGAACAAAGGGCGAATGTGAAAAGCAACTGACCAAAGCGACCAAGTTTAACTGGGAAAACCCGATAGTGCGAAAGATTTTCGGTCCTTCAAAACAATCGAAACAACAACAATGCGCTACAGTCGAGATGCTCGACTGTTTGACACCCAGTATCTGTACTTTCGCAAACGTTCTTTAGTACAATATATGAGCTAAACAATCCATAAATCATTCGGAAAAAAAAAAACAAAAAAAACGAGAGTTGAAGAATTTTCTATATCAAATTTGTATGTATCAAATTTTTGTTAATTTTCCCAGGCAAATTTTTATTTAAATATATTTTTTTTTTAATAAACATAACTGACTTGACCGGACTAAATGATTTATTCCATTTCCAGAGATTGAACAGAGCCATTACTATTTTTCCTTTTTTAAAATATAACGACAACTCGATTTTCACGGAAGCGATTAACGAGTACTTCAACTCAACGATTTTTATTTCCGATCTATTGAGTTGATTAAATCGATTTCAATGAAAAATCGACAACTCACAGGCGCTTGTTCATCGTAGTTTATTTTCAAAATTAAGTTTTCTCGTTCAATTTTTGATAAGAATCCGTAATATATAAGCTACAAAATGAAAACGATGCAAGACAAATAAGATTTCTAATAAAAATATGAGTAAATTTTGTGATTTCCATTGCGTTTTCAAATTTAAGAAATTGTTTTTAAAAAAAAACTCGATATTTGCAACTCGATGTATTATTTTCCGATATTTCGACAACTATATATAAAATTTGGATTTACAACACTAGGTCTTACCAAATTTCCCCATTTGCGGGGGCGGAAAAGGGCGTGGCTAAATCTAAAATAATCCGAAACTGTATGTAAATTATACAAATATTCAAACCAAATTTGGTTGCACTTGTGGTCCCTGAGTTTAGATACTTTCACAAATTTATATGTCTATGTACCCTTTTGTTACTGGGCTAACAACAACTGCAACTGCAAGTTGGAGAGCAAGAACAACAACAACAACAACGACAGCAACAACAACGTCGAAATTTTGAGACCATTTGTTTCACTTCGCTGACCACAAATAACCGAGCTGTGTTTATTTCCGTGCCCCATTTGATGTCCCCTTTTGGCTTGGTGCACCATTCAGTGTCCGTCTCCCTCACACTTCTCGAAGGTCCTTTTGGTCTGAGGTCCTTGTCGAGGAAACGCGTCAACAGCTGCAGTTGCAAGTTGCTGTTGCAAGTTGCAGTTGCCTCAGCATCAGCATCAGCATCAGACATTGAGTTATGTGCCGTAAACTGTGGTGCCCCAAGGAGTTGCAGTTTCAGCAGCCTCCATCCTCCCTAACTACCTCCCTAACTACCTCCCTAGCCACCTCCCTGACTACCTACCTCCCTAACTACTCACTATGCCAATTGAAGGTCGCTTCAACATCCAAATTTCTCTGCTTACAATGGGCTGCTTAATTCACACTCGGAGACAATGACAACGACATTTGCATGTGCCGCAAAATGTGGCAAAAGGACATGCTACAGCTGCCACTCAGTGGCAACACTGAAGAGCTCCCTGTCCCTGTCAGAACCACTGCTGAAATTGGGTTCTTTTATTACCATATATTGCAAAATTGGTATACGATAGAGTGAAGTTGGGCAACACTGCATTACTTTAGCTAATAGCAAAAGATCTGAATCAATAATACTCAAATATAGCACACTGCAATGTGAAGTTTGGCAACAGTGTAAAGTTCAATAAGTTGAAAATCTTTTTTCCTATTTTTTATATGCAAAGAACTGCTAAAAATACTACTTAAATCAGAGAATCAATGCAAAACAAATATATATTTTTAGATATATAGGACAAATCATTTTCAAAATGACATTCCGTTTAGAAATCGGCTCAGTTTTGACAGAGTTATGGCAGTTTGAAGTTATTTAGACTGTGGACTTACCAACTTGGCAAGTCCAAATTTTTGTCAGGTTTCATATGATTTTTTGCAAGAGAATTAAAGTTCTCAGAATCAGTTACGCCATAAGGAGTTGATTAAAAGTGAAAACTTGAGTTTTAACCATTACAATTTTCAAAATTCCAAAGGGAGGACCCCAAGTATCGAACCCAAGATCTGAAGGGATCGAATGCAGAATCAATTTGAAGTCCAAATCATTTTCAAAATGGCATTCCGTTTAGCAATCGGTTCAGTTTTAACAAAGTTAGGAGCTAGTCAAATTACTTCAAAAGTCTAGCGATGTGCGTTGTCAATGAGAAGTGTGACAACGTCGCCTCGAATGAAGTACGACAACAGTGCACAGTTGCAAGGGAAATAACAAAGTCCTTGTCTTTAATGTTCTTTTTTTTTTTGGCAAATCAACTGTCATCCCATTAACCGATTATCGTCATTATCATTATTATCAGGCATCGCTTGGCGTTTTCATAATCCTTGACTCAGACAGTTGCTGACAGTTGGTTCTTTTTAGCTTTTAGCTCTTGACTGGCAAATGACCCAAATGGCTAAAAAGAATATGACTAAAATGGGGCAAAAAATGAGAGAAGTATGAACAAACAATCCGACGGAGTTGCAACTGCATTTCAGCACTGTCCATCTCATTTGCAGCTTCTTCCTCTTTTCGCTAGCCTTTTCGCTAGTACGTTTTCTCTCTTACCAATGTCACCCACTTCTCTCAGGACAACAAGCAGCATAATGCCATTTATTGCCACAGTAAGCCCCATAGCTAGATTCCATAATTTTTTTTACACTTTGAGAGCTTTAGCTACCCTTAAGGACTTTTTCCACAGAAAACTATACAGATTCACTGATGAGCAACGTCAAAGGATATCAAAATGATATGAATGATAATGAATGAAAAAATAATAGTTCCATAAATTATTCTGAAAATAAGTAAACCTTTGTTTTCCAATTTTTGTTAATCAAAAAAATTAATTAATCTATTATTATTTATCTAAATAAAATTTATTTTGAAATAATAAATTTATCAAACATATTTAATAATTCTCAGATTTTGAGCTAAATATAATTTTATGTAGTAAATAAATATTATCATTTTGAATAAAATGTTCTTATTTCTATATACCAGGGACTGTACTCATTATAAGTTTTGTTATAAAATTAAGAACAATCATTATTCTATGAGTTTTATTTATTGAATCAAAAATTTTGATTATTTCCGAGTTTTATTTTTTATACTCAAAAATAAATAAAAAAAAGAATCATAAATTTTAAGATCATGGTAATTTTGCATGAATTACCTTTAAATAAAGATTTTGGTATATATCACGTATTTTTACAGTTACTAGAAGTGAATAATTTAAGAAAAAAAAAACCGAGTTATTTTTTTTTTGTTTTATAATGTATATTTTGTTTACCGAACACTATGCAGAAATAAGCAGTAAAAATACCACCTGCGGAAAACGTAGCTGAACACCTACAGTTTGGGGAATGTGTGGCCACCACATGAATGTTTCAGCATATGGATTTAGAACTGAAGGGGTTTTTTTCAGTAATTCCTTGGCAAAGTTTGCTACTCGATTCGTGGTTCGTTTTTGGATTCGTTGTTGGTTGTTCGTTGTTCACATTCGCATTCATGGCTTGCACACAATATGCTAAACACTTTGGCCCTTACCCCTCTCCCCTCTCCCATCTCCCCCTTTTTCCACTCTCCCCTCTTCGCCTACGCTTTTGTAGCCCTTCAGCAACAGCAGCCAATGCAATCATAATTTTAACTACTTTAGTTTTATGCTTATCAACCCATTCCCTGCAATTGTCTCCTCTCTATTTTCCCTACGCCCCTTTTGCACTTAGTTTCATTATCGCAGCGCTTTGTTTAGACTCTTTATACCCTGTAGCAATTGAAAAATCACAAAAGATGGTATGATTCTGTATATAACAAATAAAAGAAAAATGGTAACATTTATATTTGACAAAGTAAAGTATATTATTTAGATCTTTGTCAAAAAGAATTTCTGGCTTTCATTTTTTTTCGTTTTATTCATCTATTGAATTGAATAGATCTTCAATACTATGAGAGCTAGAGTAAGGAAATTTGGCATGTTTATAGATTCCCCTATTTCTTAATGTTTGGACATTTGTTCTAATGTTCAATGTAACATTCGAACACATTCAAATTGAATGAACAATATTCCAAAACAGTTCAATCACTGATATCAATTTATTTGGAAAACATAATGCATTGGAGCATACTAAGCACAGGGTATCGCATAGTCGAGCTGACTTTTGATTGCTGCATTTCCACTTGTTTTTATTTTTTTTTTTTTTTTTTTTTTGGTTGCATTTTGCTAATTTCGCGCCCAGCCACAACGAAAGGCAAATGGGTAAAATGTGTTGGAAAACTTGTGGAGAAAGAAAGGCGAAATGAAAATGAAAATGAAAATGAAAATATAAATTGCCTTTGTGGTGTGTTTGGCCCGCAGCAGGGAAATACACTAAGCAAAAATTGCAGGCAAATCTGCAAGAAGAAAAAGTAGAAGAAGAAGAAGAAACATTTTGAGAACATAATTTGTTACTTTGCCTCAGGCAACGAATAATCCAAACATAACTTATATCGTATGTATATAATTTACATATGAAATTAGACTCTAGGGTGTTGTACATATTATCATATCACATTCTTACAGGGTATGCAACAAAAACTTAAGCTCCTAATGCATGCCAATGGAAACAATAAAGAAAAACATTTTTTCTATGCATATATAGGTGTATTTGGAATAAATAAAGAAATATTAAAGCAAAATTATTTTTTGGGTAAATGGTTAAGGAGAAAAAAGGATTTTGACTTTTTCAGTTTTTGCTTAAAATACTACATATAAGGCTTAATTACAGCAAAATTATAAGTTTTCATACAATATTACTTAACAACATAAAAAATTGTTTTTTGTTGTGAAAACTTTATTCGAAAATTCATTGTTCAGAGACGCCTTAAGAAAATACATAAAAACACGAAATAAAGTTAAATTAGAATTATTTTTAAATTTTTCTCCAATAGAAAATAGTGCAAATATAATTGCTAATAATAATCCAATACGCATAGATATCCTTTACACTAAAATGAATTTTATTTAAAATAAAAAGCCATATATGGCACTATATGCGGTAGAGGGTTAAACTAACTGCAATAAACTCAACATGAATCGATTTAAATGCCAATTTCAGAAAACTCACAATAAAAGAGATTTGCACTTGGCAAATATATATTTGAAAATATTAAATACACAAAAGATAGAGCTACACATACATATATTAAAATGTATGTATGTGTGTGTGTGAAATTTGTGGTTCAAACAGAATGAGAGAATTTTCAATTTTCAGTTTGCTCAACGCTTTTTGTGGCTTCATTAGCGCCTTTTTGAAATAGACACGATAGAATCCACAGTTTGATTAACACCCAATTCCAATGAAAATTTGAAATGACAAAGTGCTCGACTTTTCGATGCCCAGTAGACGTATCGCAAATAATATGAAGCTAAAACATAAATATTAATAACTCATTTTTTAATCTCGATTTGATAATTTTATATTGGTTTAATTTATGTGTTTATTTGAAATGACAAACATTTTCTTGAAACTTGAAACGGTATTTACCGATTGACTTAGGTCACTATAACTCAAATCCGAACCGAAAGAAAATTTTTGGAATTTTTTTCGTTTTGTTTTTATATGAACTTTGAGAGGAACTTTTATTTTCGGGCTTGTTGGAGTCAGGAAACGAAAATATTCAAACCGGAATAACCTATTTGTAATTATTTCGTGCATAACCGTTAGCTTGGATTTAATAGTCAACATTTTTTTGTTATTTTCAAGCCAAATTTATTTAAACCGAAATAACCGTTTCGTGTATAACAATTAGTTTCGGTTTAATCGACGAAATTTTTTTATTAACTTGAAACCGAAAGTATTCAAACCGATATAACCGTTTAGTAACCGATTCAGGTTTTACAATTAGTTTCGGTTCAATCAAGCAATAAATGCAAATACAAATATGGTATCCAGGTCTTATCAACGTTTTTCGAACCAATTTGTATTTTAAATTTAAATATGAACCTTACAAAAAACAGATATTTTTGTTGAAATCTTCATTTAACGATCTCGTTTTAACGTTTTCTCACATTTCTAGAACATACATTTTTGTCGAGCCAAAATCATATTTTAAAAACGAAACCGATAGACAACAATTTTCATAACCGATAGCAGAAAAATAAAATTGAAACAAAACAAATATTTGTTTTGATTTGCTGACCTGTCGCAAACTCTTAAGCCTGTTTATTATTTTGATTACTGGGCTAACTATACGTATATTACATCCAGTGCAACCCTCATCTGAGCCAATTGTTAGTCTGGCTAAATGCAAGCCCAGGCCAAAAGACAAAGCCAAAGTGGAAACCAAAGCTAAAGTTGAAGCCAAAGCTGAAGCCAAAGCCAAAGGAGCGTTGTGCAATCAAGGCAAATGGATTTTAATTAATTTTGCCGGTCTGCACATTTTTTAATTAAGAAACTTGAACGTCATCTTGCTGCAGTTAACCAAATGCAGCAGCAACAGCAGCAGCAACAGCAACAGCAGCAGTTATTGCTGTTGCCACGCCAGCAACAATTGCAGCAGCAGCAGCAGCAGCAACAATAGTTGCAACAACAGCAACAACAGCATCAACAACAACTGCAACAATTGCTGCAGGGTATTTTACCAACGTCAAAGCCGATTCTAAGGCATTTCATCCGGTCATTTGAATTGAGCATACAGTAAAGCCTGTCTATAACGAATATGGCTTAACTTGTTGTTTCCTTTAAAAGTTCTCAAATGCCATAGAACTTTATCATAAAGTTTCGACTAAATCTGGAGTATTCTTAAAAATTGCAAATATATTTAAAATATCTTGAATATTTAAAAAACAATGTTTATTTACATTTATACTCGATATCGGAAAAAATACACAAAGAATTCGAAAGAAAAGATAATGCTCATCCTGACATTGAAAAACATTTGAATAAATTTCAAACGTAATTTTAAAATATCTTCAATTATTTTCAGTTTACAACTATGAATTTACTTAATTTAGAATATACTGAATTTGAAAAAAATAAATAAAAAAAAGTTCTTAAGTATTTACAGGCAAATATTCAAAGATATTTGAAATAAAGTTAATATATATCCTCAAGTTCGAAAATATTTGAAGAAATTGAAAATTTCGTTTTAAATAATTTCAATAAATGCTGTCATAATACACAATAATAAATATACTAAATAGATAGTATTCAAAAAAATAAATATATTCAATTTATTTATTGCATTAAAAAAAATAAATATATAAATAGCATAACAAAATTATTGTTATATATGAGGAGTATTTTCAAAAATTTTTGATTACAGATTAATTCACATACTCACAGTTGAAAATATTTGAAGAAATATTTAAGCAAAATTCTGAAAAGCTTCAATAAAATGCAGTCGTACTTTTCAATGATAAATATAACAAATATAAAGAATTTGGTAATATTTGGAAAATAAAAAATTTCTTGAATAATTATACTATAGAACAATTGGGTTACATTTGATATATTTTAAAAGGTTAATACACATCCCGAAATATACATCCTTAATTCTAAAATATCTTCAATAATAATTTTAAATTGTACAATTTTTCAAAATAATTTTTGCATTTCTTGAATAAAACTGGAATATTCTGAAAGATTATTGTATTATAAAATAAGTAATTTGAAAAATATTTGTTTACACATATTTAAATCGATCTTTAATGGCAATATTTTAACAAAATCTGAAGTATATAAATTTAAATAGTTTAGCTTATTGTTTTTTTTCAGCTAAGTTTCACTGTACTATTTGAAATTGCATATATTTGTATTTGATTGTTATTGAATTTAGCACAGACTTAATCTCCATTTCCATTCTCATTGTTGTGTGTGTTTTGTGATTATGTTGATGATATTATGATCGAGTCTAATGAATATTTGTGCATTGTCTGTTGCATTGTTGCAGTGTTGGACTGTCAGGTGGGCGAGTGGGGAGCTTGGAGCGACTGTGACAAAAGCTGTGGCACTGGGATGATGACGCGCACGCGCCAAATAATTCAGGCGGCACAAAACGGTGGCAAGCACTGTCCCTCCATGTTGCAGAAGCGCGCTTGCCAGGGTTACCACTGTCACGGACATCGCGATAAGAAGATTTTGCGTGGTAAGTAACCCATACACACACACCCATACACACACATACACCCACACACACACACCCACACACACACACCCATACACACACACACACACATGTGCGTGCGGCTTTTAATGAAATGCACTTTTAATTAAAAGTATCTCTGCCCCCTGTTGGTGCACGTTGCACGTTGCAAGTTGCAAGTGGCAAGTTGCGTGTGGCACGGTACAGGTGAACGCACTGTGACTCGATTTACAAAAAGAGCTGAAAAATTGCATATTATGGGTTTAAATCAAGGCTGCAAACCTCCAAAATTTTGTTAAAGCTTTCGGTTCAACGGTTCGAACCATAGACCCCCTGAACCCAAGACTTGGGTTCGAACCTTGGTCCAATTTCATACTAAGAAATTTATTTTTATTGCTATACATTTTTCTCTACATTTTGATCTAATTAAATTTTTTTAAAGAAATCACATTTAAATATAATTTAAATGTATTTCAAGATTTAAATATGACTTATTTTAATTTAAAGTCTCAAATTATTGAGTAATATTAGAAAACCATAAGATTTATGAAATTATTTTTTTTTTCGAACCGAACCTTTTATTTTAGAAAGCGGTTCGGTTTAGTTTCGGGCTTGCAAAGTAAGTAATTTCAAGGGTTCGGTTCATGATCCGGTTCGGACTGCTTAAGAACCCGAACCGAACCGGTTCTACGAAGTTTGGTTCGGAACCGGTTTAGATAACAACATTTTTATTTTAAATTAACCTCTTGTGCTAATTTTTTTTATAACAATGTGAATTTTAAAGCAATTAAAGTCTAATGAAAATTGTAATTAATAAAAATACTATTAATATAGAAGCTAACAGAGACAATTTCAGATTCAGATTTTATATTTAAATTTAAAACAAGAAAGTTGAATGAAAATTACGATTAATAATAATAAACATTTTGTAATAACATTTTATATTCAGATTTTATCATAATACATATTTAAAACAAGAAAGATTAATGAACAATAAATAATTAAAAAGTAGAAAACAATGAGAAACTTTTTGCATTCACATTTCATATTTACATTAAAAACAATGTCAGTTAAGAGGACAATAAAGTTTGATGAAAATTTTAATTAATAATAATAATATCGTAAATTATAGTGTTATGGTAACGAAGTGTTCAATTTTATAAACATTTCATTAAACTAACAAATATACAAAATTTAAATGTTCCATAAATGCAATTATAAGGCTAATTAAATTGAGATTTCATTACAATTATTTAATGCCAAAGGATAAATTTGAATAACTTTCACTTTACATTTAAAATTCAATAAATTTATAAATAAATGATAAAAGATACGATGAATAATGAAAATAGTAACTATTTCTAATATGAAAACTCTTAGTTTTGAGATAAAATTTAAATGTTAGATTATCATTTTGCTAAGAATCAGTATAGATAGTATATTTCAGTTACTGAAACAGGTAGAATAGTTTTAATTTTTTACTGCATTTGCTCTGACATTGCTAGTGGATTATCTCCTGTCTCGCTCTATTTCACTCTGCTATTTTTTCATCTGCATTTTTTATGGGAATGTTGATATGTTGATACACTTAGCGAGCACTTGCCTCTCATTGTTGCCAACATTGCAAAATATGCAACATTTGTATGCAGCGCAAATGTTTTTACCCTCACTGTGATACCCTGTCTGCCACAGAGCTTAACGGGTAGCTTTATTTTGATAATCACATGTGTGAAAATGGAACTGAAAAAAAAAACTCTTTACTTAAAATAATGTACTTAGAATATGTTTATTATAAACATTATATGTGCATTTTTTCTAGACTTGAGCATTTCCATTTGAGAAAATAATAATAGAAAATGTTTCTCAAATTCTACGAATTTTTATCATATTAGTTTTATAAAAGTTTTTATAATTTCCGTATTACATTAAAAAAACAACTTTATCAAGCATTCTTTTTTGTCAGTGTAAGGTATATGTTTCAGCAATAGAAAATATTTTATTCCCCGAGAAATTTAAAATTTCCCAAAATACCGAGTAACTCCTTGTCTAGTACACTCTTTTAACATCTTAAAAATTGCCATTAGATGCAAAAAAAAAAGGCCAAAAACTGCACAAGAAATTCGTTCTCCCTACTCTCCACCACTTTTTATCCATTGTTTCTTCGTTCCTTAGCTCCTTTGATCCTTTTCCTCCTGCTTTCCCGACTCCCCTTCGACCTCAACGGGCAAAGCCAAAGCAATTTTCTGCAAGTGGCTGACATAACAGCCATATTATATTTGGCTAAGTGTCGCCACCGGCACACACGCACACACACACACACACACACACGCACACACACACACACAGACACACACACACACCCACACATGTCCACGCCCACAATCCAGACAGCAGAAGTGCAGCAAAAAAAAGAAACTAAAAATAAATGCACAGCAAAAAACAAAATAAATATCGCTGTAGTCGCTGTTCCAACTACAAAATACCCGTCACTCAATTTAAAAATAATATTATTATTATTTTAATCAGAGGTTTTGTTTTGTAACAGAAAACTAAACTTTAAATAAGAAGAAATAAAAGAATTTTAGAATCAAATCTATTGCATGCTTTTAGGTGCTAAACACGCATAGAAATGTTTTAAGAACATTTAAAATAATGGATAATAACCTGATTGGAATTATTAAAAAGAATTTTATTTAAATCTCTCTTTCGATTAAATTATGAAATACTATAACCGGCTCGACTTTCGCTTTAAAATCATAATTAGGAGTGCCAGAGAAATCGAAACCAACAGAAAATCTCCCAAAACTGTATGAATTATTTATATTTTATTTCATGAAATCTTATGTTTTTGATGTTTTTATAATATAATAAACTTATTAATAATGAAATTATTTAATTTGGTAAATTATTATTTTAATAACTTTTTAGTTGATTATAATTATACTATAATTATAAGCATTGTTTGAATTATTAATTTTTTGTTTTTTTTTTATAAATATATAATATATTATATAAATATATAATATAATTTAATATAATTATATTATAAATATTAGTATTGCTTTAATTATTAATTTTTTTTTTCTTTTTTTTATTATTGCAATTTCGTTATTCGAAAGTCACTCGAATGCTTGTGCGACTATCTGGCGCCATTTACTGAGAATAGCAATATAATAGACACGCCCAATGGTGGAGTATACCCTTGTCTTCTATGTGTAACGGGTATATAAAAAGCAGAAGCACAAAGTGAAGTGAAAACTATTAAAAAAAAAAATCGCAGCACAAGTTTTTGTTTATGTTTTTGTTGTTGGGTCGCCTGCGCTCCATTAGCCTCGAACGTGACTCGTGACTCGTGACTCGTGACTCGTGACTATCGCAGTGAAACCTCCCCCTTTCACCCACTCACTTTACACACTCGTTCCCTCCTTTCCACTGCTGTTCGTGGCGTTGTCCTGGCTTTGAATTTAGTTATCCTTGTGGTTTTTTATTTAACACTCTTTGCCGTCCACTCTTTAAGCGTTTAATTAAAACTTTGATTGCTGCCATTAAAAAATTGTTTAGCCCTCTATGCATAACGTGGCTAAAAGCACCAAAAAGGACAACACACACATGCCACACACACACACACACAGACACACACAACAAAGGATCTAATTAATGAGAATTAAGCGCCAATTTGAAGCGATTTCAATTTAAAAAAATCCAATGAAAGTCCTTCTAATGAAGACTTAACAACAATACGGATAAAATGTTAAGAGCTTTTAAAGCAGCTTGAAAGCTTCAAGTGCACTTAAATGTATTCTACGATTGCAATTTATGCTAGTAAAAGCACAAAAGATGTTTGAACTGAACTTAACCCTCTCTTCTCTGACTTTTCATTTTAAACGAAATTTATTTTAGTTTAAATGACATCTAAGCGAATTGAATTATTATTGTCAATTATAATTGCACTATTTTCTATTGGATAAAAATTTAAAAATAATTCTAATTTAGCTTTATTTCGTGTTTTTATGTATTTTCTTAAGGCGTCTCTAGTGAACGAAAATGAGTTTTGATGAATTTGATTTAAAATGAATTTTCGAATGAAGTTTTTACAACAAAAAACCATTTTTTTTTTTGTTGAAGAGTAATTTATTTCTAATAGCAAATAGAGTATTTTTTTAGAAAAGCTTAAGACTTATATGTATTATTTTAAAACTGAAAAAGCCAAAATCCTTTTTTCTTCTAAAATATTTACCAAAAAAATATGTTGCTAAAATATTGCTTAATTTATTTGAAATACACCTGTATATGCATAGAAAAAATAGGATAAAAGCGCAGGGAACGAATATTCAACTGAACTTGATTGTCATTAACAAACTACTATAATTTTGTCCGATTTTAAATCGGAATGTCATTTTAATATTTATCAATTTTAATATATATTTTGTTAAAAAATATTTTCTATCTCAATTTAGATTTAGATTTTTAAGCGGATCACAACTAAAGCCACTAAACGAGGGTAGTAATAAAACTTGAGAGAGAGAGAGAGTAAGAGAGAAAGAGAGAGAGAGAGTGTGTAAAATGGGAGGTGGGAAAATCGGTCTGTGTTCAAACATGGCTGAAAAGCAAAGCAAAAAAATGAAATCACAACAAAACAAAATTGAAACGGAACAAAATAAAAATAAAATAAGATTCTAGAAAACGGCAAAAAGGAAAATAAGAATAAAGAGGCTGAAAGTAAGCGGGAAAGTTAATAAAGAAAAATGCACAAAGCCAAAAGGGAAAATTGCGAAGCAGAGCGTGTCACGAGCTTTAAAAACTGTTGCATACTTTTCAGCATTATCAAAATGCACTATGGGGCATTTGACCTGTTTTTTTGGCATAAACTTAATATTCACAGGTAATCAAATCTATAAATTTTTGATGCAATTACATCTTAAATACATCAAACTGTTATGTTACATACCAAAAATGTTAACATAATGAGGTAATGTTAAAATAGCAACTGTTAAAGTTAGCTGTTGCAGATAAAAGCACTATGGGGCATTTCACCTGTTTTTTTGGCATAAACTCAATTTTCACAAGTATTCAAATCTATGATTTTTTAATACAAATACATGAAAATCTTTGAATGTTAAATGCAAATACTTCAAACTGTTATGTTACATACCACAAATGTTAACAGAACAGTCCAATGTTAAATTAGCAGCTGTTAAAGTCAGCTGAAAGCAGTGACTGGATCTTAAGACTATTCAAATAAATGATATTCCCCATATTTTGAAATCTGAAGACTTTTTTATTTTAATTATTACATTTTTTTATCCAGAATGTTTTTTTTTATCAAGGTGCTCTACATTTCATTTTTATTTTAATTAAATCATTTGCAGCCTTTGAACTTTGATTTAAAATTAATTTCTCAATTATTTTACACTTAGTATTGATTTTTAAATTTCTTTATAATTAAGTTAATTTATTATTATTATATTTTCTTAATTCCTGAAATTCAAATAAAATTGCTGTAAATAGTACAGGGTATATAAGCTGTAGGCTGTTTATATTAGATAACTTGTCTGTTTGCCAATTCGAAACAAAGCAAATAAAGACAGTGACAAGAAGAAAGCGTGAGAAAGGAAAATAGAGAGAGACATAGCTAGAGAAAGTGACTGAGAAAGAGATAGAGTTAACTATTTGCGAGACTGAAAAGAGTGCGCCGTTAAGTATGCTATTAAAAATTGTGTAATGCCAAGTTAATTGCTAACAAACAAGTTCCTTTCTCCCTCTCCCTTTCTGTCTCTCTCTCTCTCTCTCTCTCGCTCCCACTCAGTGTGAGTACCTTTTTTCGGCATGTGTGTAATTATTAAGGTAAACACACTCACACACACACACCTGCCCACAAATTGCGCACATTTGTTGGTAGGTGTGAAAATGTTGAGTGTGAGGGGTGACACTACAAAATACCCTTGCAAATGCCACTTACAGTTGAGAGTGTTTTTACACTGGGAGAATTGATTGGGTAACAAATTTAAATGTCCTTAAAAATCACGCTTAAATTCTGAATGGAATTACTAGAGGTAACTTTATGAAGTAAAAATATTCGTTACCTTTTTTAAATTCTAGATTAATTGTAGATAATATTTGAAATCTATTTAATTAAAAAAATATATTAAAATTTTCAACATTTTTTATTTATAAACTTTACAGTGTTGATAATTTTAAAATTTTTGTTAATTCCACTGCCAAAATATATTATTTTGTTTTGAGATATTTAATGTTAAAATGTTTTTAAATACAATTTTTAGAGAAGAGAATTTCTTAGACTTCTTTAAATCATAAATTTGGAATATATTATTAACTTTAAAAAATATTGATTTTTACTGTAGTGGCCTTAAAAAATTTAATTTGGAAATGAGAATTTTTATGCCAACTGGTTATATTATTTTAATGATATTTTTGAAATGTAAATATTATTAAAGCTGATATTTTTTAGAAATAATAATATTTTTAAATCAATTTTCAAGTTTCAAGATTATCTCTAAAATTAAAAATTTATTTAAAATACTTTCGTGCAGTGTAGCTAACACGTGCGCTCAATTTCGATGCTGACTATCACTCTTATCATCGTCATGATCATGAGTATCATCATTATCATCATCATTATCATCTTCGTCGTCGTCGTTTTCGTTTTCGGAGTCGTTGTCACCATCGGCAGCCACAATAATTTCCAGTGCTCATTAACGTTATAAAAATAATTGCTGCACACACACTCACACACACACACACACTCAAACACACACACACACACACATAGTCTGGACTCAGAACGGGATGTGAATTACGGTCCATGTGCTAAATTCCAATTAACTTGCAAATGTGTGAGTGTGACACAGTGTGTGTGTACTATGGAAAAATTACCCTGTTTTTATGAAACATATTCACAAACAACAAAATATTAACGATAGATTTAAAAATATATAAAGACAGAAATTTTGGTTGCAACAACTAAATGAAATTTCAGAAATTTGAACTTAATTTGAAAATCTTCGAATTACATTATTCTGCAAGTAATTAAAATGTCTGTCTATTTTAAATATAGTAAAAAGCAAAGCAGTCAGCATTTTTTTTTTTATGTATTTATGCGTTTTGAAGCACTTTAATGTAAAATGATAAATCGTTCAAGTTCAATTTGAATATCTTGAAAAAAAAAATTGCGTATACGTTATGTTAAGTAAAAATGTTAAAGTTTCCATTGCTATATGTGTACGTAGGTGAGTGTGATTGTGTGTGTGTGTGTGTATTTGTGTGTATGTGTGTGTGTTTGTGTGTGTGTTTGTGTGTGTGTGTTTGTGTGTGTTGCTTGCCCAAGTTGATAATCGTCCAAGATGAAAAATGTAACTGAGGCAAGAAGGCTTTTCCACAACAATATGCCATTTGATTATGCAAATTTAGATGTGTGTGTGTGGAGTGTGTGTGAGTGTATGTGAGTGACTCTGTGGCACTTGACTTGTTAAATTTGCATAAGTTGTGAGTTTGCTGGCGCCCAAAATTATGCAATACATATGTGCAGCATAGCAACCTCCTCCCTCTCTTTCTCTCGCTCTCTGTCTCCCTCTCTCTCTCTATCTCTCAACCTAACCCTCTTAGAAATTCAACCATTTCTTATAGATCAGTACGTCACAGCTAGAATTTCTCTCAATCTGTGTTTACATACAACTTTATTTAATTTATTTTTTATTATATTCGAGAATAATTAAAAAAATTAAACAATTCCAAAATCTATAAAGTTTTCTTTTAAAACACCAATTCCAAAAATGTATAACAAGTCGTATTTTTATTAAGCATAAAATGTTCCGTCAACACAGTGCTTATTTTCCATCCAGACAGACAGACAGACAGACGGCCGGACGGACGGACATGGCTATATCGACTCGGTTTTTGTTGCTGATCAAGAATATATATACTTTATAGGGTCGGAGATGTCTCCTTCTTCCAGTTACATACATACCAACGAACACAATATACCCTTTTACTTATTTTGTAAGTAAAGGGTATAAATACTTCAAACCCAGACCATCATTATTTGTTTAGCCAAAATGTCTTGACTTAACATTTGAACTGTTTTCAGATGTTGATGATGGTTTCTCCTTCTCTCTTCATCACTCTCTCTCGCTCTCTCTCTCTCTCTCTCTCTTTCTGTAAAACTAAACAAATTAGTGTTAATTAGAAGAAACTACTTAGTAGGAGAAGTATTCCTCACAACTGGTAGATTATGAGCTCAAGACTTGCCACATGTCGCATGTGGAACGTGTTGTGAGTTAAGTTGCAACACATTCCCTCCCCTTATCCGCTTCCCACTCCCACTCCCCTCTTTACTCAGTTACAGTTACGGTAACTGACTCTTGGCACCGTCGAACGTGAGATGTTAATACCCAGTTCCCAAAAATCTGTGGGAGTTTACTTACTTTGTGGTCGTGTTTGTCACAGAACAAGGTTGCCACATTACTGCAAAACTGGTTTTTACGATTTTCGACACCAATAATCATTATTTTTGATAAGAAAAAACAAAATAAAAATCATTTGTAATCATTATTTTTGATCAAAAAAGATTAAACTCAAAAATAATGAATTTAATTGATTTTAATTGATCAAAATAAAACTCAACAATAGTTTATAGCATCTGTGTTAAACTTCGCCAATATGATTACATGATCTTGATCTATGATTTAATATCCTTCATATGATACTTCACATGTCCTTGTTGAGTTTTATGTTGATCCATAATGATCCAATTCAAAATCATTATAATCATTATTTTTTAGTTTTATTTTTTTTGTTCAAAAATAATGATTATAAATGATTTTTATTTTTTTATCATAAATAATGATTATTGGTAAAGAAAATCGTAAAATTCAGAATTTTTAAGATCTTGAGTGATTTTTGTAGTTAAAAAAAAAATAATAATCATTCATTACGTTCCCTGATTAATTTTTATTGTAATTACATTTTAATTATTTTTAATTTTTTCGATTTTGATTTAAATTTCTTAGTCATTTTTAAGTAATGGTAGTGGGTATCTATCTGTCGAGTGACTTTCTTATGAATATTATATCTTCTTCCCCTACGTTGGGCGCCAAGGTTGGTTACTTTGTGTGTCGCCGTCGGGTTCCATTCTCTTCTCCTTTCTCTGTTTCTCTTTGTTGCTTGTTGTGTTTGTGATTCCGCTGTCGTCTAATGGCATGTTTTGATTTCGCTCTCAGCAATGCAAACATCGAGTGAGCAACGAAACTGAAAATGAAGCTGAAGCTCAACCGACACGTGTGTCACAACCTCAGGCTGTGTGGCACGCTGTGGCACGCTGTGGCACACTGTGGCACACGCAGGCACGCACACTTCCGCTCGAACTGATGAAATTACAGACACCTCTTCCGCTTAAGCTTCATCCTCATCCTCATTCCCATCCTCATCCTCATTCCCATCCTCATTCCCATCCTCAGCTTCGTCCTCCTTCATGTTTCGTGATATCCTTTGACAAACACGTGACATGACAAACAAGAAATTTGACGCAATGTGTTTACAAATTGATTTCAATGCTAGCTTCTAAGAATTCCGAATATTTTTGTTAAAATTTTACAAAATATGAATTAATAAATTTCTCAAAAAAATTTAGAGCACAAAAATTTAAAATTCAAAAATAAAAAACATTCAGAGTACCAAATTAAAATAAAAAATTGAATGCAAAACTAGAAAAACATGTAGAGCACAAAACTTGGATAAATTCAAGTTCATAAAGAATTTAATTTTATTTAATCATTTTATTTTATTTTTTTCATCTTCTTCTTTCAGAAATGGCTCTACTTCTTCCTGCAGCCCTCTCCCACAACAATCGGCGTACGAACGACAGCAGCGATATTCATCGTAATCTTCGCTCACGCTATCGCGACTCCTACAAACACAATCGAGAACATGAGTAAGTATTCTTCTCTCTCATTCTCTCTTTCCTTCCATTGTATGAACTATATCTATATATATAAAACTCTTTATCCTGACTCACTGATCGTTGTGGACACCACACCGTTAGACCTATAAAGCTGAAATTTGTACACAACATAGCTAAGACTATTTGATCGTGTAATAAGTTGCGAGTTGGTCCAAATTTGGGTCAAAGATTACACTTTAAGTAAAACGCTTAGTAGAAAATAATTTATTAATAATCATCGATTTATTTCAAACAATTTATTGCCAAGAAATCAACGAATTAAAGTAATAAATTCAATAAATTTATTTTGCCTTCTGAGATTCCTTCTCACTTAAAAAATAATCCTTATAATAATTGAAATCATTACAACTTTATTTTTATAATTACATATATATTGTGATCAATTTTAAAAGTATTACTTTGTAAAGTGCAAAGTGACTACAACTCCAATTTAAAGTAAACCCAAGGAAAGTGAAATAATTTCAATCGATATATAACAGACGAGGTCTTGACTTTTTTCACACACGATTTACATTGATTTTGATTTACGATTCTTTTTGAGAGTCCTATGCAAAAGGTGTGCAAAAATTGTTTTTCCAAATCCGCTTTAACGGTATTAGAAAAAGTAATGAAAAGTGAAAAGCAAAAGCTAAAGAAGGGGGACTAAAAAAAGTTTCAGTATTAATAGGAAATTTGCTAGCTGTTGTATTTTATGGCATACAAACAATTTCATGTCCCAATGCAAAACAACAACAAGAAACAGGAACAGGAACAACAAAAAAAACAAAAAAAAAGGAAGGTAGTAAATAAGTAGGAATATACGGGGGAAAAACGGAGCAAATAAGACGGGAAAAACATCAGCATAAGCGGCGGCAATAAAAATCCATCATAAAAGACGCATAAAAATTGTGGAAAATCCCGCCCTGATTTTCATTTGACGCGCTGTTAATTTTCATCCTTTGGAGCATTTTGTTTAACGTGAAAATGGAAATCTTGATGATTTCCTCAGACGACAGGTTAACATCCCAATGACTTGGCTTAGCTTTCGACTGTAACGCTGACTGAGACTGAGACTGAGACTAAGACTGAGACTAATAGCCTATTTCCACGACAGCACATTCGGCACATTCGACGCCAATTTCATCATCCGACCCGAATGTGGACTTCATTTCAGTACAAAATCCGAATGATCTTTTTGGCTCATCCAAAATGAATGTGCCGATTTTTTGCCAGTATTTTCAGTATTTTTTTTTATCGAACACCCGATGTTTATCGATATACTTGTGGAAAATATGCAATCATTACCTAACCCAGCTGTTTTGTTCAATAAAAACAGTAGGCATTTAATTTTCGCCAATTATAATTTCAATATAAATATTAAATTGTTGTTATTGTCAGCTTTTTATTATTATGCACAGAAATCGAACAGCTGATTTTTTCTGGTTGCATGGCAAATGCTTTGAATGTCTCACATTTGGTCGTGGAAAGCCAAAAATGAGCCACATCCGAATGTGCGCGAACGAGCCAAATGTGAGTGGTCGTGGAAATAGGCTATAAGACTGAGACTCATTTCTCAATTCTCAACTGTCGACTCTCAGCTCTCAGCTCTCAATTCTCAACTGTCGGCTAAACAAATGTCTGCGGCCTGTCCTCAAGTGTCCTTGATGTCTTTCTTTCTTGCTTTCTTTCTTCCTTTCTTTCATTCCTTCGATTGTCCAGAACACAAAAAAATGTTAGCACAAAAAAGTCAAGAGCAGCAGTGCAAAAAAATTCCAAGAATATTAATCAGTACTCTCGACTATTAGATACCTTTTAAAGAAAATTCATTTCAGTTCTCTCTGAGGTTATTTGAACCCAAAACTCTTACATATTAAATTATAAATTTTTTATTTTTTGAAATTTTAAGCTTAAAAAATATATATGTACAAATAAAATGGAAACACGAATTTGTTAATTAATGTTTAAAATAAAATCAAATATTTTCATTGAATTTTTTCCAAAGAAAAAGTTCGATTTATGGAATTATTTTTTTGTTAAGTTTATTAAAAGGAACTACAAAATCATTCCTGTTAAATTGTGATGTTTTTACAAGTTTACTAAAAAAATTAAAAATCAGAAACTAGTGACTAAAAACTCATACATTCCAATTATGTGCTATTAATTATTCTTCCGTTAAAGTTAAGCAAAATTTAAAAAAATAGTAAATTGGTTACTTTTACTTTTACTCTTACTCTTACTTTACTAAACAGAACTTAAAAAATCTGAAATAAGGGTTTGATAATTTTTTTATATGTTTTTTTCTACAAAAATTGATTTTTGGTGATTTTCCCGAAAAATTCAACTTACCGAAGGACTTGCCAATATTTTTGTTCGAGTTATGGAGAAATTCAGTAAACGCTATTGTCACTCAATTTTGTTCGAGTTAGAGAAAATATGAGTTAGGGAAGTTCGACTGTATCTCAAAACACAAGTCTTTTAAAATTTAAAAAAATATATTACTATGAGGGTAGCATACCCTCTTGCCTTACGCTATACAGCTACAGGGTATGCAAACGAGAGACAAAGCCAAACAAAGTTCATTGAATGTCGCTGTTCGTTGTACGTTGTAAGTACGTCTATTTACTGGACTTGGACTCGGTTTGTTTTTTAAGCACACTCACACACACACACACACACACACACATTGGCAGACAATAGAACGTGTGTGTGTGTGTGTGTGTTGCTGATTGCAAAAACAGTAAGTGAAGTCCCGTTTCCACCTTTAACTTTACCTCCAACTCCATGTCCATTCGTCTATATGCCACAATAAATAAGCGGACATCAATCACGTGTCCCAAAAACGACTCTCCCTCTCTCTCTCCCTCTCTCTCTCTCCCTCTCTTTCTCTCGCTTGAACTGTGTCCACTCTACTAAGTCCAGCACACAAAGCGTATACCCGATTGAAAGTTTCTGACAAGGTCTGAACGGTTGTTTGCATCAGGAATTAAAGCCGTATTCAAACCGTAACCTTTAACCGGTATTAACCTATTGAAGTTAGTAACCGTAAGTGAAATCCTAGCTGAATCAAAATTTTTTAATAAAATTGAAACGGAATTTATTCAAACCAGGAAATAATACCACAACCGGTACCGGAACCGTTAACCGAAATTAACCGTTTCATTTTGAGTACCGGAAACGAAACCGTAACCAAAATAAATTTGTTTATAAAAACCAAAAACCGAAACATTTGTACCGGTACACTTTCCAAAAATATTTTTTATTTTGTTTGTATATGAATTTTCTTATTTTGCTTTTTATTAAAAAATAACTTTACATTTAGGTTAGGTTTATCTTGATAAAATACAAACATATAGTACGTATGTTTGTACAAATCTGTTAATAAATTTTTGTTTTATAACATTCTTTTTTTTTTTGAATTTAATTTAATTGCCGTACCGGTACGTACCGGTACTGATACCGGAACCGAAAGAAAAATACCGAAATAGAACCGTTTACCGAAAAAGTTGCTTCGAGACGTATCGGATCCGATATTTGTTTCGGTTTGATACCCTGTTTCAAACTGATATAACCGATTAGTAACCGTTTCGTGCATTCGAAACTTATTTTGTTTTACAATTTAAATATGGATCTTACTAAATATATATGTGTTTACCTATTTTAATTTTGGATACATTTTTGGTTTAAGTGTATAGTGCTTGATACGCTTACTGGGTATCTAATAGTCGAGCATCTAGGCTGTAGCGTGTTTGCTTGTGTTTTGTTATTGCTTTGTGGTTTTTTCGTTATTTCGTTTGCTTTTAAGTGTTTTCGTTGCTCATCAAAAGCCGTTTATTATGATGCGTTTCTCTGTTCTGCTTCTTCCTCTTTTTCACTCTTATTCTTCTTATTCTACTGCCTGTTATTGTTGTTTTTGTTGTTGTTGCTTTTGTTGTGCGTTTTCCACGAACAGAACACGAAATTAAATTAAATCCACAATTTATTATTTTAAGCTTTTTCATTTTATTTCAATTCGCCATTTTTCTTTCCCTCTCTTTCTCTTTTCACTTTCCCTTTCTCTCTGTCTCTGTTTTCACTTTGTCGTGATCGTCATTTCTTCAGAATTCTAGTAAAAAATCTTACCAAAATAGCTTTCGATTTATCCATTTGTTGAGTTTTCTCTATTTTTTGTGTTCTCTCCATTAATTTTGATGAGCTTGAAAACTTGAAAAAATTAAAATAATACTCCCATGGGTTCAAAATATCTAAAATATATTTAGTTCAATCTGATTTTGGTGAAGTACATTTTTTTAATTTAAAAATATTGTGTTGAAATGGAAAAAATCTCAGATTATAGTAGATAATTTATTAATATAAGAATTCTAGACAAACTGAAAAATAATTAAGAAAAGAAAATAAAATGTGGTATAAAATGGAACCCCGATATTAATTGATTCAATAATGAGTATATTCAGAACGTTGAATTGATTTTTTCAAGAGAAGAAAAAAAACAAAGGAATAGAAAACAGACCCAATAACTGACCCACGGAACCACCCATTGACCCACTGACATCGAAATTCACTTGTCCAATGATTTGTTAACTAGCGACAAACTTTTATTGCCTTGATGCTGATATGAAAGAAAGGACGACGAAGGAAGACGAAGGACGACAATACAAATTATGAATTATGAACTCAAATTTGGGCAAGAAACGCGAAAGAAAGGACGAAAAACGAATGAGAAATGGGAAAAAAATAAAATCAGAACTTGGGTAACAAAATAAATAAATAAATTACGCAAATAACAATAAAAACAAAACAAATGGGAAAGAGAGAGAATATATAGAAAGGGAGAAATAAAAAGAAAGAAAATAATAATTCGCCACAATTTCATTTGCATAATGACAGTGTGAAACGGTTGCTCAGTTCAAGCTGAACTTAAAGAAATTACAAAAGTCAGAGGGAGACAAAACAGAGAGAGGGAGCGAGAGAGAGAGGGAGCGAGAGGGAGAGAGCAGCTCCTTTGGCAGTGGAGCGAAATTCACACTTTTTAATGCGATAAATTTACAAGGCAGCTGGGAAATCTGCAGTCGACAGGCCTTAAAGTAGGCAAGAGAAAAAAGCCAGGCAAACACCTGCTGAGAGACAGAGACAGAGACAGAGAGAGAGAGAGAGAGAGAGACGGAGTGTGTGAAAGAAAGGGAGCAACAATAAAACGTTTTAAGCAAAAATCCCCATGAGGATTAGCTTGGACCGCATAAATTTAAGAGCAAAGACAGGGGCCAAAGAAATTGTGGCAAGAGCAAACAAAGAGAGGGAGAGAGGGAGAGAGGGAGAGAGAGAGCGAGAGAGAAAGAGAAATAGAAAGAGAGGGCATGCATTGATTGGTAGCCCTTAAGTCATGTTTTGTAACTGAAAATTGTAGACAAAAGTTCAGCGAATTGTCAGAATTTGATGTGAGAGTCTCCCTCTCTCTCTCTCTGTCCCTCTCTCTCCTCTCCCACTCTCTCATTTCTATGCGTGTCTCATTTGCATAACAGGTAAAAGCAGTTGACAGTTAAATAAAAGCCATCAAAATGCGTAAAAGCTGCTACTTTATTTTCATTAGACCAAAAAAAAAAAACAAAAACAAAAACAAACGACAATAACTTCAGTGCACAGCACGACTAACAGATACCCCTTACAAAGCTTAAATGCACAGTATTTCAAGTAATTTTGATTAAACAGGTTTTAAAAACCACCGCAATAATAATAATATAAATAGAAAATAAATTTTAAAAAATCCAAAAAAAAAATTTTTTTTAATTTTTTTTTATTTGAAATGTATTTAAAATTTATTTATGAATTTAAAAATATTTAAAGTAACTTTTGGGAACTTGCGTAGATTAAGTACTTAAAAACAGTCATAAAACAGAATATATATTTTTATTAATAACTTGAATAGATAATAATATAAGAATAAGCATCAACTCGGATGCTGAACCAAAATTTATACCAATATATTATTATAATTTATTTCAACGAATATATGTATTCAACCCTTTAACTTATATTTTAGGGTAGCGGGTATAAGAAAAACATAATTTATTTTTATACCCAGTTGATCTATGTGTGTGTGTGTGTGTGAGTGTGTGAGTGTGTGTCTGTGTGTGTGTATTTATGTGTGGATTTGTCGTTTTGCTTTGCATACTTTTAGGAGCACTCAAAAGTCTGCTTTCAAATTGAATTATGTACTTAATGACGGGATAAAGCCAAAGCAAACAAAAAACGAGCCTCAAAAGCAAAATAAAGGAAAGCAGAACCAAGAGAAATGGAGAGAGAAGAAGGGAGAGAAATAGAGACAGAGATAGAGATACAGTAATAGAAACATAAAGGTACATTTAGATAAGAAAATAGAATGTATTTTTTTTTTAACTTACAATAAAATCAGTAAATTAAATTACAAAAGTTAATGCTAGCAATTAAATTATAATTAAACAAATTTTTTTGTTTTTTTTTTTTTAATACAATGAAATTTTTGTACAAAAGATGAGTGTACTGCAACCTTACTAGGCAAAATATACTAATCAAAAATAATTTGAATAATTGATACAAAATATAAGAAATATTTAAATTATTTAAATATTTAAGCAAATCAATAAATAATTTGAATTGTTTGATATTATAATTTAGAATTTTATAGTTTCTAATTAACAGCAAATGTTTGAAACTATTAAGAGAAAGCGTAATTTGTTAGAATCAGCTGAAAATGAGTGTTTTATTTGTGAGAAATATGATATTTTCAATAAGTTCAATTCAGATTGCTGTTAATATACAATTTGTTATACATACGCCCCGTTGTCCAAATCTCATGCTCTATTTACAGAGCTAATTATAGACGTACCTACCATCCAACCTTCCCTTTTTTCTTATGCCCCACCCTACTGCTGATCCCTCTGCCCACTGTCAATATCAATTACGCGACAGAGAAGGCAACTTGATGTAGAAAGAGAGAGAGAGAGAGAGAGAGGAAAAGTAGTAGAGAAACTGAGTCTAATCTATGCATAATATATATGTATATGGACACATCGTTCAGCCAAGCGAAACTGTCACTTCAGGGACAATGAACCTCACACCAAGGACCACAGCATCACAGCATCACAGCATCACAGCACCACTAAGCACCACCTCAAGTCCCTCAACATTTTCTTCCCCTTGTCTTAGCTTAAAATCCGCTTTTTTGCATTGAAAGTATGCAACAAGATTTGCGCGCTGCTCAATCATCATTAAAAACATGGCTGGGATGAAGAAGAATACGCTAAAAAAGGGAGGTGGGCAAGTAGAGGAGAGAGAGAGAGAGAGAGAGAGAGAGGAAGTAGGCCAGACAGGAAAAAAGAAAGTCCAACAGAGTCTCTTAATATTTCCCTTTACAGTCAACTCACTCAAGCGCCACAAAGTGCTTCCTTTTGCCAAAGTCACGAGACTCGGACTGTCCCCGAGTCCAGGGCCGCATCAGGGGGTGCCCTGGCGGCCCAAAAGGGCACTCAATCTAGGCGACAAAATTTTAGAAAACATACATAAGCACATAAATTGAAGAAATCTTATTTTATTAAAAATCACACAAACAAAAACCTCTATACGAGGTAAAAGTCTAGTGACAAAAGCATATTCTAGCCCCAAAATTTTTGAAATTCCATTTTGTGACAAGCGAAACTCAGTTTAATATAAAAATATTAAATAAATGTAAAAAAAAACAATACCTGAAAATTGTCATTCTGCACTGGGTGCAAACAGGGTGAGCTTTTTTGTACATACAAATTACTTTTTGCGCAGTGCCGAGTTATTAATTAACTATAAAAAAAGATGTTTTCAAAACATTTGCTAAAAGGTGTCAATTTTAATTGTTTTCTTTTATTTTAAAATAAACTGACTATTTTTTTAAGAATTAATTATTTTAAATTAAGAATATTTAAATAAAAAATTAATAAAATAAATAAAATATATTAATAGACTTAGATGCAACCCTACTAGACACGACCCTGTCTGAGTCCAGCTGGAGTGTTGTAGACTTGGCTTGGGTTACGGTGTGTTTTTCGGCTTCGGAGTGAGGGGGAAGGGGTCTGGCTTTGACTCGGGACTCAAGTGTCCGAGTGTCCGAGTGTCCAAGTGTCCGAGTGTCGCCATGTTGCCTGCCAGCGTCTAAATCCAAATTGAGATGTCGCCGCGTCATTTTCGTTTCCGCTTTGCGGCTCGACGCGAATCGGTTGCAACAAGAAGAGCTAGACGGAAGAGAAAAATGATAAAAGCAGATAGAGAGGGGAAGAGAGTGAGAGGGAGTGAGAGATGGAGTCAGGAAAAAAAAAGCGAAACACAAGCGGTCGCAAGCTGTGAGGCAACTTTGTTGAGCAATTATACCCCTCTGCTTTTTTATACCCTGGCTTATAAAAAATGGTCAAAAAAGGGTATAATGTGTTTGGCAGAGTGTATGTTACAGGCAAAAGGAGGCGTGGCAGACCTTATAAAGTATATTTTCTTGATCAGAATCAACAGCCGAGTCGATTGAGCCATGTCCGTCTGTCTGTCCGTCGGTCTGTCTGTCCGTCTGTCTGTTTGAAAGCGTCTATCTCAATGACTATAAGAGCTAGAGACACCCAAATTGCTATGTAGGTTCCTGGATACTTTATACAGATGAAGTATATTTTATTTTTGGATCGGACCACAATATTATATAGCTGTCTTAGGGACGCTATGTCGAAAATCAAATTTTAATATGAAAAAGATTTATGTTCTCTGAGATATCTTAACCAAACTGTTAGCATTTTAGTTGGAGCTATTTATCCTGACCAAATTTGGTTCAGATCGGTTTCCTATATCATATAGCTGCCATAGAAAGTATTGATTGATAAATAAGGATTGCTATAATTCCTGGAGATATTTCAATCAGATTATTCATTTTCATTTTGTTCTATATATCCTAACCGAACTTTATTTCAATCAGTTTACTTTATAAAATAGCTGTCATTGAAACAATCGGTCTAAAACTTAATACAGGTGCCTAATCACAGGGTATTCTATAGTCGAGCATTTTAAAAACCTTTTTTAATTTTCAGCAGTCTTTGCTTCTTATTATATCTGCTTAGTTTATTTGTATTTGTGTTTGCATTTCATATAAACAAGTGCAAATACTTTTTTAAGTGCCTGTGTTTTCCTCTTTTTGTTGTTGTTGTTTTTGTTGTTGTGGTTGTTGTTGTTGTTGTTGTTGTTGTTGTCTGTGAATGACAGTTGTCGCCGTGTCACGTTTTCTGCCCTTTGAAGTGGCAAAATATTTGACAAGAAAATGACTTTTCCGGGTTTAAGGTTGAGGTTGAGGTTGATTTTGAGGTCAGGGAGGTGCGAAGGTCAAATGTCAAATGCCAATTGTCAATTGCCAGAAAGTCGACTTTCAACTTAACATAACACGAACAAGCATATCTTATATCCTATATAAACTTCCCTCCCTTTGAAACCACAGATCTGTCACAAGTGGTTCCCCTTTTTCTTATTTTTCTTATTTTTCTTCTTTTTTTTTTGATACTCCAACTTCATCATTGAATGGAGTCAAAGTTCACATATAAATAAATAAACATATTTGCTTATCAAATCTGCTTTGAGTCATTGAGCTCTTTATGTTTTTAATATGACTGACAAGTCAAATAAAGTCGATTGAATGCGATATTCCGAGTGGAAACCAATCGAATTTAAGTTATTTTCAAGAAAATATTGACAGAAAAATTAGACATCATAACGATAATAGTATTTAAAATTAAAATTATTCAATCCGAGGTACTTTTATCAATAAATTGAAAAAAAAAACTCTTATTTATTGATATATATTAATTAATTCATTGATTTTTAATTTTTCTTAAATATGGTAAATTCAAAAATAAATGTATAGTAAATATGAGAGTTTCAATAAAAAACTAACACTTAAAAATTACAAAATACCAAAATAAAAAAGTAAAAATCTAATACCAAATAACAAAAATTACCAAACACTTTAAAAATACCAACAAAAATGCCTAAGTATAAATAAATACAGAAAAATAATTTTAAAAAAATATAATAATAATAATAAAATAAATATAATAAGCAAAACTACTAAGACCAATTTTTTTTTTATTTTTGTCGAGCTGCATATAGTAAATAATAAAAATAATACACAAAAAAAATAAAAAATTACCAAAGCTAACCCAAAAATTCCAAAAATCTTAGAAATATCAAAACACAAGATAAAAAAAAACTAATAAAATAGTTTAAAAGATATACATAAAATCAGAAGTAACCAGAAATATCAAAAATCTTACAATTACCAAGAGTACCAAAAAACAATAAAAAACTAACTATATAAGTCAAAAATACTATATTATTCGTTGGTATTATTGTATACAAAGTACATATAGCGAAAAAAAATTTATTAATACCCAAACAAAATAACTTAAAATGTCAAGAATACCAAAATAAAAATAACAAAATTGTAAGAAAAAAATACTAAAATAATTTTTTTATTTTTATTTTTAATATATGGTAGTAAATCGTCTGTTACAGTGTTTTTAAAAAATATTATATTACTACTTTAAATAAATTATAAATTGATTTGAAGAAACACACGATTTATCGATACACAATTGCGTCAATTGATTCAAAATATCTATCGATAGTCGATTAAGCAATATCGTTTACTATATCGGATTTGTAAAGTTTAAATTGAAATATATATTCACAAGTGTTTGCCTGAAGTTTGAGGGCTGAAAAGCAAACGATGTTGTTGGCCACTTTAAATGGTTTACCTCTCAGCCTTGTCCAGAAGAGAGAGGAAGGGAGGATGGGGGCACTTGGGGGAGATTTCCACTTGAGTTTAATTATATTTCTGCCCCCCCCCCTCCCCACTCAACCCCCCTCTCAACTGTTGTGCACTTGTCTTGTTTATTTTTATTACTTTGTGCGGTTGCCTCACAGTTTATTTACATGAATTTCTTCTCTCGTTTTTTTTTTTGCTTTCTTTCGTGCTTTTTCAATTTACCTTTATGGCCAAGATGGAGGCTGAATCGCAGACTGGCCGGAACCATTCGAGTCAACTTAATTAAGTGCCTTTTTCAGAGCCGTCAAGTTTGAGTAGATTTCTATTTTTGGTTTTCTGTTTTTGTGGTCTGACGCCGATTTTGATTTCCGTGGCGTCAATTGAATGCAGCTCGGCTAATTTGGCCCGAATGTTTCGGTTAATTGGTAACTTGGCTAAGTGAACAAATATCCGTGAAAAATTGAGTGACAGAAACTCCTATATTTCTATAAAAATTCAGAAAGTCAGCACCTCAAAAAATATTAGTTAGCATGCTTCAATAATAATACAAATAAAAAAATATATTTTTAACTAAAGAAAAAAGTAAATAGAGTTAACAAAAAATAATATTAGAATGAATCTTAGAACAAACGTTAATATTAAGGAAGTACTGATATCCCCGAAATCTGTCCCATTATTATTTCCATATGTTCCAGTCAAATAAATAGGTAAATAAATATATTAAAAACTTATATGTTTATAAATAAATAAATTTATCAATAAATACTTATAAAAGTTAATATAATTGAATGGAAAAAAATATAGAAATAATTAAATAATAAAGCTGAAAATATGAAATAATTGTTTCTCTTGAATAAAATTAAGAAATATGTATTTAATTTTGATATTTACAGATATATGATATTATATTTAATTTTTTTTTCCCCAATGGAAATTTCGAGAATTTTCGGTCGAATTAGAGATGTTTTTGATTTCCGTGGCGTCAATTGAATGCAGCTCAGCTAATTTCGAATCAATTTGCAGCCTTGACTTAGTGCTGAATGAATCAATCTGAATGAATAAATGAATAAACATGCCCAGATTCGAGGACGCATTTGAATATCCGAGGCAATTTCCGCTATCAACACCTTCTGTCAAAGCTGTCAAACACACATCACACACACACACACACACACACACTTAAGCACACACACACACACTTAAGCACACACACACACTTAAACACATTCAGCCACTTGACAGTCGACTTTTGTATTTGTTTTTGCACTGCGTTTTATATATTTTTATTTTCTTTTTTCTTTTTTCTTGTGTTTTGCGTTTTGCGATTTGCGGAAACGGAAATTGTTAGGCTTAATAGACAGTTGGAATTTCCGGTTGACTAGCAGCTTCTCATTTCAGTCTTTGATGTCAATTTTCGCTCTCTTTTATCCCATTTCCGCATTGTTCCTTAACTTTTGTATTGTGCTTCAATTCGGGACAATCATTATTCCATATTCTTTCTGTCTATTTCTTATTTCGTTTTTACTAGTTCAATATAAATCCTAATAATGACAAAATCTATATATTGCAAAGAAACTTTTCCTACTTAAAACTTAATTAAATTGTTGACCATTCTAATCAAAAATTCCTCGCCAATTCGATTCTAAGCTGTTAAGAAATATATAGGGGACAATAAAATATTTTTATCGAAATTTTCATAGTTTCTTAAACAAGTATTTTTTAAAAATAGAAATCCTAAAGCTTTTAATCAACTACTTACATATTTCTAATTCAATTAAAATCAACAATGTAAATCTATTCCTGAAATTTTGTAATACTTTGCAAATAAATCATTCGAAAATTGAAAAAAACATAGAACAAATTTCGAAACCTCTAATTCAAAGTTATTGAACAAAATGCGGAATACAGATTTCCTTAAAATTGATTAATTTTGTAAATAATAAAAATAAATGTTTTTAAATTTTTCGGATTATATTAAATTATATGAATAAAAAATTGTATACTCTACGGAACGAGTTTCTCATTCACAAATGATTATACAAATATAAAATAAAGTCCTTTAGATTTTCTTAATAATTCCGTATCTAACCTTGTTTTTCATTTTTTTTTTTTCAGATACTGCGTAGAGTTTGAGGTGATAAAATCTTCCAAGGCCTGCCATAAACTGCCACCCTACAATCTGATGTTAGAAGGTAAAGCTTTTTCTATTCTACAAATTTATTAACTAAACTGACTATAAATTATTGTTAATGTAGGCGAGTAAACCGAGTAAAGCGCGGAACCCACTCGTTTTATTTTAAATTACAAATATAATTTGCCACTTTTTGCGATAATATTTTCTAATAATTATTTATAAGACATTTTAATGTTAATTTTACCTTTTTTTATTAGAATTTTCAATGTTATTTAAACTCTAATAAACTAATTTTTCTCAAAATTTAAAAATAAATTCAATTGTAAATTAAGTTATGAATCAAAATTGATTATAAAATAATTTAGTTGTTAATTTTTAATATTTATATTCTAATTTATAAATTCTTTAAAGACGCTGAATAAAAAAAAGTAAAATTCATAAATAAACAAATAAGTTCAGTTACCAAATAAAATTGATTAATATATAATTTAGTTGTTAATTTCACATTATTTTTTAATAATTTAAAATTATATATTTATGTTATAATTTATTAATTTTAATTTGACATTTTTATATTAGAATTTACAATGTTAAATAAACTCTAATTAACAATTTTTTCTCAAAATTTAAAAATTAATTCAAATGTATATTCAGTTATGAATCAAAAGTGATTAAAAAATAGTTTCTTTGTTAATTTTTAATATTTATTTTCTAATTTATAATTTCTTTAAAGACGCTGGATAAAAAAATGAAATTCATAAATAAACAAATATATGCAGTAACCAAATAAAAGTGATTAAAATATAATTAAGTTGTTAAAATCACATTCTATTTTAATAATTTAGAATTATATGTTTATGCTCTAAATTATAAATTTTTTATTAAATATTTATTATAAAATCGTTGCAGGCGATCGCATAATTGTTCGATGTGACCTCGAGGCTCTAATTCAGGACAAGGAGAGCGCGACGCCAGCAGAGAGCAAGCAGAGCAGCAGCAGAGGAGCAGCAACAGCAGCAACAACAGCAACAACAACAACGACAAAGAGAACAACAACAAGTGCACACAAGACTTATGGCTATGCGATGGAAGACGGAGACGAGAGCAACGAGGAGGACAATGACGAGGAGGAGGAGGAGGGACAAGAACAGGAGCAAGAGGAAGAGGAGCCCGAGGAAACCGAAGAGGAAGATGCACAGAATATGCTAGAAACGGAAGCGGAAACGGATGCGGAAATGCCAACGGAAACGGGCAGTAACGAAAGCACTAACGACTTCAAGCATCAGAGGCCACGAAATCGTCAGCGATCCATAAAGCGCAATGCAATATTGCCAATATTGCCGCAAGCATTGCAGCAACAGCAGCAACAGCAGCAACAGCAGCAACAACAGCAGCAACAACAGCAGCAGCAACAGTTGCTGCTGGGTTATCATTGCCGGGGTGAGGGTCTCTCCGGCCGTACGACGCGTTGGAGCGCCCTTCCCGCCCCCTCGTGTCGCGGCAAATGGCTGCGTCTGACAATCGGACCGCCCAAGAAATGCAACCATGCGCAATTCTCATTCGTCTAAAGCAACAATTCAATGTCTCATCATCTTTCTTCTTTTTTTCTTTTTTTTTGAAATATTGACAAGTCAATATGTAGTATGAGTATGAATATGAGTATCAATATGTAGGGTATACGCCTAGTCTATATAGCGAGTTCACACACAGAGAGAGAGAGAAAGTTCCCCAACCAATTGAAGACAATTTGAAGAGCGCTCACTCATTCAAATCATATCCTAGCATCATATCGAAACGAAATACAGCACCTTCCAAAATTCCCAAACACCCACACATAGAGAGAAAAAGCGAAAGAGAGACAAAGAGAAAGAGAGACAAAGATAAGGAGAGGTGGAAGAGAAAGTATGAGATAAGGGACCGAAATTAAAAAAACAATTATCAAATTTTAGCTATTTTAACAGCTCGGTTTTAATAAGAGGCGCCAGCAAGACGCACAAGCAAAATTTTCAAAATAACACTACAGCACATTTTTCAAAATAAAAAAAAAATAAAAAATTATTTATTTTGTATTAGTTGTGATTTATTCTTTTCATCAAACTTGGAAAATAAAACAAAATTATTTTTTAAATACTTTTTTATTATTTAATAATATAAAATTAATATAATATCACATTTATCGAATTACACAAATATTTATATAGTATTAATTGTGATTTATTCATTTGATCATTGTTATTGTTTTTTACTTTGGAACAATGTTTTATTTTTGGTAAATGGCGCCAGCGAGACGCACAGGCAAAATTTTCGGAAAAACACTCTTATATTTTTAATCCATAAAAAACGCATTTAAAATTGCATAATAATTTAAGTAGTATCAATTGTAATTCATTCTTTTTAGTTAAACTATTCCACATAATAAGTTTATTTTTATATGAGATTCAACAACATTATTTTAAAAATTTTTTACTAAAGACTTTTTGTTCAAAACCAGGATAATATAAATTTTAAAACAAGTAACAAATAATAGAAACAATTTATATTTAAAGAAATTAATTTATTTAATAAATTAAGTGATTTCCAAAAATTATTAATTTAATTTACAAAAATGTATTTTGTTTTTAAGAAATATATTTAGAATTGAAAAATGTTGTCGCTATATGTTTTTGTTTTATTTTAACAGTTACGGTCCCTGAGAGAAAGACACACACACACACCCACACAGATATAGAGGGAGACACACAGACAAACACATACAAATACATATACATATACTAAATAGTATGTAGTACAGTCAGAGAACTCGCTTATAAGTGTTTAAACATTAAGAAATTTAATTAAGTGACAAAATGTTTTTTTTTCACCTCTCCATGCATAAACAATGGGCATTAAATGTAATTGTAGAGAGAAAAAAAAGTACAGTAATCACTCGCAGTGTCAACAATTCCACTTAAGTGAGTATTTACTGTACACAAAGTTGTAAATAGAATATAAATTATCCTAAAATTCAGAATGGATCGAGAAAAAAGAAAGTCGAAAAAAACAATAAAACGGCAAATATAACTAATAATAATAATGATATAATAATATAACCATAATAATTATAATAATTATGTTAGCCACCTATACACATACATACAAATATAATACTACTAGAGATTTTAGGGCCACAAATTTACCAAGTCCTTAAAAAAAAAAATATGAAAAATCTACACAGTTGAACCTCTCTATAATGAATGTCAGCAAGCTAAAGAATTCCACTATAGCTAAGTTCGACTGTAAGAATTATATTGCAACCCAACATGGTCCTATCCCAAAAAAAAGAGAACTAACGAAATATCTAACGATCGATTGGATCATTGAAACCAAAAATAAATATATAAGAATCTATAACTTCTTCAATTGATTGATGTACGATTGTGTGAATGCGAATCTTTCGGTCTAGCTATAAGAAACACATTATAATATCATAATCATCCCAAAACATCTCGTCATACATACTAATTACATTGTGAGTTCATCATAAATCATTAGTCATAATCATTAGTACATAATTTTACTTCCAAACTATAGTCAAAGTAATCCTAAGCACACAAACACACACACATACACACACATTTACACTAGACAACAAGTTATGGTGAAGGGTACAAAAATATAAAGTTGCATTTTTTTCTATAACCGAAAAAAAAACAGTCCCTTTAAGGCTTTGAGAAAACTTTTTGAATAATTGCAAATTGTTTTGAAACATTTTTATTTGAATATTATTCTATGTTCGGCTATTAATTTATTTTTAAATTTTTTGAGAATATTTTTAGATATTACCTAAGTTTATTTTTCATATTACATATTTACCACTTCATTACAAACTGATTTGGTGAAATCACATAAGCATTTTAATTATTAAAAAAAAAATAATATATAATTAAAGATTACAGATATCACTAATTAATTAATAAACACTTCATTAACTGCTAATAATTAACAATATATCAATTTGATTATATTCTATATTAATAGTGTAAATTTAAATAAATTCAAGTTTCTTTTTAAATATATTTTCTCCATAAAATTAATCGACAGAGACAAAAAAAAAAAGCACAAATAAATGATTTTAAAATGTATAACTTAATAGAAAAAAACTTTAAATTTTATTGCCCAAAAATAAAAAAACTTTCACAAATTATTTTATTTATCGAAATTATTTTTTTAGAAAAAGATTGAATCAAAAAAGTTTGGTCAGAACTTAAGACAGCAAATAAAAATGAACTTACACACACACACACAAACACACACACTCACACAGAAGAATAATAAAAAGAAGAAGAACAAAAAAATTTCCAACTTGACAAGCTGAAGAAAAGCGAATAAAAAAAGAAAAAATAAAATTCTTTGAAACAAAAAAGTTCAGAAATAGAAAGAAAATTCTAATAATAATAATAAAAAATAATATTAATAATAATAATATCAATGAAAACAAAAAGTTATTATTAATGATGATAATTATAAAATGAAAATTCAGCATTCACAATAAAGAACAAGAATTTAATTTTAAAACAAAAAAAAAAAAAGGCAATGAGAATACGTGTTTATATTTTAATGGAATTCTACCGACTTGTCGCGACCTGTTGCGACCTGTTGCGACTTGTTTGACGATTCTGTATTGTTGTTGGTCGCTCAGCTGATTCGAGTTTACCGTTTGACCCAATTGGCCAAGCGGTCTGAGCCATTTAAGCCATCTCTTTTAGCCAAGTGCCGTCAGCAGCCGCCGGTTTATAAATTTCTCTGCGCATGCGCAGCAACAAAAACAACGACAAAAATACATAAGAGGGAGAGAGTAAGAAAGAGAACAGCAACCGACAAACGCAGCAGAGCACAGTGGCCGAAATTCTTCAAAAAATTGAACAAAAATTAATTGCTGCTGAAATGTTAGAGTCATGTCTTTTTTTATACAGACGTGTGCGAAATAATAAGAACAACATTTGAAAAAATTTTAATTCGATCAAAAAACTGCTATAATAATATATTAACAATAGGTCTTTAAATATTGATTTAATAGAACACGTATTAAGCTATTTATATACAAAAATAATGCATATCCTGTTATGTCCTTATCCTTTAAAATATCAACTTTGTCGGTTAATCGACAAAATTAAATATTAAATTAAATATATTCATCGATTTTTTTACAGAAATTTTTATAGAAACAATTCGATAGCGGATCTCAATTCTTGGGATATTTAATGAATCTTACTATAGTACATTTTTAGGACACATATATATATATATATTTAAAGAAAATTTCATTATATATTTCTCATATGTATTTGTTAAAAAAAAAAATATTATATAATAACAACTAATATTCAATTATAAATTTAAATTGATAAGATTACAATTAAGTTTGATTTAAAAAAAGTTTTACTTTAAAAATTTATAAAAATAATTATAAAATTTTGATGTAATTTTTTAATTTATTGAAATTAAAAATAGGTAGGATTATTATTAGGTGTTTAAAAGTTATGTTGAGCTTAATTTATTAATAAGAGCTTTGTTAAAAATATAATTGAGTTCTAGAAAAATTTCTCACTTTGCTCCACTGTGCAGAGTGCGGCTTAGATTCGGAGAGCCGAAGTCGGCGCTAGAGTCAAAGTCAGAGTCAAAGTCAGAGTGTAATTGATTAGTCTCAAAGTAAACGCAAGTCAAGTCAGACGTCGCGTATTGTGAATTCAAATACCGTTAGGCACTCGTTATTCACCGAATCCGAATACTTTGAAATTGTATTGAAAGAAGTTTTGGATTTGCATTTGGAACGTTTCTTTATTGTGATGCGGTGCGTAAGCTTTTAACGTCGATCAACGATGATTCATCAAGTCAATCGGACAGTCAATCAGTCTGTCAATCAGTCAGTTTGTCAGTCTCAATTGTTGTTCTTATTGTTGTTGTTGTTGTTGCTGTTGTTGCTACGAAGAAAGTTGTCTTGAAACATGTTAATTGTCTTTGGTGTGGCGACTACAAGTCGAACAGTGGCAACGAAACTGTCGACTATAACATATTTGATCAGTTTGGGTACTAAAAAGTTAAAGTTAGAAGTGTTGTCTACAACTTAGGTATATATAGTAGTATAGGAGTAAGAACAGCATGATTATATTATTCTTCTTAAATTTACTGGTAATTTCTTCAGAGAAATTTGTAAACAAAAATAATTGTAAGTCCAATAAGAATTAAATAGCTAAAATTTTCGAATTGAGGGTTATTAACAAATTCGGAATCAGCCGGGAGTAACTCAGAATGTATTTCAAATCATTAAAAATTATTTTTATTTTCGGAGTTATTTCGGAGTAAGTTCGGAGTGGTGTTAAATTTGAAGTTACATCAATTTATAGTTAAAAGTGACCGCCACAAAGTGCTTGCAGATTTTTTAGGGGTAAATAAAAATTCGGAGTAAATTCGGAGTAAA
Organism: Drosophila phalerata; assembly: GCA_951394115.2. Lineage (NCBI taxonomy): Eukaryota > Metazoa > Arthropoda > Insecta > Diptera > Drosophilidae > Drosophila > Drosophila phalerata. The sequence continues at coordinate 49,019,866 of OX596006.1, read as the reverse complement.
CCAGGAGTAATCGAGAATGTCAATATCTCATTGAAGATCATTTACATTTTCGGAGTTGATTCGGAGTAATTTCGGAGTATTTTCGGAGTAATGTTTCATTTAAAATATCACCTAATTCGTGTTTCTATGCAGATATATGTCACTATGACTAACCAAATACCACTAACGATGCTCCTGGTGGTAGCCACCACATTAAATGGCCTTGAGGCGCTGCGACGTAATTTCGATGGTCGTCAGACGAGCCTAAATACAAACACAAACATACCGCTGTGGAAGCAACGCGTAAGTAACGCCACTTTATATACTATTTATCAGTAAATACTCAAGAGTTGTCACTTCGCCACAGGCCTGTGAAAAGCCGCAAAAATACAAGATGAATTCGCACTACACGTGCGACGAGAAGGGAGACGTCAAGTGTCTGCCCGGCTGGCAAGGGGATCTCTGTCAAGTGCCGATGTGTCGTCGGGGCTGTGATCCTATGAATGGTAAGCCGACTACCCTTATAAAAGGTGTACTACCAGAGGTACCTACCAGTAACTACCATGCAAATTGATTTTCATTAAATATTTATATGAAAATCAATTCACAATCTGATTTTCACACTGTTTTTTTTTTCAAAAGTTTGCATCTCACATAACTTTCCTTGCGAAATGTCAATTTTACCTTGATTTAATCGCTAATTTTATTCTGCATCAAAATTGAAAAATGCATTTTTTTTCACACATAACACTGTCAAATCTTAACCGATTTCCATGCGAAAAGTCAATTTTATTTCGATAATAATTATTATAATTCCCATTTTATAGGCTACTGCCAGCGGCCAGGAGAATGTCGCTGTAGAATTGGCTATAGCGGTGAGCAATGTGACAAGTGTATTCCACTGCCTGGTTGTCAGCACGGCACTTGCAACAAACCCTTCGAGTGTATCTGTAAACCTGGCTGGGATGGACTCTTTTGCACCGAACGTAAGTCCGAAAATTCTAATAAATTAATTTTTATATTATCTAACTCTTAAATTAATTTTATTAATTGTTGAATTATATTATTCATAATTCCAGCGAGTTGTCGCAGTGGCTGCCACAGCACACGTGGCTACTGTGAGGCACCTGGCGAGTGTCGCTGTCGGATCGGTTGGGCAGGTCGCAGCTGCAGCGAGTGTGCCACAATGCCCGGTTGCCAGCATGGCACGTGCAACAAGCCGCTCGAGTGCAACTGTCAGCCTGGATACACTGGTCTGCTCTGTCAAACAGGTGAGTGCGCTATGTTAAATTTTTCGGAGTAATCTTTGAGTAGTGACAGAGAAATATTTACTTTGAAATTACAATTAAAACACTCATTCATCTTACCCATTCGGCCTAATTCGATTTTCGGAGTAGATTAGGAGCAAGTTCGGAAGAAATTTCATGTTAAAGTCGGAGTATAATTACTTAACTGAAATGATAATATTTTCTACACTCATACTTTTTACTAAACTGACCTGGTTAGATTTTCGAAGTAGATTTACCACATTGACCCAATTAGATTTTCGGAGTCAATTGGGAGCATATTCGAAGGAAATTTCATATTAAATTCGGAGTATAATTACTTAACGGAAATGATAATATTTTCTACACTCAAACTATTTACTAAACTGACCTGGTTAGATTCGGTGAAGATTCGATGAAAATTTCATAGTAACTTCGGAGCAGTATTACCCAACTGAAATGTTACTACATTTTTCACTCTTACTATTTACCAAACTGACCTGGTCTGAAATTCGAAGTATAAGCTGCACAATTTCGGAATAGTACTACCCAACCGACCTGTTATCTTATTCGGAGTAGATTATGAGCAAGTTAAGAGTAATTCTGTAGTATTATTATCTAAGAAACTACCCCTTCTATACTTATCTTTACTCAATTGACCTGCTTAGATGTTTAAAGTTGATGCATTCTATATTCGGAGTAATTTTGGAGTAGTTTTAGTCTTGAAATGTTACCTTCCTTAATACTTAACTCTCTTGTTTCGATTTCCAAAGTATATGCAGAGCTATTCAGAGAAACTTTTCATTCGGAGTAGTTTCGGAGCGGTGTTAACTTTAAAACTACAAGCAACATTTTGATCAACTGGCTATCAGACCTTTTTAAGTTCCATTAAATTTAAGTCTAGTCAAAATCAGTATTTTTAAGTTTCTAACGAGGGTTGTTCGAGCATTTTTAAAAACGTTCGAAAAAATGCATAATTTGAAATAATTAAACAGCTCTGTTAAACAATCCCCACTTTCAGCTCTCTGTGCCTCGGACTGCAACAAGCAACATGGCTATTGTCGCAAGCCAGGCGAGTGTCGGTAAGTTGTCTGTCTCAAGGCAGCGAGAGAAATGTTGCATGAAGTTTGCTCTAATTGGAACTCCTTTCACTTATATTCCAGTTGCAAGGTGGGCTGGACGGGACAACAGTGTGACAAGTGTTTTCCTTATCCTGGCTGTGTGAACGGCGACTGCGATGCGCCCTGGGAATGCAACTGTCATCCTGGCTGGGGTGGCATGCTCTGTGACGAGAGTGAGTTGAAATTCGAGTCGACAATTGACAGATCTATCAAATATGGCAATCATTATAATCAGTTATCAATCAATGCGCTATTTACTTGATTGCAGTTAATTGAATTTACAAAAAATCAAACTACATTCAATAAGCACAAATTCGGAGTGAATTCGGAGAAAGCTAGGAGTAACTAAAAATTCGTTCCAAAAATTTAGAATCTTAAATATTTTCGGAGTTGGAGTAATTTCGGAGTGGTCTTTATTTCTTAATTTGACAAAATTCGGGTATATAAACAATTAATATGAACATTAAAAAGTGCTTACACATTATTAAGGGTTATTTAAAAATTCGTCTTATATTCGAAGTAAGCCAGAAGTAATTTAGAACGCATTGACATTATCGAGGATCATTTAAATTTTCGGAGTAAATTCGAAGTAAATTCGGAGTAAGTCAGAAGTAACTTAGAATGCGTTTCAAATATGAAGGATAATTTTTATTTTCGGAGTTGATTTTGAGTAAATTCGGAGTAAGCCAAAAGTAGCTCAGAATGTGTTTCAAACATTAAGGATCATTTAAATTTTCGGAGTCAATTCGGAGTATTTTCGGAGTAAATTCGAAGTAATGCCGAAGTAGTGTTTAGGTTGAATTTACACCTCATTTTGTAACAACAAAAAATGTTAGCCGATTGTAGAGCTCTTTCAGTTACATACTTGAACCGATTTTATAAAATATAAATACTTACTTATATACACTTCCTTGCAGAGTTGAGCTACTGCAGCGATCACCCGGACACCTGTGAGAACGATGGCAAGTGCATATCGCTGAGCCGTGAAGATGGCAGCTATCGCTGTCATTGTCGTCAGGGATATCTGGGCAAGAACTGTGAGATAAGCGATGACTTTCTGTTGACCTCTGTGGCGCCGCCACGAATAACGCCACCACCGCCAGAGATGTCACAGCTGTCACAGCTGGGCACAAATGTGACCGATGATGATGATGATGATGATAACAGCAAAAAGAATGCAAAGTTGCCAGCGAATCAAGCAAATTATACGACAACAACAATGAGAGCAACAACAGCAACAGCAACACCTACGACAACAGCAGCAGCAACAATGAGAACAACAACAACAACAACACGCGCTGCTGGCAATGCGACTAATGAAGCGTTAAGCGATGTTGCAGCTGCTGATGAGGTGACAATATTAAGGCGTGCCACAGCAACAACAACAGCAGCAACAGCAGCAACAACAGAAAGAGTAAAAGATGTTGTTGCAACAAGTGGCAACAATGCCACACAGTCCAATGCACAGCAGCAACTTATCAAGCCTGTTCAGAATGAAGCAAACAGTGACAATAATACTAATAATAATAATAATGATAACGATACTGATGATGACGATGATGATGACGACGATGACGATGATGATGATGATGAAGCTGAAGATGATTATGAGGAAACAGATGGCGATGGCGAGGACTACGAAGACGAGGAGGATGACAATGATCAAATTATACCAAATATTATTTAATCAAATTGGCTGACAAATTGCCTCGACTTCATTTGCAATTTGTTTCATTTTTTTTTATTTATTTATTTATTTATTTTGCTTTAATTTTAAGTTAATAAAATAAATTATTTATTCATTTTTTTAGGTTGATTTTGTTTATATTGCGTATTACTTATTATACATTTTTTTATCATCAAAGTATTCGAATTATTATTTGAACAATGGGCTGAGAATTTAGCTTTTTTTTTTTTTGTAAGTTTTAATCTATTAAATTTAGCTTTTAATTTATTTATTCATTCATTCAACTTTTAATCCGATTTTGATTTAATTCTCTGAAAATTGGGCTAACAAATTGCCTTCATTTTATTTCAGTTTTCCTTTTAATTTTTTTATTTGTCTTTTTTTTAATCTTAAAAATTAAATTATTTTCATACCTTTGATATTTTAAGGACTTGAATTTGGATAGCGTATTATGAAAGAGTATAATAATAACAGTCTACATGCAAAACTTTATCGGTATATTTCTTTAAATGGAAGACTTTAAGGTGACTTTCGGATGATAATTATCATCCGAAAAAATTCTATATAATTATATAGCATTATATAACATTTTTTTTATAATTATATAGCATTTGATCTGACCGAATATCTAGATAAAATTGAGGACAAATTTTAGAAATTTAATTTAAAAATAATTAATTTCTGAAGAATCTTTAAAAATACCATCGATAAAAACAATACTCAATTTATTATGGTTCATATGGAGTTTTATTTGTTTAAGGGTTTAAACTAATCTTCGAATTTCGTTTAACAAATTTTCAAAAAAAAAAAATACATGTATATTTTATATTATAAAAGATATGCTTAAATGCTAATAGAAAAGTGTGTTAAATTTAAATTTGCTTAAAAGAAAGACAGATTGAATGAGAAGTAGAGTAAAACAGAGAAAGGGAGAGATTGCACATTTTTACTTAAGATAAGAACAAAAATTGTTCAAATATAAAAATACATATATTGGAATGTGATGTATTGGGTAAGGCGAGGAGATGAGGGAAGGGAAAATTTCAATATGGCCTACGGGACGTGCCAGCAGAAAGAAGAAGAATTCCCCCTGATCTATATATAGAGCTATATATAGGTATTATCTGGGCAGACTATATATATATATATGTAAATATATAAGACGGTATATGCTTAGATTAGAAAATGACAAAAAAAAATGTAGCGGGAATTAATGAATAATCATAATAATAATATAATAATAAACATATTCGAAATGTTGTTCGTTGTTGTTGTTGCTCTTAATGTTGTTGTGGTTGTGGTTGTGGTTGTTGCTTCTTCTTCTAGTTAAGCTCCCGCTTATCGCGTTGACTGATCTGGGCCATGGTTATATATTGTCTCACCAATCGGGAGATTTCGTGAGCCTGTTCCGTCTGGACGCGAATAACGCGCTGTTGCATCAGGTTGCCCACCTTCATGTCCAGAAACAGGGCTCCATCCTCCGAGCGCACCTGGAAAATCAGAAAAACAAGAAAACAAATTAAATTCATGTTAAAAATTAAAAAAGAAATAATAATAATAATCTATCTATTTGTATAAAACTCTTTGTCCTAATGCACTCACTGACTGATCCTAGTAATAATATATATTTAATATGAAATTAATATTTAATGTTTATCATCTAATTTAAAGATTTTAGGTATTACAATTAAAGTTACAATAAATATAATTAAATTTTGAGCATTATATATGTCGTTGTATAGTCTCGAATGATTAAACAAACATTTAGTGATATCAATAAAAAGTTATAAGTTTAAGAAATTTAATTTAAATGTGGCAATACCAAATATAATATTTATGGATAGAGCTTGCTGGAAAAGTTTACGTATATAAATAACACCTTCAAAAAATTAAGAATTAAAAATCGTTCTCATCTTTATAAATCTATTGGAATATTCAAAAATACTATTTGAGAGAAAAAACCTGCCGTTAGTCAAGAAAAAGCTTAGACAAAATAAAAATACACATATCTGGTTATATTAAGAAAAATGGTAAAATTCAATGATTTCAATTATTCTTATACATTCTTAAAATTTTTTTAAGAACCGTAGACAAGAATAACAAAAATAATATAGATATTTTAATAAGAGAAATTGAGTAAATTTTTGATTCTGTCCAAAGAACTTTCTTGACTAACTGAAATACATTATCTTTTAAAAACCAATCTTTTCGAGGTAATAGTCTAGCGACAAAAGTACTTTCGTGCCCCAAAATTCTAGATGTCTAATTTTGTAACGAACGTTATTAAATATAAATGTAACACATTTTTTTTTAAATAATTCAAATACAAAATTTAATATTGTTACTTTGGTTTGGTAGCTTACCTTACGCGTGGAGATGACCTCCATGAAGCTCCAGTGTTGCAGCGTCTCATGGGTATTTGGATCCAAGAATAGCACTCCGCGTCTATTCAAGGCCAGAATCAGATCGCGCCACATTGGACTATGATTATTATCCTCGACATGGGGACCGGCGCCCTCCTCGGCCCAGATGCGTTTCACGGCAAAGAAACTGCTGCCAAAAAGCGGCCAGGCGGCAAGGACATTCAGGAATTGTGCCTTCACCTGACCGGGACTGAGATTGGCCACCTGTGGCCAGGCGGATTGCACCAATCCCACCCATTGGGCGGGACGTATCTCACGTATACCCAATGCCGGCTTGGGCAACAGAAATTTAATCTCCTTCATGGCTGGCACATGACTCAAGTCTGCCGCACGATGAAGTAGAGCTGCAATCCGCGCCATGTCACGTACCATCTCCGGCATAGGTACTCCATTTCCGGGTAATTCCAGTAGCAAACCCTCCAGATAATCGGGTGCTACCTGATTGAAGAGTACCTCCACATAGAGCGGCATCGGAGCCGGCTCGCGTTTCAGTGCAAAATGCCAAACGGATCGACAGAATATCAAATAGAACGGCTGTCCCGATTTCAGTAATTCCGTCGTCACATCCAGTATATATTCATCGGCTGCCAGTGGCATTGTAAACGCATCTCCCTGCACAATACAATATAGCGAGAACTCCTGTTGTTCCGCCTCCGATTCCACGCCGAGTAGTGCACACAGCTCGGCAATTACATCGGCAACCACCGTGGAACAACGTGTGTTCACCACACGCTCTGCACCACCTGGCAATTTCAATTGTGCAAAATATATTAATATACGATATCGATAGACATATATAGCATTTAAAAAACATTAAAATATGAATGTATCGTTAGCTGTTTTGTAACGATAATAAATATTTACAAAACTATAGATATATCGTTAAAATATCGACATATATATCGATAGTATATTTATTAAAATATAGATTGATTTGGCAAACAAATATTTATAAAGCGATAATAAATTGCTGGCGATAGTATAGTTAATAAAATATTGAAATCGATATATCGATAGTTTTTGGTTTCATAGTTTGATATAGTTTCATACATGAATTGATATCGATATATTCTTTTCGATAGTATTTTTATTAAAAATCGATAGATTTGGCAGCAAATATTTATTAAACGATACACAATAAATTGCTAGCGATAGTTCAGTTAATAAAATATTTAAATCGATATATCGATCTTTTATGGCAGTAATATGTATAGATCGATAGTTATATTTTGACAACCATTTTTTATTGGAATATATTTTTTCGAAAAACCTATCAATATTATCGATATTTTTCTCAATAAGAAAAAGTGAAAATCTATGTATTTATTTATTCATATAGAAATATTATCGATAGTGTATATTTTGATATTTTACCTGGCAATCGATAGATTTGTCGCCTTGCCGACCGTCCCGCCGACACAGCCGTCACCTCCTCCACACTCGGCACGTTCTTTCTTCCGCCACAACGTGCCGTCTTCCGGAGATTCGTGAGACAGACGGCGGCGGTGCCATGGCACGAACGACGCCGATCCGAGGCAGCCGATGTCAGATGCTCCATCAAATACGGACGCAGTGCATCCGAGCAGCCGAAGTAGGCGGCCAAAATGCTCAACAGTCGCCAGGCACGTTGCGAACTGTCCGGACACGGCGAACGATTCGCCGTAGTCTGTTTCATCAGCTGACAATAGACTTCATCCCGTAACGCCAGATATTTGTGACAATGCTGTGGAGTAAGAAAACAGGAATTTATAAGTACACCCAATCAAAATTATATTAAAGAGTAATATTTTTCTTAATATTAAAAAAAATACACAGATTTTTGTATTAAATTAACTTCTGAAATTACTATTTCTATCTGTTGCGTTATATTTATTTCATAAAAAAAATTAATTGAAAAAGTTTTTAAAAAATATTTATAAAATAAAAAATATCAAAAGTTTCAAAAATCTAAATCTAAAAATCTCAATGATAGTGGGAAATCTGCAAAATTATCGGAAATAATAATAGAAAGCAGCAAGACAGTACAAAATATTATTATCATTATCAAATTTTTTTTAAATATCCTCTGCATGTTTAAAATATATTCTCCAGAAATATATAATTTAATCAAAGAATTTCTACTTTACAATAAATGAAGCTGTTGTAAAAGTTTTCTAACTATTAAAAGAAAGTGTTATTTTTCGGATTAAAAAAAGCAACATTTTCAAGAAACTCTTCTAATAACAACATCACAAGATTGTAGCAGACCTACCATTAGCACCGTGTAAACGCATTTGACCTCGGTAAGCTCGGGATCGAGGGGTATATCCCCGCAATAGCGTAAAATGCAATCGAAGCATTCCAGCGCCAGAGGTGCCAGATCGTTGGGCAGTCGGAGCAGTGGCAACCTTATGGCATGACCTTGCCACTTGACAAGCTCCGCATACGAGCGATTGGCAGCCGACGATTGATGCCGCTCGTGATGACGATCCGCATCACGTAATTGACTGATAAAAAATAAATAAATAAATAAATAGATTCAGAATTGACCAGTAAAACTAAATAAAATAAAATATAATAATAAACTATTTTTGAAAAATACGAAAACACTTTCTTTTCTATTAATTGAGATGATTTTTTTCAGTTTAAATATTCAGGCCTGTTTCGGGTTTCACTTTCGATTTTATGGGATTTCAAAAAATGTAACTATTCACGTTGCATTTGGGTTAAATATTTGAAAATTATATTTGATCACTTTATTGGACTTAAGTTCATCTATTTAAAGTGAATTCAATACGCAAAATATTTTCCGATTGATATAAAAAGAGGCTAAAGATTTTCGCTTCCGACAAATCTTGCCGAAAGTGAAAATCGGAACACGCCTTATTTTAATTTTTTCGTCATCTCAGTTTATAATTTATATTTAATATGAATTTTAATATAATTTAAAGTCTTATTTGCAATAATTAAATTTATTGCCGACTGCATTTGGACGTGTATTAATAAATAAATTAATTCATTAATTAAATAAAGCATAATTAACAATAAAAATTGATGTTAGAAATGTACTCACTCATTGCGGAAATGTTGCATGGCAAACTGCAGCAGGGAATACTTGGTGACAGAGGGAGGAGTTCCTCCATTGCTCTCGTCCTGCATATAATTGCTGCCGTCAAGATCGTGATGTTGCTGCTGCTGCTGCTGCTGTTGGTGTTGCTGCTGCAACTGTTGGCCATTGGTGAGGGAATTTGGCTGTTGGCCAGCATTTGATTTGCGTGCCGAGTGTAGATAACTTTGTTGTTTCATATAACGTTGTTGTTCCAACAATTGTTGCTCGTCAGCCGCATCCTCCAGCTGATGTTGCTGCTGTTGGTGTTGCAGTTGCTGCTGCTGCTGCTGCTGCTGCTGTTGATGATGATGCAGTTCCACCAACTGTTGATCAGCTGCATCGTTACCATTGGAGTGTCCATGTTCATTGCGTTGTTGGCCATGTTGAGCTTGACGCGACTCCAAACGCTCCAGGGGCACATTCAATGTCTGGGCGGCAGCTCGAGCTCCCGAGGACAGTGTCGAGGCCTTCGATTGGGACTACACAAAAATATAGAAGAGAGAGAAAATCAGGGATTATAAATTTATTAATTAAAATACAATTTGTCAGATAATTGAATTAATAAATAAGTAACAGTAGAAAAACATGAAATAAGAAGCAAATTTCATATTTTATAATAATCAAAAGAATAAAGCGAAGAAATTATGTATTTTAAATTGAAATTATACATCATTCAAATTGTAAGATAACAACAGATAGTTATAATAATTATTTTGACTGCACAAAAATATAGAAGAGAGAGAAAATCAGGAATTATAAATTTATTAATTAAAAACAATTCGTAAAATAATTGAATCAATAAATAAGTAACAGTAGAAAATATGAAATACGAATTATGTTTCATAACTTATAATGATCAAAAGAATAGAGCGAAGAAATTATGGATTATAAATTTAAATTATACATCATTCAAATTGTAAGATAACAACTGACTGAATTAATATAAATAAACATAATAATAATTATTGGGACTACAAAAATATAGATGAGAGAGAAAATCAAGTACATTTATGAATATTTATTTTTGTTTATTTTTATTTTGTAATTAATTTTTAATATATTTTTCTCTACATTTTGAAATTTTCTATTATTTATATAACGTTTTAGCCATTTGCGGTATAACTTGGTATTCCTGAAATTTTTGGTATTTCCCATATTAATGAAATTTTTTTTAATTCAATTTTTTATATGAAAATCTTTAAATATCGTACATTTTAAATAAAACCATTGAAAAAAAAATTTTATACCGATTTCATTATCCAGAAATAGTGAATACATATATGTAAGATTTAACAGGTTTTGCGTTTTTTATACTCATATTTGTGATACCTGAAGGAAACAGTTAAAGAGCGTGTAAATATTGACAGATGAATGCAATTTGTTAATTGGCCATGTCAATGGCATGTGAAAGTTGCCTGGGTGACTCTTTTTGGCCGAAACCCAAACTAAAACCAAAGTCAAGACCACGTTAACCAGTTGCCAATTGCCAGACGCGAAGACAACCGGTTTCATGGGACGAACCTATCAAAATATGTATTTAAAACTGACACTGCATTCAAAATAAAAATACAAAATATGTATTATGAACCGATTATAAAAAACAAAACACAACAAAGCACCAGCTTGATATAATAATACACAATATAAATAACAAAATATCGAATAGATTAGCATAAATGAGATAATATAAATATGTGCATACTTCTAGGCGCTTAAATTTCTTAAAAATCTTAAAACCGTCATAAATATCGTTATAATTATGCAATCTAAATCGATTAAGTAGTATAATATATAATAAATAAAATATGACATTGTAGTTAGCAAAAAACAACTATTTAACGAATAAAACATACAAATTTCTTATTTAAAAATAAAGTATATATGTAAGTGTTTTATAGTTTAAGTAACGGGTGTAAAAACTTAATATAATATTTTCAAATGCATTTGTAGATGTAATATACCAAAACATAGTAAATATTACAATAGATAAACTTAATTTAAATGATTGCTTAAATGCACAGGAATACCAATAAAAAATTAATTGAAATAGCTCAACATTTTTGGTCAGTGTATTTATTGACTGCACGCTGGCTGCATTTTTGGGCAACGAAAGTGTTTTTTTTTTGCGGCGATTCGCAATATTAATTTTGATTTGTAATTTTAATTTTTCACTTTTATTGCAATTTGAAATATGCTTTCCATTTGTTTTCAGTTGTTTTACTCTCATTTTTTATTACTGTCCGCCTACTCAATGCACTCCTCTTTTTCTCTCTCTCTCTCTCTCTCTCTCTCTTTCTGGCTGTCTCTGTTGCTTCCTCACTGTCTCACTTCCCCTTTTTTCATCACTCTCTTATTATTTTTTTGGACTACACCCACAGCTAAATAAAAATTGTGTATTGCAATTTTGTAGACAGTCAAGCGAAAAGGTGAGTAAAAGTTGCTGTTGTTGTTGTAGCAGTTGCACTTGCTGTTGTTGTTGTTGTAGTTGCACTTCTATTTTGTTGTTGTTGTCTATGTTTATGAAAGCGGAAATCTTTCACCAATCAATCAAGTCAAAAACTACATACGATTTTATTTATGCCAAAAATGGCACTTGCAATTTGCACTCAGCATTAATATTAACATTAGCATTAGCATTAGCATTTGCATTTGCATTAACATTATCATTAACATCAGGTGCGATAAGCAAACACGCCACCTGGCGACGCAACAAGGCATAACACATAATGAAGAAAACACGTTCAGAGCTGAGAAAGTTGCCACAAATAAGATTATGGAATAGTTAACGCGATTATCGCATAGACAGCATGCCATGTGACCATGGAGGACAGTTGTAAGCTGGCACAGCAGTCAAGTGACCATGGAGGATGCCTTAAACTTAATAGAAACAGTAAATATAATAGTTAAATCAGAATTAAAAGTGGTCAAGTGACCATGGAGGACGTAAACTAAATAAATTAAATAGTCAAGTAGCCATGGAGGACGTGCTCTGTTAGTGATTAAAGTAGTTTAATACGAAAAATATGAGAATTTAACCAAATACAAAAGGATCTTAATGTCAAGTGACCATGGAGGAGAAATGGACACACTGAAAATTCAAATAATCATTAAACTAAATAGAAATAATAATTAACAATCAGTAGAGAAATAATCATGTCGGATGTTTAAGTCAAGGGACCATGGAGTACATGGAGATAAAAGTCAAATAAAGTGACTATAGAGGATTACTGCACCTAAAGCTATAGCAAATTGTTGATATATTTACTCCGAAAAAGGCGAAAAAAGGCGTGTACAAGACGCATACAGTTAGCTATGAAAGAAAGCTCACTCAAGTGACCATAGAGGATCAACCTACAGCTGCATTTTGTCTATACTTATGGCATTAAAAAATTGACAGCTCTCGTGGGTTTTATCTTTGCTTAAAAAAAGCCGAAAGGCATAAGCCGATAAAACAGGAAAGGCAATAAAACGAAAAAGAGTTGCTCGACTGTAGGATATCCGACATAAAAATATGTTTAAAAATAAATATGTTAAAAATATGTTTAGAAAAAAATATGTTAAAAATATGTTTAAAAAATAAATATGTTAAAATATGAATAAAATATAAATATAATTAGATAATAAGATACACTTGTAGGTTGAATTTTCTAAAACGCCGTTTTATTTTAAGTTGAATTCAACATAGCTATGTTGTGTCGAAATTTCAAGAAAAAATGTGTGTTCCAATTCTATAGATATCTGCTTGCCTTTAAAAGTTAAAATTATTTAAAATTTGTAGTATGTATGAATCATAAACCTAGTAAACTTAGTGCCTATATAGGTCTTTATACGAGCAGACAGACAGAAACACTCACAAACTTATCAGCCTGTCTCTTCTTTGGCATGCTGGACTAAAAAACATTCGCATGTCATACGAGATAAATTGAAAATGGATTCCATGAAGATCGAATGCAACTAATCGAATGTTTAGATGTCTGGCAATGAATCCATTTTTCAATTTAGAACGCATCTCAACAGAACAGGGCACGTAACTGGGTCACTTGACTTGTTTTGGCCAAGAATCTGAAGCTGGAAATGGGTCTTGCAAATGTATCTGTAGCTGTGTCTTGTATCTGTATCTGTAGCTGTATCTATACCTGTATCTATGTCTGAGTTTGAGATGGAGTGAAGAGGCGGCTTTGCTCCAGTTGCTGGCAATGCGAATTCAATGAGGAAAACATTAGACTTTAATTTGAAATATAATTTGTGGCGAGTCCGAATCCAAAACCAAATCCGAATATGTTTACATTTTCGAGGCAACTTTCTTTTTCAGCTTTTGTTTATACACGTTTAAATACACAACTCTTTTTTTTATTTTTTTTTTCCTTTCTTACGCGAGTTAATTAAAAATTCCAAATTAATGTACAAACAGAGAGCCGAAGCAAATGCAGCTGTGGCAGCACAAACAACAACAACAACAAAAAAGCAGAAGATACATTTCAAGATACACTTAAAGATACAATTTACAATTTACAGCTGCAACTTTCAACGCAAAGCAAAATAGAACAGAGAACAGCAAAGTGGAGAAAGAAGTGAGAAGAAGCTACCGACAATAATAATAAAAAAATAAATAAAAAATAAAACAAACGCACGAAATGTAATTAAATTATTGAAATCAAATTACAGTTAAATTACAATTCTTCAGCTTTAATGGTCAAATGGTAAAATGGTAAAAAGCAGTCATGATATCCATAACTTCACATTGTATCTTCTTTCATCTCTCTCTCTCTCTCTCTCTCTCTCTGCCTCTCTCTCTTTCGGTCTATCTGATTTCGGTCACACCTGGAAACACATGAGATGATCCCATTTGATGTCTAACTTACGACTTCATTTTTAAAACAGAGTCAAGAATCGAAATAAGAAACAGAAAATAGTATCTTCTTAGAATTGCAAAGGAACACGCACTAAAGTTATATCATTAGAGATCACTGAAAATTCTCAGCTGTAGATCAATTAGAGATCTTTCTAGATTAAGTTTAAAGATCAAAAGAGATCACTCTGAAGCCTCAATTGTAAGCATTTAAGAGAATTATCAGTATTCAATTGAAGTGATCGTGAAGATTAGCAAATAATACTTTCTATTATGTGGATCATGTCTTTGATATCATATATACTTCGTATTTCTTTTACTGTATTAATTGTAATCTATCAAGTGATCAAGAAAATCATTACTATGAGACTGTGAAAAGCAAAGTTATGATTCGAGGGTCAATTAATAATAAATAATATTCAGATATTAATTTTTATAAAAAAAAATCATTTAACAATTATAAAAAAAATCAGATTTTAACAGAAAAACACAATCGTAGATAAGTTTAAACGAATAACATTTAAATTATTGTGAAAATCAATTAAATAAAATATATTAAATAAATAGTAATAAATATATATTCAGTTTAGGCAAAGTAATACTTATTTTAAGAGAGATAATCAGCAGGGACCGTAATCATTATAAGTTATATAATAAAAATTACTTGGTAATGATTATATTTAAATTTTTTATGTTTTTCATCAATAATTATAATTAGTTTTGAGTAATTTAATAAAACTTACACCATAATCATTTTTTTTTTTAATCAAAAAAAAATAAAAATCAAAAATAATCATTATTTCTGATCAAAAAAAAAAAAAATAAAAAATAATCATTATTACTGATCAAAAAAATAAAAATCAAAAATGATTTTTTTTTTTTCGCTCAAAATAAAACTCAACTATAATTTACGGATTCTTTGATACTGTTTATTAAACAGATCTTATAAATATTTTCAAAGCATTTTTATAAGATTCAAGTGTAAATCAAAAAACATATATTTTAAGATCGAGTCTCTATGCAATGTGGATTATTCAATTTAAGCGCATAACTAAAACCCACTTGGGATCAACGAGGGCAGTTTTTATAGTTTGAAAGTGGGCAACAATTTGACAAGTTAAATCATTTGCTCTACTTAATTGTATACAAAAAAAAATAAAAATAAAAAATTATTTCTATTAAAAAGAGCAAAAAGCTTAAAACCTTTAAGACCTCATGATGATGATGATGTTGTTGTTGTTGTTGTTTTGGCTTTGAACTAGTTGTTGTTGTATAATCAACAACTATGATTGTTAGTTTACAAATAATAAAAAGAGATGAATATGATGTAAGCGACTTTTGCAGTTACCCTTAGAGGTTCAGTTGGGTCTCAGTCTGTCTGTCCGTCCGTCTGTCCGTCTGTATGTCTGTTCGTCTGTCTGTCCGTCTGTCTCTTTTGTCTGGGTCTGTCGATGCTAATATTGCGATTATGTGTTGATTAACTTTACCGTTAAACGCAACACTCGCATCCACAACTGTAAAGAGAGCTCTCGAGTCTCGTCTTCATCTTCATTTACATCTTCAACTTCCATTTTTCCTCTTCCCTCTTTAACTTTTGTTTAATAATTTTGCATATTAACATCATAATTCGCATAGTTCGTTATTTGTAATTTATAATTATTTTATATGAGTTGACGCTGCTAACTTTGATTAACTTAGTTTATTGTTAAACTCGTCCAAACTCGTCTGTCCGTCTGTCCGTCTGTTCGAACGCGTCGATCTCAGAAACAATAAGAGCTAGAGACTTCAAACTTAGTATGTAGGTTCCTGGATATCGTACGCAGATCAAGATTGTTTTTATTTTTGGATCGAACCACTATATCATATAGCTGCCATAGGAACGATACATCGATAATGAGGTTTTAGTATGAAATAGTTTTTTGTTGAGATATAACTGATAGAATATGCATACTGACCAAATTTGGTTCAAATCGGTCCACTATATCATATAGCTGACATAGAGACGCTCAATCAAAAAAAAAGTCTTAGTATGAAAAAGTGTTTTGTTTTTGGAGATATCCTAACCAAACTGTTAGAATATGCATTTATGTTGGCTTTGTACATTCTGACTAGATTTAGTTCAAGACGAGTAAGATCGGTTCCATATATCATATAGCTGCCATAGAAACAATTGGTCGAAAACCAACTTTTATTAAAGAGTACCTGGATTTCTTTAGTATATTTATAATGAATGTTTCTATAATGAATTTTTACCTCATTGGAGTTCATTGTCTCGAAACGTGCCAAAATTTCCTTGACGGATATTTTGGACTCAGTCGGTTCCTCGAGGATCGTTTCCATTCGGCTGACGGAGCCGCTGCTCGCGTTGCTCACTCTTCGGGTTTTACTGTTGCCGAGTTGCAACAATGTGGAGGGAATTGCAAGGGGAAGACTACTAGCAACAGTTGCTGTTGTTGCAATGCCAACATTATCATTATAATCATTATCATTATCAGCCACATTATTATCCTCATGTTCATTGTGTTCAGGATCATTATTGTTGTTGTCTCTTTGGTTGAGTTTAAAGTTGAGTTGCTCCTCGTAGCAACATTCGTCACAGAGGCTGTCATCAGTTGTTGTTGCTGTCGTTGTTGTTGTCGTGCCACTGCAACATTTGTAGACAATATCCTCCTCCACACTCCAGGCATTATCATAATCCTGATCCTGTGCCGGAGCATCCAAGGAGACACAACATTGTTCATTCAATTCACGTATACTTTCATTTGTCAACTGATCCAGATTGCTCATCAAATGTTGCTGTTGTTGATGCTGCAACAGTTGTTGCTGATGTTGCTGTTGTTGCTGTTGTTGCTGTTGTTGGTGGTGATGCACCTGTGCTGCTGTCGTTCCCGTTATATGCGCTATTTCCGCATCATCCGAGTCCGTATATAGCAATTCCTGTTCCTCCTCCGCATCCGTTAAATTATTCAGAGAATCAAGTGAATTTCTTGTGGCTTGTTCCCCACTTTGTGGCTGAGCTTTCTGCAGCTTTTTCTGCAACTGTTGCTGCTGCTCCTGTTGCTGCAACAATTTAAAGTTGTTGACTTTGTCGTTGTGCATTTTGTGTATCAGCGATTCCACTTTGTTCACAATGCTGCTGAATTTGGTTCCATTTAGTTCCCGTTCCCGTTCCTTTTCCTTTTCCCTGTCCCTTTCCCGTTCCCGTTCCCTTTCCCGGTCTCTTTCCCGATCGTGTCCCGATTTGTTGCTGCTCTGTGACATCTTGCTTTATTCCGGACAAAGCTGTCCTTTTTTTTGTATTTTATTTAACTTATATCAAACATTCCTTATATAACAATAGATATGTTCTTTTATCAATTCTAATTTCTGTGATATTCTACAACAAATTTAAAGGAATTTTAAATTAACTTTTATGTTAGCTATTTAATTTATTAGTATTTATGCTTTGATTATTATATTTTTATCGGTTTTATTTCCGTCGGTTTTATATATTTTTATTATTATTTTTACCTTAATTATTATATTTATTTTATAGGTTTAATTTTTAATATCAGTCCGGTTTTTCTCTTTCTTATGATTTTGTTTTTTGTAAATGAATATTAGCAAATTTTTTATTGATTTATTTATTAGTTTAATATATTGGTTTATTATTTATACGATATCTTTTGAGTTTATTTCAAGATCTTTTTCAATAATTTAAATTTATTTAGTTTTTAATAGAAAATTTTAAATTAAAAGCATAAATAATTTTGAATTTAATAGTTTGTAAATTTTATTTTTATAACTATTTAAACTTGCATTATTTAAAACCACATAAAAAAAATTTAATTTAATAAATTGTGACTTTTTTTAAATTTAATTTTTACTTTACTATTGTTATAAATATTTGTAATTTGATGTTTATATTTATTTATGATTATAATAATTTGTCCCTTTCTGTCACTTTTTTTTGGGGGATGCAGTTTTTCAAACCGATAGTTGGCAACACTGGTAACGAGTTGCCAGTTGCCTGTTGCAAGTTGCAAGTTGCAAGTTGGGAACGAGGCGCGTGCCAGTGAAAGTTGTTATTGCATTTTCGAAGATGATGATGATGATGATGAACAGCGACCAAGAAACAACAATAATAACAACAACAGCAACATTTGTGAGTCCAGTAACTGGCCAAACAACACGACCATAATGAATGTTAAATATTGTTTAAACACACACTAACACACACACACACACGCACACACACGCACGCACACACACACGCGATTTCGAGGAAAAACGGTTTCCCGCACGAAACAAACGCTGCGTATACGTGATATTTTTTTCCATTTGTATTGCTTTTATTGTGTTTACTGAATATTTTTGTTGTTTTTTTTTTATTTTGGTTTTGGCTTTGCCAACTTTTTACAGCTACTGCTGCTGCTTCTTCTTCTTCATCCTCTCCTTTTCCATTTGCGAAATTTTCAGTTTGTCAGTTGTGTTTTTTTCACTTATTTATTTTTTTCAGTTTTCAACTACAATTTGCCAAGCCTCAATTTATTTTAATTTGCTACTTCAAGCAATTACAATTGACTGCAAGTTTGAAAAGCCGTCAAAACTTCAACTTGTCGAATGATTTTGATGGATTTTTCAGTTACGACACGATGAGGAAGAGTTCAAGGTCAAAGACTCTTAGTATTTAAGATTGCCAAAGCTAGGGTCAAGTGTTTAAGGATCTGATTGGGTTTTTCAGGATGTAACAATTGTTGGATAATTCAACAAGTTTTTCAATATTCATAGAATTTTTTAAAATATTTAATAGTTAATTTGCTTTTATTTTCATTTGAATTTTAAATTCAAATTTAAATATTTTTATTTAATTTATAATTTAAGGCCATTTTTTAATCTTTTTATTTTAAATGTTAAATTATACTACTGTACCAAGTTGACATTAAATAAATAAATAAATAATAAATTTTAAATAATACTGTATATTGAAACCAAATAAAAGAAAAGTGGTATTCGGTTAATAAATTGGAAATTCATAATTTAAAAGAATAGATAGAATTTATTTTAAATAAAATTAATTAAACATGTTGAAAACTAAACTGAAGGAGACTTTATACATATGATAAATTTTTTATAATTATTTGTCAACTCTTTAAGACATTGTTGTCTTCTTTAAGTATACTTCATTTTAAGGAAATATTTTTTATTTTGGCATTTCCTAGCTATTGTCATCCTAGATTTTTTTCTAAATTACATTTATTTTATTTAATTAAAATTTTCTAGTAACTTTATTTCTAATTTTTATTTCCAAATATTTAGTTCGAAATTACCAAGTTTTTCTAATTTTGGCTATAAAATTCTGAGATTCTTAGTTTTAATTGTGAAACATTAATATAGTTGTATTTATGTTCAGTTAGTCAAGAAAATGATTTGACAAAATCATAAAATTGTTTTTTAATTAATTTGTTGTTATTTGTTTGTGTATGGTTCATAGAACAAATGGTTCAAATATTTAATCGAATTTAAGTATTTTGTAAAATAAAAAATTAAATATTTTAATGCATAACAAGTGTATATATTTCTTTCTTTTTTTAAAATTAATTTGTTGGTATTTTTTTGTGTATGGTTCATAGAACAAATGGTTCAAAAATTTGATCGAATTTAAGTATTTTGAAAAATAAAAAATTAAATATTTAAATGCATAACAAGTGTATATAGTTCTTTCTTTTTTTTAATTAATTTGTTGGTATTTGTTTGTGTATGGTTCATAGAACAAATGGTTCAAATATTTAATCGAATTTAAGTATTTTTTAAAATAAAAAATTAAATATTTAAATGCATAACAAGTGTATATTTCATGTAGATTTGAAAAGTTCAGACTTTGACAATATGCAGTTGTTGTTTGTGGGCAATCGAAGTTCGAATCTTTGAGGCGGCATTAATTAATAGGTCAAACATAGTACAGCTAACTTTGAGTGTGGCACAAAACAAAAACATTTCATTCACAACACGGCACAGAAAACAAAAAAAAAAGAGAAAAAAAAACAAATGTTGGTCAACAAAACACACACAAACTGAGGACAGAAGACTGAAGACAGAAGACCGAAGACAGAAGACTGAAGACTGCTGTTGACTACCAGCTGAAGAATTGGTATTTGATGGGTTCGCTTTGACGATGCGATCGCTGCGTGTTGCCGTTACCGAACATTTGTAACAAACTAAAACTGCAGAAAGAAAAAAAATAACATCAAACTGGGCAGACTGGTCAAAAGAGGCAACTGGCAACTGGCAACTGGTAACTGGCAAGTTGACCATTTCACTCCCAGCCGAGCAGAACATGGCCCAGACACGTAGAGAGAGAGAGAGAGAGAGCGCGCACGCGCGAGAGAAAGAGAGCTCTTAACCGAAAGACAGAGAGTGAAAAGCTGACCGAGCGTTAAAAAAGAAGAGCTTAAGAGAGTTACCGAGTGGCCAAGTGGTTTAAGCCGCTTTTTCTACTACCAAACACAGGGTATTACAATTTTGTCATTGAATATGTAACGCATTCAAAAAGGACTTATTATAAATTGTTGGTTTAAAACACACAAAATTTAAATATTATAATTAATAAAATATCGCAAAAATATCAACTAAAAATTGCAAAATTTTCCTAAAAAACAATTACAGAAAAAAAGCACTTTTCCAAATATTTCTATATTTATTTTTTATTAATCCATAAGATAATTTTCAATGCCAATTAAAATTAGTTTTCATTGGCATTACTTAATGCCTTTCGAAAAATTTTAAATTCAATGCCAATTACAAATTTTTTCAATAGCACTACTTTTTAATGCTAGTGAATTGAAATTTGAAAAATGACGATTTCATTAAAAAAGTAGTTAATTAGGCACAACTCTGTTAATTATTATAACATATTATAATTAAAATAATTTTGTCAATAAATACTGAACTCATTAAAGTGGTTTCTATTATAATTTAATTTTTGAAGCATAGAAACTTACTCCTTTTTTCTTGAAAAAAAAAAAGTACAAAAATTGTTTTTCGTTATAAATATTTTATATTTTTTGGTTTAAATCTTTCAAAAACTACTTTTTTTCTTAACCAAATAAAAATTATTTAGATAAAAAAAATGTAGTACAAAAAAAATTAAATATTGTATATCATAAAAATTGCAACACAAAAAATTATTCTGAATTTGTTAAATATAAAATTTAATCAAAAAATCATACATAATAAAAGTTCAAAGTACATAGCAAGAAAAAAATAATAATTTTAATAGTTTGAGATTTTTGAATATGAGTTAAAATTATTCATTATGATAAAACCAAAATGATTTTTTTTTTTGATCAAATAAAGACATTTCTTTGTTTATATTCAATTTTGAAAGTAGTTACTTCAGATTATTTTTTAAAGAGCAGTTTCGGAAAAATCTGAAGTGGTCTGCCAGGGTATGAAATCGTCGACTTAATAAGTATACCATATTTCTTGTTTGTTAACTGTATCATTCGTTTGAGAGTGAACCGGGTTTGGGATTCGGGTTTTTTTTGTTCGGAGCGACTCAGGTTTTTTTTGGCATTCGACAAGTTTTCACATGAAACGCATGAAACTGAATTAAATTAAAATAACTTGAGAGATGCATTCAAAGAAAAGCAGAAAACGCCGTTCCACTGATATATGAATGCAACGTACGAATACGAGTAACGAGTTATATGTGTGAATAACCATGTGAATATCAAATTTAAATGTGAATGTCACTGGGTGTCTCGTCTCGTCTGCTGCAGTTTATGGTCACACTGGTCAGCGAGACTCACTGAGCTTGAGCAATGCGTGCGAATATGCGAAGAAAAGCAAACATGAAGAAGCGTCAACAAAAAGAGAAACATAGCACAGAAGACAGAAGACAGAAGAGAGAAGAGAGAAGAAGAAAGGTTGTTCCGTCTACATAGAAAACGGCTTTTTCTAACAGGACTTATTTCATTGAGCTTTACTACTCTCTCAGTCTCAGTCTCAGCCTCACTCTCTTCTACTTTATCTCCCTGCTTTTGCTAATGGGTGTTTCCAAAGTAACGGTCGTTACCTATTTTCCGAGATTTTTTAAATAAAATTCCAACCTAAGCAAATAGTCCACGAGGATTGCCTAATTTGACACCTACGAATGTTCAAGCATCAGTAGCAACCGAAAGGATTCATAAAAAGTCTAATTTCAATACTTTTTTTGACCATTAAAAAAGTAACGGTCGTTACCTTAGGAACAAAGCATTTCTGGATTAAAAATCCATTTAATGTGACAGATGTACATTTACATATCCCAATCTATAAAAAAAAAAAATTGTTGTCCTGACTCACTGACTGATCATTGCGTAGCCCAAACCCTAAGACCCTGGAGGCTGAAATTTTCATGTGGAAAATTCTTCCACATTTTCCAGGTAAATCTGGCTTTATTCCATAGATCAATTGCAGGATAAGGATTTAAGGGATAATATAAATAGGGATATAATAAATTTTGAGCTTACCTTGCGATACTCGGCAACGAATCCGGTGATCATGGACTGAATGGCGGCAGCGCGTGTGGCATGCAACGCCAGATGCTTGCCATTGCGCAGATTGAGCTGCAGGGCAGCGGGACGAGGTAGGGTGACCGCATTCTGGATTTCGGCAAAGTTAATGGCCTGAACGACGATCAAGTAATCGGCATCGCGACGGGCCAAATAGAGGCCACTGTGGGAGACGCCCATGATGGAGACATCGGGATAAAGTGGAGCACCCTGTACCGCAAAGAGCCGTGCAAAGTAGAGCGGCCAATCGCGTGCCATATCCACCAGATGGCGCTTGACCAGAGCACGCACCTGTTGACTGCGCGGTGCGGCCAGTGTGTCCACACTAACGCCATGGCCATGCAGCATATTCAAGGCGGCATTCTTCTCCTGCGGCGTAATCCGCAAACAGGGTGTCACTCCAAACACATCACTCAGCACCTGGGCGAAAAGTAGATCCAATGCCACGGGCGGACCAATGGCCTCATGCGGTTGGAAGACTTCCTTGCGCACGCGCAACTTCCATGGCACCCGATTGTAGGTGAGACAGGCGGTCGAACCGGCTCCCAGTACTGAAAATACATTTCGATAAAAAAAAAATTAGTATTACTAATATAGACTTATATTTATCTATCTATATGTATGAAAAACTTTGTCCTGACCTAGGGACTGATCATTGTACAGCCCTAGCCATAAGACGTAGGAGGCTGAAATTTTCACACAACATAGCTGAGACAATTTAATCGTGCAATAAGACTGAGTTTTGCGATATTCGAATTGCAATGGGATCAAATGGATATATATATTTAGCATTAAAAAACTGCTCACCTGAACCAGCTGCAGCTACCGTTCCTAGGCCAACAACAGAGTTGTTGCCCGTTGCCGTTGCTGATGATGTGGGCGTGACGGGGGGCGGTACCGGTGCAGGTACCACCACTGGCGACATGGAGGAGTCGTGTAGTTCCTCCCGTACTCCACCGGAGCTGGCGGAACTCTTGCGCTTTCGCTCGTGCTCATATTTCTGGGCCATGTGGGTGCGGAAAGTCGCAGGCTCGCGATCTCTCTCCCGTTCACGTTCTCGATCTCTCTCGCGATCTCTGTCTCGTTCCCTTTCTCTCTCGCGTTCTCTCTCGCGTTCCCTTTCCCTTTCGCGCTCCCTCTCGCGTTCCCTTTCTCGCTCCCGCTTGCCGCCCGTCGTCTCCAGATTTGCCTGTATAATCCTCGGCGGCGCTGGCTGATAAACCTTGTGACTCTCCTTCTCCCTTTCCACCTGACGCAGCTCGTAGAGTCGCTCCCTTTCACGTTCCCGCTTCTCGCGCTCCTTCTCGCTGCCACTGCCATTACCCGAGGCCGGACCCTCGACCTCGGCACGATCCCACACGGATTCGGAGTAATCCTCGCGATCTCTAGAGCGACTACGACTACGCGATCGTTCACGTTCCGTTTGCAATTCCTGATCCCAAACAGGATCCTGATGCAGCGACATCTGTTGCTGGTGCAGCGACAACTGTTGCTGCTGCAACGACAACTGTTGCTGCTGCTGATGATGTTGCTGCTGTTGATGATGCAGATGATGATGCACTGCCCCAAATGTATCGCGCTCCTGACGCTGTATAAATGCTGGCACATGCTCCTGTCGATAATCCGGCGTCGGTTCGGGACTCTGCTGTAGTTGCTGATGCTGCAGCCCTGGTGGCGATTGTGGTGCCGGCGGTGGTGCTGGCGGTGCCATACTAGGCGGTCGTATTGGCGGCGGTGGTGCTGGTACACTCGGTGCCGGCGGCAGCAACAATCCCGGCCACGAACCGGCGACATTCGGAGTCGGTGACAATTGTCCCTCCATGCGTTCAATCTGGGTGCGCACTGTGGCCAGAGATTCTGCTGGTGGTGCCATCTATAAAAAAAAAATATAAAAAAAAAATTTATTAATCTTAAATTTATAAAAATCTTTAACCTGAAGCACTTACTGACTGACTGATCTTTGCACAGCCCAAACCATATGACCTAGAATGCTGAAATTTTCTCACAATTTGATGGCGTTTTGCGAAGCTCTAATTGCAAGGGAGTTATTTTCACACATTGAGAAACATTTTTATAAAACTGAGAAACTAAATTGTTTCAAATCGAATGACTATATCACAACCGAACTCACAAACATTTAGTATGAACAACTTCTTTGGTTCTTAAATAATCGTAGCTAAACTCACAGATGAAACATTTGATACATCAAATCTAGCCTTTTCCTCCGCCACATCTGGCATTTCTCGCCAAATCTAGTCTTACTTTCTCCCAAATCCATGCTTTCCCACCAAATTTAACATTTTGCCGCCAAATCTAGCATTTTCCTCTGCCAAATATGACTTTTTTCCGCCAAATCTAGCGTTTTTCTCTGCCAAATTTGACTCTTTCCCGCCAAATCTAGCCTATTTCTCGCCGAATCTAGCTATTTATCTGCCAAATCTGGGTTTTCTCGCTCTAACTCTAGCATATTCCACAAAACCTGCCATTTCCCGCTAAATCTGACTGTTTTCTTCTACAAATTTGGACATTTTGCCACTAAATGTATCGTTACTTCGCCAAATCAGTCATTTAAATCAGTATTTCTATTATATTATAAGATGTACATGTGTAATTACCATGGTCGTTGTCGTCGTTGTGGTCGCATTGACGCTGGCAAAAAGACCGCCGAGTTGCTGTTGCAACATCAATTTGCGTGTATCCTCCAGTTTGGAGGGAGCACGTTGCTCTGATTTATTGGAGACAGTGGAACGCACCGAATGACCAGCTGTCACCTGCTCCAGACGTTGACGCATCTCCGAGCTGAGCTTCAGTTTGCCAACGCTGCCCGGAGGCGGACGATCGGCGCCAATTTCAAAGCTCTTTTTGGCCAATTTTGTATTTGATGTTGCAGCTGATGCTGCAGTTGATGTTGCTGCTGCTGATGTGGCTGATGTTGCTGATGTTGTTGTTGTTGTTGTTGTCATTGCATCTTGTACATCTCTGGAGTTCATCATCTCTATTCGCATGCTGCTTCTTCTGGCTCCACCAACTCCAACTCCTGCTCCAACTGCTCGTCTTTCCTCCTCCTCTATTTCAAATTCCTCCCACTCAATGGCCGTTGTTTGCTGCGCCTGCGTCGGCGTCGTTTTCCGCTGCTGCTGTCGCAATTTGAAGGCAAAGAAATCCTCCTCGGTCTGGAATTGTGGTTCACCTTGCGGTGGCGGCCAACGCCATTTTCCAATTCTCACCGTCTTGGCACGTCCATACGGATCGAGAAAGTGACGCGTCTCCGATGGATCCTTGCTTTCGAGTGGCGGCGGCATCGGTGGTGGTGGCGGTGGTGGCGGTGGTGCCACCGCCGAGTTTGTTGCCAACGTTGTTGCCTCCATGACCAAGCTGCTGCTCCGCGTTGTCGTCGTCATCAGCGCCGTGCTCTTCAGGCGGAGCGGAGATGGCGCCGGAGGTGGCGAGATGCTCAGCGCAGCCGAAGCAGCTGCATTCGAGTTCGAATTCGAGTTGCCATTGGATTCCCTGGAAGAAATGTCAAAGAATTCATTAATATCTTTTTCTGATAACGTTCTTATTTAGTAATTACGATTGCGTAACTTAAACTTGATAGAAATCATTGTCAAATAAAAAGTACTGCATACTTTTGGGTGCTTGTATTGCCCTAATTTTTAAAAACTTTGGTTAGCTATTACTGCCGTTCTACTGGTCCGATCTTGCTGCGATTAAGCGAAATAATATATAATTCTAATATATAACGTAAATTAACATAAAAACCGAATTTAATTTCGTTCGTCACAAAATGGAATATCAGAAATTTTGGGACTAGAATATGTTTTTGTCATTAGACTTGTACCTCGTGTTAATGTATTTTTATACTATACTTAATTTCGTTCTTTACAAAATGGAATAGCAGAAATTTAGGGACTAGAATATGTTTTCGTCACTAGACTTTTACCTCGTGTAGAGGTATTTTTTAAGTGATTTAAATTTCTTTAAGCTTATTTTGCATTTTTTTACAACTAATATTAATTAACATAATTTTTTATGGCACTAGAAATGTAGATGAGCTTACCTGTTGGTTGCCTGCTGGCTGAGAAGGGTCTGCAGGGCCTGATTCTGAGCGAGCAGCTGCTGTTGGATCTGCAGATTCTGCGCCATGGCGGACTGAAGAAAGGCGCGTTGCACCTGCTGTTGATAGAGGGCAGCTGGGGCAGCATCCGGAGACTCGGCACCAGGCAATTGATGCATCAGCTGATGCAGTAAAGGATCAGCGGCCGTTGTATTGCTATGATCGGTACTGCCGCCACCTTTAATAGCGGTCACCAGTTGTTGAGGCGACTGTAGTGCTAGAAGATAATCATCCAAATCCGACAAATCCTCATCCGAATCATTCATTGTTTCCACTATAAATTCAGCTAAACTTTGTGGCTCTTCTCTAGGACCACCTCCACGTATGCTAGCCGCCAAGGAGCGCGCATCCGAGAGCTCATCGAGTGAACCATCCAGCACGGGACTAAACAAATCATCCAGAAACTGATCGACATCCGAGGCCTGGGAGGGAACACGCACACGTCTCACATGCGAGGCCAAAGAGGGCGCTTCACTTGTGTCCGACATGGCCGAGGATCGTGTCGCATACTCCGATTTATCCATATTATATTTACTCGAATGTGCCGAGCCATGTGAGGCTGCATGGGATCTTCTTCCAGCATGCTGAGATTTTTGATAACGCGGTGCGGTTTCCTTGCCCATCGGAGCAAGTCGCTCCGCCGAATGATAACGCTCGTTCAGCCGACTCTCGGAGAGACCCAAGGCATGCGAATGCAATGGTGACTCCTGGGAATCGCTATCCGGCAGCGGCAACTGTTGACTACCCATATCGCCAGCCAGCAGATCATCCAGCGACTTGGAACGCGACTTGGACTGTGCTCCGGGCAGCAAATGCGGTGTTATCGGCTCCTCAGTGCGCTCAAAGTAACGCTCGTTAAGCGCCGAACTGCGCGACAGCAATTCCCGACTGCTGCGACGCTGCGGCGCCGAGTCCTCCAACTGATCCTCCAGCTGCTCCCGTTTGCTGATAGCTGCTCCCATTCCTATATTTTCATAAACAAATGTTTAACTTGTAGTCATATTTCATCCATAACATTATTTTTCTTATTAAACTTGAATGCAGATTGAATTTAGAGGTCATATCTTAAACAAAATGACATTCAGATTTTAAATCCAATAGGTTTTGACCAAGTTACGCAACTTTGAAGTTAGCCACTTTACAAGTCAAAATTTGTGTTAGATTTGACATGATTTAACAAGACAAGATTTGACAAGAAAATAAAATGTCTTAGAATCAATTTTAAAGTGTTGTTTTATACTATAAGGAGTTCATTTTATGTGAAAATTTGAGTTTTAAAATTTTTAATTTTCAAAATATCAAAGGGACCCTTAATATCAAAATCAACCATGGCTAGAATAATCGAAAAATAAAAAATTGTTCTAAATTAACAAAATTTAAATGCAGAATGAATTTAAAGGACAAACCATGATTAAAATGACATTCTGTTTGAAAATCGGTTGAGTTTTGACAAAGTTATGCAAGCTTGAAGTTGGTCAGACCTTTGATCTAGCCACTTTATAAGTCAAAATTTTTGTTAAATTTGCCATGATTTTTTACAAGAAAATGAAAGGTCTCAGAATCAATTTTAAAGTGTTGTTTTATACTAATTATGATATAAGGAGTTGATTAAAAGTGAAAACTTGAGATTTAAAATTTTGAATTTTCAAAATATCAAAGGGGGGACCCTTACCATAAAAATTGAATTTTAGAAAAAATAATTTTTTTTAACAAATTAATTAAATTTAAATGCAGAATAACTAAAGACGCCGAAAAATGATCAAAATGACATTCCAAATCGGTCGAGTTTTGACAAAGTTAAATATCAAAGGACCCTTAGCATCAGAATCAACCATGGCTAGAATAATCGAAAATAAAAAATTGTTCTAAATTAACAAAATTTAAATGCAGAATGAATTTAAAGGACAAACCATGATTAAAATGACATTCTGTTTGAAAATCGGTTGAGTTTTGACAAAGTTATGCAAGCTTGAAGTTGGTCAGACCTTTGATCTAGCCACTTTATAAGTCAAAATTTTTGTTAAATTTGCCATGATTTTTTACAAGAAAATGAAAGGTCTCAGAATCAATTTTAAAGTGTTGTTTTATACTAATTATGATATAAGGAGTTGATTAAAAGTGAAAATTTGAGATTTAAAATTTTGAATTTTCAAAAACTTAAAGGGGGGACCCTTAGCATCAAACTCAAGATCTGAAGGAAAATATTTTTTTTTACAAAAATTAAATAAATTTAAATGCAGAATGAACAAAAATGCCGAATCATGATGAAAATGATATTCCAATTGCAAATCGGTTGAGTTTTGACAAAGTTATGAAAGTTTGAAGTTGGTTATACTGTGGACTTAGCCACTTTACAAGTAAAAATTTTTGTTAGATTTGACATGATTTTTTACAAGAAAATGAAAGGTCTTCGAATCAGTTTTAAAGTGTTGTTTTACACTAATTACGATATAAGGAGTTGATTAAAAGTGAAAACTTGAGATTTAAAATTTTGAATTTTCAAAATATCAAAGGGGGGACCCTTACCATAAAAATCGAATTTTAGAAAAAAATAATTTTTTTTAACAAATTAATTAAATTTAAATGCAGAATAACTAAAGAGGCCGAAAAATGTTCAAAATGACATTCCGCTTGAAAATCGGTCGAGTTTTGACAAAGTTATGAAAGTTTGAAGTTGGTCAGACCTTTGATCTAGCCTTACAAGTCAAAATTTTCGTCAGATTTGACATGATTTTTTACAAGAAAATTAAAGGTCTCAGAATCAAGTATAAAGTGTTGTTTTATACTAATTACGATATAAAGAGTTGATTAAAAGTGAAAACTTGAGATTTAAAATTTTGAATTTTCAAAAACTCAAAGGGGGGACCCTTAGCATCAAATCCAAGATGTAGAGGAAAATAATTTTTTTTACAAAACTAATTTAAAATGCAGAATGAACCAAAAGGGCGAATAATGAATAATAAAACAAAAAAATAATGAATAATAATTAAAAATCGGTCCAGTTTTGACAAAGTTATGAGTGTTTAAAGTTATATATTTTTAGATTTTCGATATTTACCTCCTCCTGGCACTCCCACTCCAGCGCTGGTGGGCGGTGCCGGTGGCGGTACACCCGGACGCTTAACCGCATCCGGTAAAGTGGTGCGCGTGAATTTCGCTCCGGAACGGAGTAAATCGCTGCGTGGTGCTGGGAAAGCGGGACACAGTTCCTTCTCGGCAATCAGATCCATGACATAATCCAAGCCACAGCTGTCCGTCAGCTGTTGACCATCATCTAGAACTAAAGTCCAACCGCGACTTGCCACGCCCAGTTGAGATACCGCCAAGGCGGCCGCCTCCTCGCAATTTGTCCAGGAATCGACAGCGACCGTTTGACTGGCCTCATCCGGTAGTGTTAAAGGTAAAGCCATATCGCAACCCTTTGACCAGGCACGCCACTCCAGCCAGGAGGGCACAAAACTCCTAGAGGATGATGCTCCTGCCGATCCTCCGGCGCTCTGTTGACGCAACAGTTGACGCTGCAGAAGCTGACGGGTGGGAGGAGCTGGTCCCTCATCGGTAATGAATTTCAATAGGTATTTACTGAAGGCCGCACTTGGCTGGAAGCAACATAAACACTGTCCCAGCAATTGCCAGAGACGTGCACTTAAAACGGAATCCGAGCCATGCAATTGATTGCAGAGTTGCACGAGAATCTCATCACGTAATCCCCGTGAGCTCAACGCCTTGTGCACTATATAATCCGAGAGTAGCTTCTCCTTGGCACCCTCGCCCTCCAGCGCCTTATCGTTGCTCCAGCGTAGTATCAATTTGAATACGGCCAGAGCATCCTGGAAATCCTGATCCCGGGATGCGGCTCGCGTCAACAATGGAGCCGTTATCGGTTCCCGACGTGGCTGCAATCTCAATCCGTTGCAATAGACGCTGCTGAACTTGCCAAAGCTAAACTGGGCCAGATCCGCGGGCAGTTGGGCACTGGCCGAGGGAGGACCTGCAATCAAGGAGTAACGATTTACGTAACGATTTCAAATTACTATATCTAAATATATACATATTTGTTGATTTTAATGAACCTCGTAGAATCGGTTCGGTTCGGGTTTTTAAGCAGCCTGAACCGAATCATGAACCGAACCCTTTAAAATATTTACTTTGCGAACCCAAGCTTAAACCGAACCGCTATCTAAAATAAAAGGTTCGGTTCGAAATAAAAAATAATTACAAATATTTTATGGTTTTCTAATATTACGCAATTATTTGAGACTTTGGACTAAAATAAGTCATATTTAAATCGTCAAATAAATGTTAATTATCATCAAAATTTGATTTCTTTAAAAAGTCGAGCACGCTCGACAGTAGAATACCCTGTGCCCCGGTACTCTGTACTAAAAGTTGGTCTTCGACCGATTGTTCCTATGGCAGCAATATGATATAGGATACCAATCTGTACCAATATTGGCCAGGATATATAACACCAACTTAAATGCATATTCTATCAGTTTAGTTAAGATTTCTCAAAAAACAAACAACTTTTTCATACTATAACTTGATCTTTGATAAAGCGACTCTATGGCAGCTATATGTTATAGTGGACTGATTTGAACCAAATTTAATCAGGATGTATATTGCCAGCATATTTTATGAGTTTTGTTATGATATTTCAACAAACAAAAAACTTTTTCATACTAAAAGTTGATTTTTGACCGATCGGTACTATGACAGCTATATGATTTAGTGGTCCGATTTAAACCAAATTTGGTCAGGATGTATAATACCAACCCAAATGCATATTCTAGAAACTTTTTATACTAAAACCTAATTTCGACGTATCGTTCCTATGACAACTATATATTATAGAGGTCCGATCCAAAAAAAAAAAATAAAAAATAAAACTGATCTGCGTACGGTATCCAGGAACCTACTTACCAATGGGCACAGTGTATAATTAATCAGGTGAAGAAACAATATATATATACGAGTACAACACTAACCTGGCACGGTGCCCAGCACCTTGACGAGATGACGATCACTGTGCGGCGGATGCCAGCCCTGTAGTTTCGAGTAGATGAATGCCAGTTCAGCGGGTATATCTAGATAACTCAATTGACTACGCTCCAGCACCGCCTGTTTGGCCTCTCTGGCCTCCCGCGCCCGCTGCGCCGACTCTCGGGCCTCCTGTCTGCGCCGATGATCGGAGCGCAGCTGCTGTACGCGTTTCCTTGCCAATTTGCCGCGCCACAAACGTTGCACGGTACGCGCACCGTGACGCAACCGTTCAAAGCGTTGCTGCTGGCGTTGCGCACGCCACAGTGCCTGCAATTTAACAGCGGCCACTTGACGCCTTTGGAGTTGACGACGCACCAGCATGCCGCGTACATGACGCTGTATATGAACGGCTGCCTGACGCAACCGTTCCGTGCGACCGCTTTCCAATGCGCGATGTAGGGCTTCCCTTAGAAACACGCGCGTAGCACCCAATTGATAATCGGGCCCTTCGACGCCCGTACGCGGCATTTCCTCCAACAGCAAGCGACACAGTTCCCGATAGGGTGTACCACGCGAAAATGGTGAGCCCGATAAATGTCGATAACGCTCGACAAAATGCTGGAAACGCAAACGTACAGGATAGCCACGTTGACGTATCTGTATGGTATCCAACATGCCCAAATATCGCAATTGTTGCAGTACACACGGCATGTCCATGCGTAACGGTTGCTTCTCCTGATTTGGTTTAATGCAACGCACAAACCAGGGATGACAACGTCCCATCGATTGCAGCAATTGCTGTAATGAATCCGCAAATCTAGCCGCTACTGTAGGCGTACGCGGTTTCATTGTCACAAAACGGCCGTTGCTACCCTTCGGTAGGGTCTTGCCTGCATCCCTTTGTGCCCGCAATTGTTTGGTCAACTCACTGACCAGCTGTAAACGTGAGGTGGCCAACAATTCCAGGACATCACCACGCAATGCATCCCGATTTTTATCCAAAAAACCGTCCACACAATACCAAACCTGTCCCGCATAATGCGTTACACCAAATTCCTGGGCACCGATTCGAGGACGCGCGTAAAGTTCACTCAACGCGTGATTATAATGACACTTTTCGAGAAAACTCAAATCACTGGCACGCGGAAAATTCGACTCATCATCGAGCAGATGACAAATGCCAACCGGTTTTTTAGCCAGCAAGTGTATAACTGGCAAATTATCATCCCATGCCAATGGTGTCCATTCCAAACGTTCCCTGGCATATTCCGCTTGTTCCAATTTAAATACATGCTTATTGAAATACAATTGCAGATTCTCATTCGCATAATTGATGCACAGTTGCTCAAAACTATTCTCGGCCAAATCCTCAAAGCCAAATATATCGAGTATCGATATCCGGTGTGCATCGTGTGTGCCTGCTTTCTGTACTATCGAGTTGATGCGGGAAACGAGCCAATTAAACAGTCCGGCGTATAAGGCTTTGGCAAAAGCATCTCGCGCATCCAGCGCCTGATCAATTCCTGTTCAAAATACAAAAAACAAATAATGTAAACAAATAAGCATAAGTTTTCCAATTTTCAAATAATTATAACTAACAAACTTGATTTTCGCCCGATCGATCCTATGACAGCTTTATGATAAAGTGGTCCGATTTAAACCAATTTCGGTAAGGATGTATAAAACTAACTTAAATGCATATTCTATCAATTTGGTTAAAATATCTCATAAATCAAAAAAGTATATAACATGGATATATATAGCCATGTTATATGCATATTCCATTAGTTTGGTTGAGATATCTCATAATACAAAAAAGTTTTTCATACTAAAACTTGATTTTTGACCGATTGTTCCAATGTGCGCTATATGATATAGTGGTCCGATCCAAAAAAGAAAAAAATTTGATATGCCTGCAATATAAAGGAATCTACATACTAAGTTTGGTGTCACTAGCTTTTAAATTGTTCTTATAATTTGGATATGAAATTTTTTTTATTCGATTTGTGGGTGATAAAGTGGGCGTGGCCGAATTTTTAAACAAACTTGATCTGCTTGCAATATGGAGGAACCTATATACCAAGTTTGGTGTCTCTAGCTCTTATAGTCTCTGAGATCTAGATGTTCATAAAGACGGACGGACAGACAGACGGACAGACGGACAATGCTATATCGACTTGGGTATTGATGCTGGTCCTTCTGTCTTTTACGCACATCTTTTTTTTAATACGGGGTCTAAAATTAAAAGTTGGAAGCTCCGTTCCCTTCAAGCATACCTGATTTTTTTAAATTTTCGAGTATCAAATTTTAAAACCTTACCTAGAGGAGTGTGTAGACGTTCAGCTCTTGCCTCCGTGATGCGACTGGTGAGAGCACGATGCATTCCCTCCGCACTGATGTGCAGCAAGTGAGCAGCCCATTTAATTTCCGCATCGGAACCGATTTCCACGCCCTCCTGTCCGTGACGCAGCTGACGGCGATGGAAATATACGTTGCCCAAATGCAGTACAGCTGCCAAAACCCGGACAATTCCCTCACGCTCGCCCTCCGTAACGCCCAAAACTTGCATGGCACTCAAAAGTGATGCCCAGTCGACACGACCCGAAGCACAATCCGTAGCACCTTGATTTAGATAAAAGTACTTATCCGCTTCGAGTAAGCCGTATTTGGATCTTTCACTTTCACTCAGACCACCCAACATTTCATAAAACACATGATAATTGCGTTCACCGGGTGCTTGGGTAACAATTCTTGACTTTTCCAGCAAATATTGCGTAATTTTGGCGCCCACAATGGCGCCACTTTTGAAATAAACTTCCAAATATTTGCCAAACCTTGAGCTATTATCATTGCGTGCGGTACGGGCATTACCAAAGGCCTCCAGTAATGGTGCTGCCTCCAAAATTTGCTCAGTTATGACGGCTGAGGCACTACCACCGCCCGGTACCACCGCTGCTAGGTACTGCATAACCAGTTTTGTGGATTCCGTTTTACCCGAACCGGATTCACCCGATATAACCACAACTTGGGGTGATGGTAATGCCGCATGCGCCGCCGCTCCAATTGCAAATAGATGCGGTGGTAGTGCACCCAATGGACGGCCGGCATATTGTTTAGCCACCTCCAGGCCATAGGCATCCGGAAACATTTTGTACGGATTGACAGCAATCAATATGCTGCCGGCAAACGTGTAGATTAATCCCTTGTCATAGCGCAATCGTAAATTCCACAGCAGCGACGCCTCATGCAGATCGTCGAGCAGTGTCATATCCTCCACTCCGCTGCTGCCCAAATCCTGGCGTGCTCTCAAACTGCCCTCGCCAGGTTGTAGCGCAAATGTTTGTGCCTGCAAGCAGTATTTCAAAACAAGGAAAACGCATTTTAGTTATACGAATTGGAAATATTAGAACAGAGCTTAGAAAATTTAAAATACGGATAATGAAAGGAACCTGTTAGAAAATCATCGAAGTAAAAAATTCAGATTACAAATACTAGAAAAACTCCACACAAATTGACTGTCAAGGGAACTTTGATTTCCTTGTCAAAAATTTATTTGCAGGCTGTAAGTTACAGGGCAGATCATCCAAACTTTAAGGGCTTAACATTCGCCAACTACGATTATTTCGGTGTTGCTAAGGGTAACGCCATTAAGTATATCAAATATTGCATACCTTTAGGGTCCCGAATTGTTTATCATCATTTATCCTATTTTATAACCGCGATGTTTATCTGATATTATTGATAATAAGCTGAATATCAGCAAAAAAAATAACAGGAAACGTCATTTAAAAACAAAAGAGTTCTATACTCAAAAATGTGGGTGTAATATGTTGTTTTTGCGAAAAAAATTTGAAAGGCTCTTAAATTACTCCACATTCATGGTAGACTGTCTGCCAAATTTGGTTGCTCTAGCTCTCAAAACGGTTGAGATATAGACACAATTCACACAACAATTTCAGGATTTTCAATTTTGGCCCAAGCCTTTTGACAAGTGTTGCCCATTTTTAAAAAGTGTGACTCTTATTGTGGAACCGAGCTGCCAACTTAGTCACAATTCTTAATGTCATGTTAAAATCAACATAAGAGAA
Organism: Drosophila phalerata; assembly: GCA_951394115.2. Classification (NCBI taxonomy): domain Eukaryota; kingdom Metazoa; phylum Arthropoda; class Insecta; order Diptera; family Drosophilidae; genus Drosophila; species Drosophila phalerata. The sequence goes on along the minus strand of OX596006.1, from coordinate 48,983,732 downwards.
CGAAAAAAGTAAAAGCCTACATATAAAGTAAAGTTCCCTATGGGTAAAGTAGGCTTTGAAATTAAGATGAGAAAACGGCCCTCAATGTAAGACTAATTGTGTGAAAATTTCACCTTTCTAGGTCTTATGGTTCTTGCTCTCCGATTTTTCTCTCATTTCTCTCATTTCTGTCATTCTCTCATATTTTCCCCACTCTATAACATTTGATCTTTTTCTCCCTGTTCAAAAAGATAAAGTCTCTGTTCCTAATGTCCTTTTAAGTCTTTTTCACCTCAAACTCTATCGATTAACTGTCTGCTCTTTTTGGATATTGGGATTAGCCTGGATATATCTCACATGTCGGGCCATAACATCGCTGCAGAGCGTGGAGAGCCGTTTCACAACCTGCGGATAGCGACATTTCAAACGACGCTGTCTACGGAGCAGCTGTTGTTGCTGTTGCTGCGGTGAAATCAGCGGTGAATTCGGTAGTGAATTCTCCACGAATGACTGTGGCGGTAAGTCCTCGAGATCCTCAAGACTCGCGGGTCGTTGGCGACGCAACACGTGCGGCGATAGGAGCGACAGGGATGGCGACTGGGCGGGACTGGGCGTGACACTATTGCCCCGTTGCCAGGGCTCCAAATGGAAGCGTACAATACGCATCTTGCTAAGGGCACAACCCGGATACAGATCCAGAGCAAACCGGATACGAAACCGGAGAACCAAACAACAACAACAACAATGTTTAAACGTTGTTCAACGCCGTCTCGAATGCAACTAAGCAACTGAAAGGAGTTCGGACTTCCAAGCCACAAAACATTGTCACAGTTTTCCCCCATTTGCCCCCCTCTCCCCCCTCTTTTACCCCAATTTCCTGAAAGCTGTCTCCTCCTCATTTAAACGATCGATTTAAACGCGTTTCTGTTTCTATTTCTATTTGGAGATTGGGCAGAGAGCAGCTGAGAGAAAAAGCAGCTAACGGTATTGCATAGAGAGAGCGAGAAAGAGAGAGATAGAGAACGGATAGAATGCAGAAAGATGACACTTTTGTCAAGTGTTGTCAGAACAGATTTTTCCAGTCAAATTTGGCTTTTTTGAGAGTTCGATTGTCAGAAAAAGTTATTAGGGAAAAAGTTGGGAGTTTTAAAAGTCTGTTTTAATCAAGGCTGCAAACCGATTCTGAACCGAACCTCGTAGAATCGGTTCGGTTTGGGTTTTTAAGCAGCCTGAACCGGATCATGAACCGAACCCTTGAAATTATTTACTTTGCGAACCCGAATCTAAACCGAACCGCTTTCTAAAATAAAAGGTTCGATTCGAAAAAAAAAATTACATAAATTTTATGGTTTTCTAATATTACGCAATTATTTAAGACTTTGGATTTAAATAAATCATATTTAAATCTTCAAATAAATTTAAATTATCATCAAAATTTGATTTCTTTAAAAAAAATTTAATTAGATCCATATGTAGAGAAAAATGTATAACAATTAAACATTTTTTTTTTTGAACCCAAGGTTCGAACCGTTGAACCGAACCTTTAACAAAATTTTGGAGGTTTGCCGCCTGGGTTTTAATTTTAGTTGATCTTTTTTATTCTTATATATATTTATAGATATTATATTTTATAAAACCCTTTGTCCTGACTCACTTATCAGACCATTTATATTTTAATTTGAAACAGGAACAACGAAAATTGGCTATGAGTTGTTTGAAATTGTTGAGAATCATGCAATAATTTATTAGCTTTTTTTCATTTTTTTTTGTTGTTGACAACTTTAGCTTTTTATCGACTTTCCGCAACAAACCGCTTAAACTCAAACTCAAAGGTGGGCAACACTGGTTCTTTCAGGCCAGTTTTGAGTATCGAAAAAAACAAGAGAGAAGAACGGACAAACCTGTCGCACATGATTGGCTGATCTCAATTCAATTAAGAAATGATCTTCGTCTCTCTTTTGCAGCTAAAAGAGCGCCACTTTCTCCCAGCCTATAGAACCAGTTCATCTTTGATTCTTCTGCGTTAAATGCATTGACATTGCCAAAGTAGCAACATCTGAGATTGTGGCAACAACAACTATCGAGAGTGCTTCGAGACTTTATCGACTAAACTTTCATTTACCATATTTAACAAACTTATCAAAGAATAGGTTGTCTGTCAAAAGTGTTTCATTTTAAAATTAAAAATGGTTTTTCAAGTACTCTGTTCTGTTTTTTGCTGTCATTGCTCAAGCAAAAAAAAAAACCCAGTAATAATCCTTATTTTTGATTCAATAAAATAAAACTCAGGAATAATCATAATTTTTGAGTCAATAAAATAAAACTCACAGAATAATGATAATTTCATGAGTTTTATTTTATTGAATCAAAAAAAAACTCAAATTTTATAGGTCAAAATAAAACCTTAAATTTTATTTTTGATTTAATAAAAATAAAACTCATGAATAATCATTATTCTGCAAGTTTTTTTTTTTGAATCAAAAATAATGATTATTCCTGAGTTTTATTTTTTTGCATAAGTAAAATAATAAAACTCATAGAATATTGATTATTCTTGAGTTTTATAATAAAACTTATTACAGGCCCAGGTTATTTAAACTTGTTATAACTCAAACATTTTTAAGAAGAATGCTGTTTGTACAAAAATATAGCAAGTTGAGGATTAGTTTAAGTTCATTGTTCTGTCATCCATGCATTTTTTTATTTTATAATCATTGTTTTTTAAATAAAATATTTTAAATGTATTTCGACTTGAGAAAATAAAAATAAACAAACATTTTTTTCCGTGTTGCAAACCATATAAATATTTTCTTGATGAGTTTTAAACTCCAAAAAAAGCTTTTATACAGCTTTTATCATATTAAAATGAGCTTTCTTGAGCTTTTGTTTTCAAGTTGTCAAAGCTCACTTTCGACTCTTTTATAAGTTTGCAATTGAATTGAGACGCAACAAAATAGCCAGACAAGATCTGTCTCTTCTGAACAGGATATACATAGTGTGTGTGTGTGTGTGTGTGTGTGTGTGTGTGTGTGTATGTGTGTGATAGGTAGAAGTATGTATAGCCAGTTTGGGGATTCGTATTCTTGATTTCTTTAACAAGAAGAAGAAGTACGGCAATTGCAACGGCATCGCTAACTGTTTCCAGTCATTAGCCAAAGCCTCTGGCTGACAAACTGACAAACTGACTGAATGTCTGACTGTCTGACTGACTGATGTTGCTGTTGTTGAAATGACAGGCTTAATTGCAAAGGAAAAAGGAAACGGAGTCAGAAATCGCTGCTGGCACAATGCAATTAGATATCCGGACATGGAGACGGAGACGGAGAAGGAGACAAAGATGGAGCTGGTTCTGAGACTTGACTTTACTGGGTACAAAACACTTCCGTTTCATCGAAAAATGCGGCATTAAGAATGCAAAATACCCTGTACATATTTGAAAAAAAAAAATTAAAATCCAATCAAATAAAAACCAAAATAAGATATTAAAAATACAATAACAAGACAAAAGATAAAATTGAATACTCAATAAGTTAATTTACAGGATATTATTATATTATCATACTACAAGTTTTGATTTTGATCAACTGTAAATCACTCATTGAATTATTCACTCTATATGGTTTACTCACATATATGGAGTTCGATTATTGGGTTGCCCTTAACATACCCACTATTTTAAATTTAATGGGCACAAGGTATGCAAGTGACAAGAGAGAAGAGAGAAGAGAGAAGAGCGAAGAAGAAGAGAAGTGGCATACCTTGAATTCCAAGTGCCAAAAACAAAACAATTTGCGTTTCTTTCGGCGACAGGTGAAAATAGTGAAAAGCATTCATAAAATGTTTGCCAAAACATAAAAATGTGTGTGAAATTAACAGTCAGTAGAAACGGCAACAGTGACTGCCAAAAGTTGGCATCACCAATAAGAATTATGAGTTTGAAAAGTTCAACTCAAAAATATATCTAGATGGTTGATTAAAATCTTAGCTATACTATTTTTGATTCTATAAATTTATATTAAAATCAACATATATAAAATTTCATTGTCCTGACTCACTGGCTGATCATTGTAGAGACCAAACCGTAATACCTAGAGGGCTGTAATTTTCACACAACATAGCTGAGACAATTTGATGCAATTATTCGAATTATTTATATTTTAGAATACAGTTTTAATAATAGTAAATGTTAATATGTAATAATTATAATATTTTTATTTTATAATTAGACGTAATATTTTAAATAAATTCTAGTTGTGAGTGAGACACGCTTACCTTGCCCTTGATCATGGCCTGAACAACAATCACTTGGGCGGCGCGATGAACTTCCTGGATCTCACCGGGAATGGGATGCCCCACTCCGGGATCGAACCAAACCAAATCCCCTTCGGCCCAATCCATACTGCAATCCAAAGATCTCTCTCTCTCACTTCAATCCAACTTATCTAAATAGATATTTTCGATTCACTTTCAGTTTATCCAGTTGTTTCTTTCAATTCTCGGGTCGTCTCCTCGTCGTCTGGGGTTCGAGTCGAGGGGTAAAATGGCGAGGGTTGCCCACAAAGTTTCAAGCTGCTGGCTTAGGCATTGCTGTAAATACAAAATGGCATATTTGATTTTTGATTAGTTTAGTTTCAGTTTCGTTTTAACATCAACTCGCAACATTTCACAGCCACCACAAAAAAGAAAAACAGAAAATAACAGAAAGAGAAAAACTAAAAAAAAAATAAACAAATGAAAACATCACACCATAAAAAAATCACTTTTATTTATCAAATGCCACTGCCTTTGGCATATTAAACTCTAAGCAACTAAAGAGCAGTTGCAATGCAATAGTCGACTAGAGGATACCCTGTAAAATACTTCTCAGCTCCATATTTTTAAACATTATTATATTATATTTTGAAGCATTTAACCCTATTTTTAATTTGCATTTGAAAACATTCCTAAGAATCGATAATATATTTTTTAATATAAAAAAAAAATTACAATTTAAGGGAACTAGTTCTTTCTTTATATTAGGACATAATATTTTTTTCATTAAATTAATTTTTTAAAGCTTTAAAGTAAAATTCCCGAAAAGTTGGAAAATGTAAAAATTATGTGATGTTGGAACTATATTTTTTTATGTTTTGTTTTTCTTAAAAATATGGTGATTTGGGGACTTGATTTACTTGATATTAAGGCAAGTTAAAATTGTTTTGAATTGTTTTTTAACTTAATAATAATTAATAATTAACACAATTCTTTAAATGTATTAAGCTCTTGAAGGAAATATAGCTAAAAAATTACATTTTTCAATCTCTTGACCACAACTTCTGTATACCCTCTATCAACCGAGAGTACAGGGTATTGGAATGCCGCAAATGTTTATCAGAAAGCTCACTTGGATGCTTTTGCTCAGCTCGTTTGGCTTTTGCCATTCACAAGTGATTGTCACTGTACTGCCGACTGCCATTGTATGTGTGCGTGAGCACACAGTTCACAGTCACTGTAGGGTATTGCAACTGTCAACAACTGACAGGAGACAAGAGACAAGAGACGAGACAGACGAAGGCAACTCGCTGCTCAATGAAATTGAATGAAAGTAAGTAGGTTTTATTTATTTTGTTTTGTTTTTCTTGTTTTTCTTTCACGCTTATTATTTTCATTATGATAGTTATATATGTTTTTCAGCACTTTTTCCCGCACCTTTTCACCCTTTTGCAGTGCAACAACGAATATCATAAATTACTCATACATTCAAAATGACAACAGCAATTGTTTTGCAATTGCCAAATGCCATCACATCTCAAAGATCCAGCAAAAAAAAACCTATTCACAAATTGCATACAAGTTAATACATTTACATATGAGATCACGAGTTAAGTTTAGAATGGATATATATAGTAGATAGACAGAAAAAACAACAAATTGTAAATATAAATACAAATGTATCTAATTTTTTTTTATGTTAGATTTAAGTAGAAAACTTATAAAAACAAACTTATGTAAGTAAAACCAAAATGACAACACTTCAAATTAAAATATCATATTTATTTTAATCTCACAGCATATTAATTTCGTAAAAATATTTAAGTTAGGCTTTTTTATTTTTATTTTAAGATGTTTGCAGTTTAAAAATGGCGCAAATCGGTTAATTAATTATCAAAATAAAAAAGAACAATATAAAAAATATGCATTGACTTTATCTAATGAAATTATAAACAATTTTTACTTACAAAAAATAAAATAAATATTTTATAAATTTAAAAAAGGAGATTGTATTTTATAAAATAAAAATAATATGTGTAATTAAGAAGCCCATTGTTGCTAGTTTAATTCAAGTTCATTGGAGCTTTTTTAAGTTCGATTCGATACGATTTTTCGAAAAAAAAAACTGAAATCGGTTGCGCTTGATATATTTTCATGCAAGAGAAATGCAACAGAAGCGTGTGTTTAATATTAAATTGGAAAATGAAAATGGAAAAGAAAAAATGGCAAAACAAAGTAAAGTTGAAAGTAAAATCGGCAAATAAATTAAATGAGTTGCAGTTCGACAAACTGCGTCAATTAAAAGCGTTTTATTTATCAGGATTGATATCAAAGCCCAAAATCAAAAATGACTGCAAACAATTGTTGTGTGTGTGTGTGCGTGTGTTGTGCGTGTGTGCGTGTGTATTTAATGAAATAATTAAACGGCGCATTTTGCTGCGTGTTTTTTTTAATAAAAATGGAAATTGAAAACTTAAAATGAAATTGAAAATAAAGCTGAATTTATGATGATATAGTCCAGAGTTTCACTTTGTGTGTGTTTGTGTTTTTTTTAGGGCGGCTGAATTTGCCACACCCAAAAGCAAAGCGTCTTCAAAAAAAAAAAGAAAAATAAATAAAAATATATATGTTTATATGCGTATATATGAGCTGTGAGTTATGCCAAGAATCTGGCACACAAATCACCAACTAGAAACTGGCTCTTAAAAATACCACACACACACACACACACACACATATACACACAATAATACACACCTAGACACACACCCATACACACACCCGTCGCATTTATAGCTTAACATTTGTGCAGGTGTCTCGAGTATTTTGTCTCATAAAACACAAATTTATGACATACACACACACACAACCACACACACACACACACACAGACACTCAGAGTTGTCTTTAGAAATCGAAATTCTAAGGGATTTTTATTTTCAGCCATTTGGTCATGGGAAAAAGTGACATTAGTTTTGGGGAAATGCAGCGCAAACGAAAGACTTAGGCAACGAACTTGAGCGCATTTCAAAAGACTTAGGCAACGAACTTGAGCAAAGGTTATCAATGGCAGTGTTGTCAGAATTTTAAGCTAATTTGTCAGCAACAAATTTTATAATATTCAAAAACAAATTAATAAATATGTTAAAAATTTTAATTTTTTCTAACACAGCTTTTCATACAAAAAAATGAGATTTTAAAATAAAATATGTTTTTTTTTTAATAAAAGCTCTATCAACAAAATCTTTAGATTTGTTAGATTTTGATTAACTTCTTAAAAAGAATAGCAAGATATATATTTTTTAATTATACCTATAACAATTTAATTTACTTAAACATACCGGTAAAATATTTTTCACAAACAAAATTTCATATTTTTTTTAAGTATATTTAAATAATCTGACAATTTGAAAAAGTATACAATTAATTGTTTTAAAATAGCCAGATTTCTAGCTAATAACATTTCTTCAAGTTGTCTGTTTAGTTTATAGCTAATATGACAACACTAATCAAACGACATAATCTCAAGACATCTTAACCTAAAACACATTAAGTTAGAGCTCATGAAATGCAACAGGAACCTTGAACCCACCAACAACAACAGCAACAACAACAACAATAACAAAACAATAATAAAAAAGGTAGCAGGTAACATGGAGACAGTGAGTTCAAGAAACTTCTCACAGTCTCACAAAATACCGTTTACAGCTGGACCACGCCTTCATTTGCATTTTTATTTCAGTTTAACTGATAGCTCCCAATCAAAGTGTTTCATTTTAACTGTTTCAAGTCGTTTTCAAAGATCTTATCAAGTGATTTACAAATGATTTAAAAATCTTGAAAATTTAAATATTCAATTGAATATTTAAACGAATTTATAAATATTTTAAAATATATTCAATACATAAATAATTCAACTAAAATAGAAAAAAAAAAATATTAGATAAAAACAGACTGAAGGCCTCAGTTATTATTCCTAGAATTAACTCTACTTTACAATTAAATAAGTAAAATAAAAAATAAATGTTTCAACTCAAATAAATATATATAAATTATTTAAATAATATTTAACAATACTATTGTTATTATTCATAAAATCCAATAATAGAGTTACGTGTACATTCAAATTTATAAACTTCTCGTTTATCTGAAGAATTCTTTTAATTCTATTAATATATTTAAATTTTTTTTTTTTTGAGCAGTCACAAGTGTTTTGCAATTTTGCTGCGTTGCTCATTGATTACACACGAGAACTTCCATTAAATTGTCTTTATGTTGTTGTTGTTGTTGTTGTTGTTGTTGTTGTTGTTGTTGTTGTTGGGACAACATAGACATCGACATAGATATCGACTGCAGGCAGGCAGCGACGTCTTAACATTGGAATGCGGTCGAACTCGACTCGACAACATTTGTTGTACAGAGAGAGAGAGAGAGCAACACTCGAGAGAGAAAGAGAGCGAGAGAGAGAGAGAGAGATTTGGAGAGATAGAGGCAGTGATGGAAAAGCGAATGAATGACCGGCTGACTGACTGAGTAAATGAATGAATGGATACAAAAAAAAAAAAAACAATATAATACAAAATAAAAAGTAAAATAAATAAAAAAATATATACATCAATAAATAAAATAAGGTGCAAAATTTATACACAGCTGGTCAAAAAATTGTTTTGACAAATTAAAAATTTTACATATTTGTTTTTTTTTTATTTATAATTTAAAATAGCTAAGTTGAAGGAAAATTATTTAACTTGCTCCAACAAAATCCAAGAAACACATATTTTAAATATATATATATATATCAAATATATATACGACATGTAAATGAGCCAGTACAAAAATTTAAAAATAATTGTTATTTTTAAATTGTAAAATAAGAGTATTTTATGATATTTAAATACAAATGGAAATTTAATAATTATTACATAATTTTAATAAAAAATTGTGCTAAAATTAAGTTTGATTTTAATAATATTTATTATGTGATTATAAGTTAATTGTTTTTTATTTGGTTTTTAAAAAGAAGCAAAATAATTGTTATTAACAGTGCCTTAAATAAATGAATGAACACATGAATGACTGACAGTTGCCAATTTGAGCACTTGGACCACGTTCGTATCTTGTTAGCCAAATCACAAGAAAAAAACAAGTTATCTCTCACTCTCTCCCTCTCTCTCTTTCTCAGTCTCTCTCGCTCTGTATTGACTTTGTCAATTCGTCAGCACTTGTCTTGGCCATTTAGCACAAATTTGTTGGCCAAATGCAAAGGCAAAGCCAAAAACAAATCCAACTACAAATCCAAATTCAGTGCGCGCATTTAACTTACAAATAAGAACAATAAGACGCCATTGTTTTTGTTGTAGTTTTTATTTATTTTTTGCGTTTTTTTTTTTTGTTTTGGGCATAAATATTTATGTTTGCCGCTAAACAGGTGAAAGTTTGTCTCACCAATGGTAATCAGTAACAACAACAACAACCACATTGGCAACAACAACCTTGATTTTGGCCATGGCTTTTTAAGTATTCTTGACCAGCATTTTATTTTTTGGGCGTCCGCATTTCATATTTAACATATTCATTTATTTATTTATTTATTTATTTATATGAAAATCTTCCCAACAAACATGAATTCCCTTTTTGACAGCTCATTTATTCAATTTTTAACGCATTTATTCTTTTCATTTATATTTTTGTAACTGGGTTAAATAGTTTCTATCTTTAAGAATCCTACAAAATGAACTGAAAACAAAACTTGACTCAACTCTGAACTTAACTGAACTAAACTGAAGGTGAAAGCGAATTCTTAGTTTTAAATTGGCCAACAAAAAATGTTGTCGAAAGTTCTCGATTATTTTGTATTTTTTTGACTTTATTAGTCGCTTTTTTTTTTTTTTGTTATAATTAATCAGTTGATAAAGCTGAAAGTCAAAGGTGGGAAGTGAAAAGTGGATTGTACAAAAGGTTGAAGGCATAATAAATAATATAAATGAATAAAAACAATAGTTCAGAAAAATTATTCGAATAAATAAGAAAATTACAAATTATAATAATTTTCAAGCAAGTATGCAATGAAATAAAGTATTTATTATAAACAATTAAATGAAATAACTAAGTTTAATTTTTATTTTCAAGTCTGATTTATTTATTTTTTTTAATGCTAAAACAAGCAACAAGCTAATATATAATTTATTTTAAATATCAAATATTATCTCTGATCTCAAAGCCACAAAATTATAAATTAATTAATTTTACATATTTATTTAATAATCAGATAATAGAAAACTCTTATTTTAATGAAATGATTTAAATCGTGAAGAAATTCAAAGTAGCTTCCTGAATTGTCCGATTTATCGATGGAGTTGCCTTAATCAATTAATTTAAAATGTTGCCTGCCTCCTTTGTGGCCTCTTCTGCTTCTTCTTCGTTGTCTGGTTTCTTCTGACACTTTGAGTTATTGGCTGCATAGTGACTAGTCATATATATATTTTTTTTATTTATTTAGTTTGTTTTTTTTTTTTTTTTTTTTTGAGGATGCTCCTCTCTCAACTAAGCCGCTTAATGTCTGAGACACGTCCCTCTCCCGCCCTTCTCTTCTGCCTTCCCCCCTATTCCATCTCCTAAGTACACGTTTTTGTTGTACACGCACAAATAGAAAAGTTTTCATGTAGAAAGAAGAAATATTTAGCAAGAAGTCAAAGTCGTTGTTGATGTTCACGATTTCACAAACAAACCAGGGCCAAATCCAATAACTTGGCTATAAGCAAACTTGGCTAAAACTGCGACGCACACACACACACACACACACACACACACACATACATAGACACATTGGTAGTCGAGTGAGCCAAAAGGCCAATAAACCTTTGAAGAGACAACAACGAGCTCAAAAGATTGTGATGTTGTAGTTGTTGTTGTTGTAGTTGTTGTTGTTGTTGTTGTTGCTACTCATCGATCACCCACATACACACATACACACACACTTACACACACTCATACACACGCCAACTGCAAACAAAAAAGGGAAACTTGCAGCAACAACAATATACACTCTAAGAAAAACGTTTAATTCAAATAAAAAAAAAATTTAATAAAATGAAATAAAACATATTTAATATACATACAATTTTAATGACTTTCAGCGCATTTTCGAAATAAATATTTTTTAAAGTTTAACAAAATATATTCTTATGAATTTTAGGTGTTTTTAATTTTGATGTATAAATTACCATTGATATTTAATAATACCTTTAGTACAACCAAAGGAATATATATAATAGCTGAACACAATAAATATTTAAATTAATTGATTAATTTACTATTTTTTAGCAGTTTTAATTTTACATTTTAGTTTTTATTTAAAGCCATTTCTCATTATTTTATTTAAATTTTATTGAACTCTTTTGGGTTGATACTTTTTATTCAATTTTAATTCATTTTCTATTTTAATAATTATAAAAATCTAAATATGACTGTATTTATGTTCACTATAAGTTTTTTCTCAGAGTGTTGAAATAATAAATTGTATTTGTTTTTGCCATTGCATGCAAAAAGACAATTGAAAGTGCGAGACGACATTTGTTGTTGTTGTTATTGTTGTTGTTGTTGTTGTTATATTTGCTGTTGCTGTCATGAAATTATTCTAAAAAAAAAAAAGAAAAACAATGCGTGTTGCGATTTCAAGTTGTTGTTGTTGTTATTGTCTAGGGTGTGCCGTTATTGTTGTTGTTGCTTTTGCGAAGCACTCAACTAGTTGTGCGCTTACAGTTGTTGCTGTTGTTGCTATTGTTGCACGTTGCTTGTTGGCGCACCCGCAACATAAATAAATTTACAAAAAAAAATTAAAAAAAGGGAGCCGCAGTTGGGAAGCCCCCGCAACGTGCAGCTGCAAATGTGAATGATAAGTGGGACGAAGTATGTGTGGGCAAAGCCAAGGCAAGTTATCGAAATGTTATCGCAGGCAAACTGTCATTTACAACAACATGCACACTTTCAATTTAAACAAAATCAACGAGTTTATATAAGTTTTTAATTTCGATAATTAATCGTTATCGATAATCGATATTGAAATATATCAACTGATTCCATCTATCGTTAATCTCTATATTTTATATATATCGATACATTTATCGATATATTTATCGAAACATTTTAAGTTGTAAAATAACTATTCATTGATTCCCTTATTTAAATCTATTTGATAGATGCTATCGTTATTATCTAACTGAAAATATTCCAGATCCAGTCGATATATTGTTAGATATATCTAACAATTTATTTATCGATTAACGTTTTGCTATTTTTATCGATATATTGTCATTTGTAAAGCTTATTTTTAGTCAATCTGTCATCATTTATTTGATAACCTAATCGTTTTAAAACACGTTAAGGTTATCGTGTTATTGTTATCGTAATCGGTATTGTTATCGTTATCATTAAACTGTGTTGTTGCTGTTGGATACAAGAAACTTCAATGCAGACAACTAAATTAAATTTCACTCTGATGGATTTGTGTCTTTTTCTTTGTTGCTTTTGTGTTTGTTGTTGGTGTTGTTGCGGTTGTTGTTGTTGCTGTTGTTGTTGTGGTATCCGCTGTGACTAAGTATTTAGTTTGAATAAAGTAAAAGCCAATTAACATCTTTGTCACATTAACATACACTTGTGTCTGTCTCTCTCTTTTCATGTTGCTTCTCTTTGCTTCTCTTTGTTATGCACTTTAAGTTTATGTTGTTGTTGTTGTTGTTTGTTGTTATTGCTGTTGTTGTTGGAGTTGTTAGCTTTGCTTAGAGCATAAAGCGAAGACAGAACGAAAGCAGCGCAAGAACGAAACGAAAGAGAAGCGAAAAAGCGAAAAAGAAAACAAAAGACTTAGGCAACGAACGTGAACTAAGAATGTTGTCAGAGAAGCAGGAGGAAAAACAACAACAACAACTGTTTGTTGTACGATGTACATACGTTGTATACGGAAGTGGCACACACACACACACATACACACACACACAGAAGTGGAGAGAGTGCGATAAAGAGAGAGAGAGAGCTAGAGAGGCAGTTGAGAGTTCGATGCACAATGGGTACAAATTATAAATTAACTCAGATGATACAATTTTTTGTATCTTTTCCAGAGTGCTTAACGATATTTTTGGTTTTTAAATTAATATATAAAAATTATTTTTTTTACTTTATTACAAAATTATATTTAAATTTTAAAAATAATTTATACATTACTATATTTCAATCTTTTAAACTCATTACAACAAACCTCTTATTTTCAATTTCTATTTTAAAAATCAAAAATAATAGATACTTTTTAGTGAGTATTATTATACTTAGGGTTATGTGGTGTATTATATGAAAGGTATTGAGACACACATCCTGAATGTTTTTAGATTTTGGAAGTACACCACTTAGTTCAAGATAAAGTTTACATTCTTATTTTAAATATTTTATTTCGCTCTGTAATTTTATGACCTTTAGTAATTTGCAATATTACCATGATCTTAAGATTTATGATTTTTATTATTTTACTCATAAAATAATCATTATTTTTGAGCAAAAAAAATAAAAGTCAGGAAAAATGATTAATTCATGAGATTTATTTTATTGAATCAAAAATAATGATTATTCCAGAGTTTTATTTTTCTTCTCAAAAGTAATCATAAGTATGATAATAAAACTCATAGAATAATGATTATTCTTGAGTTTTATGATAAAACTTATAATTTTTTTTGTTTGCTTATCGAACAATATCACCCATAGTGCGACGCAGCAATTCCATAGTCGAGTGACCAATGCGGAATTCTTTGGCGGCCGGAACCAGTTTTTGCCTTACTTCTTACCAATTTTTTTACCCGCTTTTTTTTAGCTACTTTTAAGTTTTTTTTTTCGCTTTTGATTGCCTGGTTTTTGTTGTTGTTGTTTTTTAATATTTCTGCACGCTTAACTGTTTGACGTGGTAGATACCGTTGCAATGATTTGGCCAAAACGCGTTCCTCTCTCTCTCATTCTCTCTCTCTCTCTCTCTCTCTCTCTCTCTCTCTCTCTCTCTCTCTCTCTCTCTCTCTCTCTGTTCAATTGCAAAGCAAATCGAATTAAGTTCGAGTTCGATTCGAGTTGCACAATTTGAGTTCTTTTTTTGTCGCTCCCTAAACGATCCACGTTCCACATGCCCCCCCCATTCCACCCCCTCTCCCTGCTTGCCACAAGTGGCAGCAACCGTTATGCAACTGGTTTGGGGATAGGGGGAGGGGGGTAAAAGCACCGTTAATACAATAAACTGAAATCGATTTCAATCAGAGACAATAAGAACAAAAGTAATAAAAAAGTAGAAGAAGAAGAAGAAGAAGAACAGATTCCACAGCTGTTTCCAACATCAAATTTTTTTTTCGGAAAATAAACGCAATTATTCAACAGGTGCCACAGAGGGTTTACAATGTGGATCGTAGATTGTGGATCATGAATAAAAGTTGTGAATAGTTCAAAAATCGAAAAGAATTTCAACATGGGACTCGAAAGTATCACAATATGGATTGTGTGGATAAGGGAGGAATGTAAATCTGGATTGTGGATTCCAAGACCAGATTGTAAAAGTGGATAGTAAATGTTGATTGTGAATTCTAAGTATGGATAGTGAATGTGGATAGTGAATGTGGATAGTAAATGTGGATAGTAAATGTTGATTGTGGATTCTAAGTGTGGATTGTAAATGTTTCTTTTTTTATATATTTTTAATATGGAGTGCAAATGTGGATTGTAAGTGTGGATAGTGAATTCTAAGTATGGATTGGATTGCAAATGTGGATTCTCAATGTGGATTGTAAATGTGGATAGTAAATGTTGATTGTGGATTCTAAGTGTGGATTCTAAATGTGGATTGTAAATGTGGATAGTAAATGTTGATTGTGGATTCTAAGTTACAAAGGGGCTTGAAGAGGTGAATTCCAAAAATAACAATGTGGGTTGTGAGTGTGGATTCTAAATTTGGACTATAGATTGATGTGGTCTAAAAATGTGGATGTTCGATTATAAATTGTCGCTTGTGGAAATTAATTGTAAGCACAAATGTATTTAAAAAAAAAAGTACAAATTTACAATTTAAAAAGCAGCTAAGTTCCACATTGTGTGGAATGTGGATTTTAAATAAATAAACAGATAATCAGAGTGAGTTTTATTATTATTTAATGAGATTATAACGAATATTATAATATTTGAATTGCTGTGAATATCGTTTTGTGGATTCTATTTGCCGGCGAAATGGACAAATGCAAATCTCCCTCTCCCTCTCACTTCATCTCTCTCTTTTACTCACACAGACATTCCGTTGTCTGGTTAACAGTTGTTGTTGTTGTTTTTGGTGTTGCCAACTAAATGTGAGAACTGGCACAACAACTGTAGTTGTAGTTGTAGTTGTAGTTGTTGTTATTGTTATTGTTATTGTTGTTTTTCTTTTATTTGGCAATGACATTTAACTATGTTCATAGTTATCGTTCATCGGTCATCGATATCGATGTACAGACTTTAACACTTACTTGCTTTGTTGTTTTTATTGTTGTTGTTGTTGTTCTGCTGCTCTCTCAGTTCAGTTTTAGTTAACTGTGTAACTCTCTCTTTCTCTATCTCTCTCCGTCGACGTTGTCCACGTTTGTACTTTATATGTTTGCTTTTGTATTTGTATTCGTATTTGAATTTATGTATTTATGTACGTGTGTATGTGTGTGTTGAGCTCTTTTCTTCTATCTTCTGCTTTTTGTGCTTCTTTCTTTCTGTCACTTCGTTACACTCATTAGAAGAATTCTGCTACATTATATTTATATCTATGTGTGTATGTATTTATTTGTTGTTGCCGTCGAAAATCCCTCTCATTATATACAAAATATAACAATTAAGCGCGCACTTGTAAAAAATCAAATATATCAATATATTTATAATTTGTATTGCTTTTGTGTCACTGTATGTGTGTGTGTGTGTGTGCAATAATAAATCGTGGCACGCGCGCACTATAAAAAAAAAAGTAATTCAGAATTTTTTCAAATAAAACCGACCGATTCTGCGCACACAACATGCCCGCTAGAAAACAGAATTTACAATGACAATTGGCGCTCTCTTCTCTTTCCCTACTGGTCAATTCGATATACATATACAAAAAAAAAGAAAGAAAATCGAGCTATCGATCAGTTGCGCTCGATAGATATGCTGGCCCCAAAATTGCGTATGTTGCGCAACAGTGCCTTAACAGTGCTATGCTATGTTAACAGCCCAAGCAGCACTTATGCCTGCTTAGCTATTTTATAGCTAGTTTTCAAGTTGGAAAATTTTAAAAATTACCATGAGCCGAAAATTTAGCTAGCTTAAATTTATATTCAGCTATATTCTGCCATTCATACTTTTTTTAAAACTGCGTATGAAATCATTTGATGTGTGCTTAACATTTAATTTTGAACAATCATTGATTTTGGCGTTCTTTTTTTTAGTTTGCACTCACTGCGATGTTAACTCAAAATGGCACAAATTGCCCATTAACAGCTCAACTGAGCAATAATAGTTCAGTTGAGCACAACAGTTGCGCTGCAGCAGCAGCAGTAAATTTTACAATTTAAATTATATAAAATCAATTGAAAGAATAAGCTTTATCCGTGTTTCATAAGTAAATGAACTCAAAATGCACGCAACGCGCCAGAAAAGGACAAAACACAACAAACGCTGTCAAAGTTTGGGCTGCTCTCATAGGACGCAAATGTTAACTCATAATGGCAGTGCTAACTCAAAATGGCACTTTAATATTGGCCTAACATTTGTTTTCGTGTTAATCGCTCAATTGAGTAACAGTGCTGTTAAGCATAACAGTAGCGTTTTTTGGGCAAGACTAACAAAAATATAGAATTGTAAATTAAAAACAAATAAATGTAGTGTTTTGTTAAGTGCAATAAAATTTAGGTAAACAAAACAAGAACAACAACAATGTCCGCCACTTCCGCAAAGTGCAGCAAATGCCAGAAAGAGACAGAAGATGAGGCTACACTTTGCAACAATTGTGCTGCTTCCACAGATGCCAAAGACGAGAAGAAGAAGCAGAAGCTGAAGGAGGAAAACGAAATGGAGAAAGAGAAAGAGGAGCAGGCAATGGCAGAGAAGGATTGTGTTAAAATGGAAATTGATACGGATTTGACAACAACGGAAACATTGGACGATCTGGATGAACTGGACGAACGGACAAAGCAGAAGGAGGAGAGGGAGAAGGAAAACGAGCTGGCAAAGCAGACGCAACAAAAACAAAGCGAAGCGGAACAACAACAACAACAACTGGTGACCAATGTAAAGAAGGAGGAGGAGGAGGAGCAACAACAGCCGGAGGAGCAGTCGCTGCTAATAAAAGCGGAGTTAACAGCGGATGGCGATGTGGACAGCAAAATGGCGGCTGTGCCCAGCCAGACATGCCACGCCCCCAACGCAAACGCCCCTGCCTCCCAGGCATCACAGCGGGGCGGGGGAAAGATCACGAGGAGCAGCTTGAACGGATCACGTTCCCCGAACATCATGAAACGGTTGAGGAAGAGCACGAGGAGCACGCGATTCAAGGCGAAGCTAACGGGACGCGGTGGAGCAGCAGGCGGAGCAGGAGGAGCAGGTAATATATAATAATATCGATAGATGTTCTTTTGTGATGATGTATTTTTATGCGATTTTTATATATATATATCATCAATGTTATCGAGAATTTTATATTTTTTATATATATTCAAATATAAATCATATTTTTTTCATATCGAAATATTTTTGATGTTGATATTTTTTAAAAATATTGATAGTATTTCGATATGCAAAACAATATTAGCTTTAATTGATATTTTGTAAAATACTATCAATTATAATTCGACGTGAAAACTACATATATTTTATTTTGATCTTTCTCGATATTGATAGTATTTCTATATGATTAGAATATTAATTTTTTTTCAATGTGGATAGGATATTATATTAACTGCAGATATGTAGAAATTTCAATATCGATAGGATTGCGATTAATAAGTCATATTACTTATTAAATATTTTTTAGATTTGGTTTAGAAAATAGTTTTCTATGAAATAGCTGTCAAATTCTTGTGCTTCTATTTCAAAAAAATAATATATATATTAACACTCAAATTGTCTATCGATATATCAATAATTTAATGAAAACCGTAGGAGGAGCAGGCGCCGGAGGAGGAGCAACAAACGGACACAATGGAGCCACGAATTGCAAGGCACATGGGAAACTAGGAGGAGGAGCAGCAGGTGGAGGTGGAGGCGGAGGAGCAGCTGCATCGACTCCCAGAAATCGTCGGACATTATTCAAACGTCCGGCACAGAAGACTCCACGTGTCCAGGCAACGACGAGATTCGTGAAGAGCGTCTTCTACAAGGGAAGCTACATGCAGATTGGAGACATTGTGAGCATTGTGGACAGCGAACATAATGTCTATTATGCCCAAATTCGGGGATTACTTGTGGATGCCTATTGCGAAAAGTCCGCGTTTCTCACTTGGTTGATCCCCACCCAGGACAGTCCCGATCCCAGGGATGGCTTCGATCCCGCAACATATCTCATAGGTAAATGCACCAGAAATCCTCTGAAAAGCTGTAGAAATCAATGAAAATATCAATTCATCATCAATTTTAAACAATTTTAATAATTATGAAAATTTGCAATTTAATGTTTTCAAAATTTTAAAGGGGGTAGTTTTTGCTATAGAATCGAAAACAGAATCTAAAGTGCAAATTTTTACTATCGAGAATAATTTATTTTTGAATGCAGAATCAATTTAGAGGCCAAATCATTTTCAAAATGACATTCCGTTTGTAAATCTGTTTAGTTTTCGCAGAGTTATGAAAGTTTGAAATATGTCCGACCCTCGCCTAGCAACTTTACAAGTCAAAATTTTGGTGCAATTTCCCATGATTTTTAGCAAGAAAATGAAAAGTATCAGAATCAGTTCTAAAGTATTGTTTTGTACTAATTATGATATAAGGAGTTGATTTAAAGTGAAAACTTGACATTTAAAATTTTGAATTTTCAAAATTCCAAAGGGGGGACCCTTAGCATCAAATCCAAGATCTAGTGAAATATAATTATTTTTACAAAATTAATTAAATTTTAATGCAGAATGAATTTAAAGGTCAAATCATTATCAAAATGGTATTCCGTTTAAAAATCTGTACAGTTTTGACAAAGTTATGCAATTTTGAAGTTGGTTATACTGTGGACTTAGCAACTTTACAAGTCAAAATTTTTGTTAGATTTGACATGATTTTTTGCAAGAAAATTAAAAGTCTCAGAATCAGTTTTAAAGTGTTGTTTTATACTAATTACGATATAAAGAGTTGATTAAAAGTGAAAACTTGAGATTTAAAATTTTGAATTTTCAAAAACTCAAAGGGGGGACCCTTAGCATCAAATCCAAGATCTTGAGGAAATAAATTTTTTTTACAAAATTAAATAAATTTGAATGCAGAATGAATAAAAATGCCGAATCATGATGAAAATGATATAAATCGGTTGAGTTTTGACAAAGTTATGCAATTTTGAAGTTGGTTCGACTTTGGATCTAGTAACTTTATGTATAACTTTTTGGTACTAGAAAGTGTCAAAGTATTTTTGGTTTTGATATTATTTAATTTTTGTCTGCTCTATGTTTTTTTTCTGATTTTTTCAGTAGTTTTTTCAAACTCTTAATTTCGAAAAACATATTTTTTAATTCTGGTTGCGCACTTTTTTTTTTTTTTTTTAAATTAAATGCTTTTTAGTTTGGTTTTCCCAAATTTTATTTTGAAAAATTCGTATTCTGCGCATTACTTTTTTGAGTTCATCTAGGAAAACGTTAACCAAATTAATATAATAATTATATATGTTGTAGTCTAAACGATTTATTCAGTTTTTATTTAAAATTATTTGACACTTTTTTCTGTTCATCCAATCGATGGCAAAATATTTTTACAAAATTCAAAAGATTGTTGTATATTTTTGAACTAATCTATATTGTTTCTATCTCTAGGACCCGATGAGGAGTTGTCACGGAAACTGTGCTATCTGGAGTTCATAATGCATGCGCCCAGCAATTATTATTTTGATCGGACGACGCCGTTTCCACTGCCGGATGTGGATGAATATGCTGCCCAACGAACTGGCGGATTCATCTGGACACGTTTGCCCATCTTCAAGCGGGAAAGGGAGCGGGAAAGGGAGCGGGAACGGGATCGGGAGCGGGATCGGGAACGAGATCGAGTGGGCAAGGCAGCCGCCTAGCCACGCCCACAACGAGCATAATTTATTTTAAATAGAAGTGTACAATAAATACTGATTTAAAACCAACGAAACAAAATTGTAATATATTTACCATATTATATTATATTTTATTACTCCAACTGGCGATTGTCTATAGTAATAGTTTTATTTTTTTATTTTTTAAAAGCATAATAAATTATTTACATATAAATACGTTTAATGTATATATGTAAATAAATTATTATGCATTTTTTTTTTAAATAAAACTTTTACTATAAACAATCCACAGTTGAGAAATAAACACTTAATATTAAAATGCTTAGCAATTAACAAAAAATTAAAATAGTTCAAAAATGTGTTTTAAATTAAATCCAACCGTTTTGAAATAAGAATTATATTTGTTTTGTACGGTCTTTATGGCAGCTGTATGATATAATAGTTCGATTTGAATCAACTTTGGACAGCATATACAAAAGCAAGTTATATGCATATTCTATTAGTTTGGTTGAGATATCTCAAAAAACATAAAAGTTTTTCTTATTAAAAATTGATTTTCGACCGATTGTTCCTAAGTACTTTTTTTAAGTACGGGGTCTAAATATTATTGCCTGAGTACATGGTATCATAAAGTCGAGTACACTCGAAGGAACGAAGCTGCCTTGTTGTGATTCGAATTTGGCTTCAGTGGATCGAACAATCAAGAACTCAGACGATAAGCTTGTTTTCGAACTAAAAGTGGTGCTGATAATTTCGAGTCGCATGATTTGAATTTGGACTATGCCAAAAATCTAGTGTCAAGTCGGGTCAAATTAAATAATCGAATATACAATATACTCATTCTGTATATATATTTATTTATATATATGAACAGGCTATAAAAAGCGTATGATGTCTGGTTTCAGTTCAGTTTTCATTTATTCTCAACAAGTGAAGTTTTGACTCAGTCAGTCTTATTTAATATCAAGTAAAACAAAGTGACAAAATGTTTCAGAAAGTGATTTGTATATTCCTAATGTTGAGTGCCCTCAATTTCTTATCTGATGCAACAACACCTCCTCCATCTAAAGAGGTCAATGTATTAAATTTAATAAATACTCAGTTGACCGAAATAAGGTAAGTTGAATAAATCCTAAGTGAAGGTTTTATAATGTCTCCTTAGAATCTTTGACAGATATTTATATTTTTAATTAGTCTGTTTGAAAAAGTGTTGCCTAAGCAATTTAAGTTTTATAATCGTTGTTATCGAGTAACAAAAAAAATTGAGTATGATTTGAGAAACTCTATCATTTAAAGCAGCTGTAACATTTCTCGAACCTCTAGATAGGTGACTGAGCAGATGTAGGGTATCACTCGTCGGATAGTACGCGCTTGCAGTCCGGCTCCGGCTCCGGCTCCGGCTCGTCGGCAAGTTGGTTGGGTGTTTAAACATCGACGAGTAAGATTGCTCATTGAACGAGTATTAATAAATTAAATAAATTCGCTTACCGAGGGAAAAAGAAATTAGGGAACGGGATTAAAGGAATAATGATCCCTCAAAAATGTCGCAAGACCACTACCCTATATCTATCACGCTATATCCCCATATTGCAGCATGGTTTCCCTGATAAATAATTTAATTCATATAATATTTATTACTAAACATTGTTATATTTAATTTTAAATAAGTCTTAAGACATTCCAAAAAAAAACAAGAAAAGTTCAAGAAATCAACATGACAATATTATTTTCCTATCATTATTTGCTTGAGTGGTTGGCGTTTGTAAAATATTTAATTTCATTTTTATTTACTTATTTTTTTTTGTTTTTTATTTTTTTTTTTGTTTTGTAATAAATGCAGAGCAAAATAAAAGTTATTAATAGTTAATTTGTATACGTAATATTCCAAAAATATTTGTTTTTATGACAGCCCGAAAGTATGCTGAGTTATTATTATTATTTTCTTTGACGCTTTGACAAGTTAAGGTGAATAACGAACCGATCGAAAAGCTTTTATATGTTTACAGAAAATGAATAAATAATGTATAACACTTACGGCCAACAATCCCACGATGAAATTTCTTTCAGTGTGTGCGTGGCCGATGTTGGTTGGGTTGGGTGCATGTCTTGAATAAAAGCTTATGATCGTGATCGTGATCGTGATCGAGTTCGGGTTCGGGTCTTGGGTGAGCTTGGGTGATAAGCTTTGATAAGGTAAATTATGTGAAAACAAATGATCAAATGAACATCAATTGAACCATTATTTGATTTGCATTCATTTATGCTTATGGCATTTGCATTAATAATATTACCAATTTCAATTGGTAACTAATGTCCCCGCTAGAGGGCGAAAAATAACAATTATCGAGTTCATTTAATCCAATTAATATTCATTTCATACAATCTATTCCTATTCTATTCCTAGCAATAAACTTCATTTTATTCAACTTATTATTATTATTATTTATGTGGACTATAAAATTAGTTTTGGCATCGGCGCAGTCAGCTGGTCACTTGCTAGATGCTTGCACTGCTTGCACTGTTGACACTGCTTGCACTGCTTGCACTGCTTGCACAAATAGCTAAAACCAATTTTTGTTGCCTACTTCTAGGAGGCGAAATAAACGTCTTATATTTTAAATACGTTAATTGCAAATTTACTCTAACAGCAGGAACTGTTAGTTAAATGATTTCTCAACTGCTTTATTTATAAAAACCATTTG
The DNA here is from genome assembly GCA_951394115.2 of Drosophila phalerata. Lineage (NCBI taxonomy): Eukaryota > Metazoa > Arthropoda > Insecta > Diptera > Drosophilidae > Drosophila > Drosophila phalerata. The sequence continues at coordinate 48,960,554 of OX596006.1, read as the reverse complement.
GCTTAGATGTTGAACAATCACAATGTTCTTATTAAATACTGAAAATACAGATTGTCTAGCATCTAAAGTTTAAGGAGACATTGAAAAACCGGAACTAAATATTGAACCACTCCTTAACTAATCAATTTATTACCTTAATAGAACTGGACAGGGACAGGAATTTAAGCTTCTCCAATCGGATATGCAGTTAATAAAATCGGAACTTGAACTACTGAAAAAATATATAAATGCTGTGGTATCGGATAATAAATGTAAAGAGGAGACCGAAAGACAGAAAAAGGATATAATTGAGAAGGAAACTGATATTCGATCTGTGAAAGAAGAAAATCAATTATTAAGAACCGATATCCAAACTCTAAAAACTGAGGTAGACAAACAAAAGAAGGATCTACTCGAGAAGGAAGCGAATTTTCTGACATTAAAAGCAGAATTGGAGGAACAAAAGCAAAGTGTACTTGAAAAAGAGTCTAATATTCAATTGCTTACAAATGAAAATCAACTTCTTCAGGAGCGTAATACAAAGTTACTAAACCCACACAATTGTACAGAAGCCAAGTCTAATGGGATTAAGGAGATGCTCCTACCAAAATTTAGTAGTGAACCATTTAAAGTTGCCTGCGATGCGGAAACCCAAGGAGGAGGTTGGACCATTGTCCTGAAAAGGATTGACGGCAGTGTTAACTTTGATAGAAACTGGACGGAATATAAAAACGGATTTGGTGATCTGAATGGCGAGTTCTTCATGGGTCTAGAAAAGATACATGAAATAACAACAGAAAGAAAACAAGAATTACTCGTTCTTCTCGAGGATCGAGAAGGCGACAAGAGATTTGAGAAGTACGATGAATTCGCAATTGGAAACGAGGATCAACAATACGAATTACACACTTTGGGAGATGACAGTGGAACTGCATATGATTCATTCTCCATACATCGTGGCAGCAAATTTTCAACATTCGATCGGGATAATGATGGTGACTCGGATAAAAACTGCGCTGAAGAACTCACTGGCGGCTGGTGGTACAAATCCAGCTCTCCTTGTCAATACTGGTATGATTTAATCTTAATTATTTTTTAATGCCTCGATTATTAACTCGAATTCTTACAGCAAATTGACCGGAACTTACGGAGACAACAATCAAGACAGAGGCGTCACTTGGGACGACTTTCGGGGATTTGAATACTCCCTGAAGAAAGCCTATATGATGATTAGACCCAGAAAGTGTATTTAATCTAATCTGTTTAAATCTAATTTGATTCTGCTTCCAAATTGGAACATACTATAAGATTTTCCATCACTGTTTATTTTCTCCATACTTTTACTTTTTCGATCCGAAAAAGAAACAAACAATATAGAGGAATCTACATACGAAGTTTGGTGTCTCTAGCTTTTAAATTGTTCTTATAATTTGGATATGAAATTTTTGCTTTCGATTTGTGGGCGATAAAGGGGGCGTGGCCAAATTTTGAAACAAACTTGATTTGCTTGCAATATAGAGGAATATATATACCAAGTTTGGTGTCTCTAGCTCTTATAGTCTCTGAGATCTAGGTGTTTATATGGACAGACGGACAGACGGACGGACGGACAGACGGCAATTGATGCTGATCAAGAATATATATACTTTAAAGGGTCTGCCACGCCTCCTTCTGCCTGTTACGCACATTTTCGTTAAAAAAACTAACCCAATAGACCGTTGTACTTTTTTTTAAGTACGGGGTCTAAAAAGAGAAAAATAACGGTATGAGCTCGGTGAGTAAATTTTGAACTCTTACAGTTGCGATGCCTGATTTATTGAAAGTACAAGTGTGAACAAAAAAAACTGATGAAAAACAGTCGAAAAAAAAAATGCTTGTAAACCTTGATCCGTAATCTGTAATGCTTGGGGGTATTCCTAATGCGGTTCGCCAGCTTGATATTCCAGATAGGCGCGATCGATATCCTCGAGTTCCCGTTGATACTTTCCGGAATCCAGCTGGGCATGGGAATGGACACTTTGAATGGGCGCCAGATGCTCCTGATGGGCGGATTGGAGGCGCCACTGCATCCGTATGGCGCTGGCGGCTTCAGCGAGTAGAATACGCAATTGTATGGCATCATCATCGGTCAAATTGGCGGACTGAGGAGCCAACGGAATTGGCGTCGAATTGGCAATGGGATTTGGCTGGATATCGAGAAGCGGTTCCGATTGGGGAGCTGGTACCGGCAGACCAACCGGTACCAAAGCCAGTACCGCAGCTGCGGACGGAATCGGAACCGGTTGCGGTAGCGGTACCGGAACGGCTGCCTGACGTGCTGCACGTAATTCCGCAATCACCTCATTAATGGCGGCCTGTAGGCGAGTGGGTACATGTATGTCATCCGCATTCCGGGTCAATTGCCAGCATTGTTCCACCACATCCACCAATAGATGATATACCATCTTGATCAGCTCCCGCAAGAGGGCGCTACTAATATCGGAGACGCCATTAAAGGCCTGCTGTATAATCATTCGATTGCGATGCATCAATGGATCCAATAGTTCATCCAATATCCATTGACAACCGCCACCCACATTGGGCAGGAGCCACAGTAAAACACACAGCTTGAAGGCCGCTAAAAATGGCACCCAACATTCCAGACATCCCGTTAGGAAATGAAACGATATATAGATGCCAAATACGATCCAATATTTCATCCATTTCACTTGATTCGCCTGATTTGCACCCAAACTGGCGTAGGTCGCGTATGCCGGATAAAGCCAGCCAAAAATGAGCATTAGAAATTCATAAATCATTTCGAAATTTCAGAAATTTCAGAAATTTCACAATTTATTACACAATTTTATTTGATTTCTGTATATATATATTTAAATATTTTTTGTTTGACTGCGAAAATATCGAAAATTTCGGGTTTTTTTATTTTTTGGTTCGGGAGCACGGATCTGTTTTTGTGAAAGCTCTATTTCAATTGAGCTGGAAGAAATTCTATGAACAGAAATCACAAGCTGTAAAAGCAGCGTCTACTATGTTTCATTTATTATTTGAGTTTTTCATTTTAATTCAAATTCAAATTTCAGTTGACAGCATCAACAGTGCTGTCAAGTGACAGACAGCTTATATATCGCACGCAAGCATAACTATCGATAGCTATTAAATTCAAGAGAAAACATCGCTCAGCCAGCCAATATCGATCGATTTCTAATCGACTACGCCTATGGAATGTTGATATTTTTTAAAATATGATAATATGACAAAACAAATATTTTTTTTTTATTTGACACTTTCCCATAAATAAGCGGCAATGTTAACAACAATTGCTTAAAATAATATAAGCGCATAAATATATCGATATTCTAATCACATATCGCCCAAAAATATATCAACGTTCAGAAAATAGCTATCGATATGTCTGTAATTTATATAGTCAGCAACAATATTGGCAAAATATATTAATAACTATTTATTTTTAATTTAATTATTTTTAATTCAAATATTTGAAAGTTCGTTACGCTTGAGAAATGATCACAATTTAAAAATGTACCCAAAAGCGCAAACCAGGCCTGCCAACCTGTTTGTTGTTGCGACATGACTATTGAAGCAAGTTGGCAACACTGGTCTGCAGACACCATATGTTGCTGTTTGCCTGTTTGTTTGTTTGTTTGTTTTGAAATATGGTAGAAAATAAAAGTAATAATGCTGAAGAAAATGCTATTAATTTGGCAGCAGTTGCAATTCTCAGCGATTGTGACGATATCTCCGATATCGATGGTGAAGATTTGGCCAATGAATTGCACAAAACACTGAACGCAAGACGCGTCTCAACTCTACAAAAAAGTATTTTCAATACGACGCTCGACTTTACGGAATGTGAGTGAAAAGCGCGCGAATGTGCGACATACAGTGGGGCAAGTAGTTGTTTTCTCAAGGCTACAAATTCACATTTGATTATGGGTTTAAAAATGATATCTTATTTTTTAATGGATTTAAAAATGACATTTAATTTTTTTATGGTTTTAAAAATGACATTTTGTTTTTTAATGAGTTTAAAAATTATAATTTTTTTTTTAATGAGTTTAAAAATGACATTTTATTTTATAATGAGTTTAAAAATTACATTTTTTTTAAATCTAACGTACCGAGTAAATTGAAATAAGTACAAAAATGAATAATTAAAGTTTAAAAAACGTTTTTTATTTGTTTTTCAATTTTTTAATTATTTAAGCCCAATGGATCCAATTATTTTTAAAGAAAATTAACCAATTTTTTTTAAAATTAAAATATGAGAATTATTTTTTTGAAAATATTTATTTTATAAAGGTGCAATAATATTAAATTAAGAGAAAAAATATATTTCAAGTATAGGTATTCTTATTAGAGAAAAATTAAATAATATAACAATTTATTTAATATTTTTAATATAGATTTCGTTATTTCAATCTTTAAATTGTTTTGAAAACCCAATAAAATTACAAAAAAAAAATTCAAATCATATTTTTTATGTTGAATAATGTGAATTTAATTAAATTGTCAAAACAATTACTTTAAAATAATACTTAATATTAATATTTTAAAATTTATTTATTATATAAAAGCAATAATGTTTAATTAGGAGCAAAAATATATTCCAAGAGATGGTATTTTTTTTTTTAATTAAACTTTTGCATTTTATTATTTATTTTTTTTTAAGTTGAACTAAAGAGATTTCTTTATTTTTTTAAATTGATTTCAAACCCCAAAGCAACTATAATAAAATAAGAGAAAAAGTGAAATAATTTTTTATAGAAAATTCAAATTACTTAAAAATATTTAATTTGAATATTCGATAATATATATTCGATATTTTTAGCGCCCGCTGGTTGTCAGCAGATTGACGCGGCTGTGGAAGCCTTCAAGGCGCACGTCGAGCAGGAGAAGGCAGCCTGGCACACCCTGTGCCTAAGGAACCCGGTGAAACCATCGGGTGCTCCAAAGCCCAGCCAGGAGCAACAGGAATATTTGAATAAAGGACCCAATATACAGAATATTATGCGAGAATTCGGTGCATTCATGAATAAAGGTGCCAGTTTCCTGGTGGAATCGGAGGAAATATTGGATTTAGTGGAAGCTGTCAAGGATGAGTGTCAGAAGAATGCGCGACTTGAGCAAAATAACAACATTTTAAACTGTTTATCCAAATTTACAAATGAATGAATTTTAAAATATACGAATTTCAACAACAAAAAATTATTATCATTTATTCTATGGTCTAAATCTGTGTACAAGCTAGAAAAGAAACTATGGCCTAAATGGCAGGATTATTCCTTGGTCCAGGTGGCCACGTATTTCATAAGATCCGTAAGACTGTCAAAGTCCGTGCGACTTTGCGGTGGCTCGTCCTTTGTTATCCGAGGCAATGTCCTTCCCATTTTCAACCGGAACTCCTCGAACTGCAAGAGAGAGAGAGAGAGAGAGCGAGCGAACGAGAGAGAGAGAAGGCATACAGTTAGTGAAGTCAGTTTATTGAACAATTAAAAAAAAAAAAAGGAGCGCAAATAAAAGATATGAATGCAAATATTCAGAAAATAAATAATTTAAAAAAATTATTCAAATCAATTTTATTCCTTATCTTTTATTTTTTTGATAAACGTGAAAAATAAGAGTAATTTTTAAAAAATAATAAAATATAATTATCAATTTTAATTCTTATTTCAAATTTTTTAAATAAAAGTAAAAAAAAAAAGTTGTTTTTATTTTTATCAGAATATTGGAAATGTTTGTATTTTGAATTTCGGTTATTGGTTATGTAAAATCTTTGTATATCGATTTCGTAACGTTTACTGGTTTTTAGAAGGTTTTGAATTGAATTTAATGCTTGACCGAACCGAAACTAACCGTTATACATGAATCGGTTATTTCGTTTTAAATAATTAACATTTTTTCTATCGGAATAATAAAAGAATTGTTTCGGTTAAGGCTTTAAAATTTCAATCGGTTAAAACCAGTCAATTTTTTTTTATCAAAGATTAATATTGCAGAAAAACATAAAAAATGTATATATAATCATTACATGGCAAATTTTTAATATAACAAAAAATAATGATTTAAGATAAGTTTTATTCAAATACTCAAAACTAAAGATTATTATGAAAGAAAAACGTGAAAAATTTAAATATAATCATTACCAAGTAATTTTTTAAATATAACATATTATGTTAACGGTTTCTGGTTAAAATAATATGTTAAAAAAAAACCAGCGATTATATAATTTTTAGTTTAGAACTAAATTTCCAATAAATTGTAATCACTAATTCAAAGTTCGCTGTCAAAACAATTATTTGACCCACTGTAACTGTAACGGAAACAAACGAAAAAAAAACTCACGTCTTTGGCGCCACTTAGTTTCCAGACGCCATAACAGATGGCGCCAGTGCCCAGAACAGCGTACAGGGTGCCCCATCCCAGAGCACGCAGCGCCAGTGTGGAGCCCTCGTCCATCAGTATGATGCCCTGGCGTGTTCCCTGCTGCTGCAGCACTTTGCTGTCCGCTCTCTTCGCCGTCGCCAGCGTGCGAGAGAAACCAAAGAGAGCAGAGATGCCACCGACAAGTCCCATAAAAGCAGCGGCTTTTTGTTGTTGTCGTTGTTGATTATCGAAAATGTTTGTATTATAAATGCTGTAAAGTGTGTGATTGAAAGTAAATATATATATGTATGTATTACCTTGTATGCGAAACTTTCGCTGCTTCTCCGCTGCCACTGCGTCGATGGCAACGCCGACTTCACTCATTGTTTTTATTCAGTTTGCACAATTCTTAATTGTCGTAATCGTAACATTTAGAGTTGACACTAACCAGCTATCGATACATTGCTTTATCAACTCACGATAGTGCTCCGCTTCAGTTCAATTGAACTTGTTTAGTTGCTTTTGGTTCGTTCATTTGATTACCTGCCATATATGTTGCGCACAACAGACAAAAGGTGGCGCTGTTGCTTTGAAACGTGTGGCAGCCTTGGTGCGCTGAAATGGCACAAAGTACATTAATAAATTTTTTTTAATGAAAACAACATTCATAGAAATGTCCAACTTTATTTAATTAAATTTAAATTAAAAATTATATTATTCTTGTTAAAGTTCTAGCTATTATTTAAAAGGCGCGCCAAGTTACTTTAGCAGCTACGACAGTCTGTGGCGGTCGGGCGATAGACTTTTGTGAGTTGCGATAGTTGCTGGCGTAGCGATAAGCAATACTTAAACGATGTTCATATCGATATTTAGATATTTCACGCTATTGTCAGTGTCAAACAAATTAAACACGCTATAGAGAAAAATATATTAAAAACAAATTATTAAAAACAATTATTAAATATATTAAACAATTATTAAAATAGCACAACAGCTGATTGGCAGTGTTGCTAAGCATCGATAACAGCAAACTGCACAGGGTTGCATGCAACACTGGCAATCGACCAAGCACAATATAATTTTAGTGCGCTTTTCGGTCTGCGTTGCTCGCGTCTGCATCCAAAAAAAAGAAGCGGAATTAGCAGCTATAAAGCACCAATAAAGTGTATTCAACAGGCGAACGTTTGTAATTAAACATAAACAAATGCAATAACAACGTGTTTGGTTAACTGTGTGCGTTTTTTCGTTTTATTTCCCCTCTTTGCAGTTTTCGCTTCGCTTTGTGAACACTTTTTCATTTTTTTTTGTCACGCGTGCAAAAAAAAAAATTTCTCTGAACAAATTTTGCTGTTGGGTTACAACAACAACACAAAAAAGTGTGACGGCGACGTCGACGTCGACGGCGGGACACTCTTGAGGAACAACAACAACAACAATGAGCACCACAACGGATTCAAAGGCGCCGCTGCGTCAAGTGAAGCGCGTACAGTTTGGTATTTTATCACCTGATGAAATTGTAAGTAACAAAAAAAAATACAAAATACTATGGCAAAAAAATGTGAAATTGACGCCATATTGAAAATATCATTTGGCGTGAGAGAGAGAGACAAAGAAATAAACAAACTGCATGCGATTTGAAATGTTCACCGATGATTCATCCCAGAAATCCTTCCTCGCACTAAAATTGTGCACCCTGTATTTAACATTTGAAACAGGGTATACATATTTAGTGTGTTAATGTGCGCAGCAGAGAGAAGCAGCTCTACAGTGGGTCAAGATAGTGTTTTGACCAAGTTAAATTTCGCATATTTAAAACTTTTTTTTTATTTTTAAAAATAGTTAAATTATTTATTTATAAAAACAACACAAAATATGTCATTGATTTTATTTTTAGTCAAATATATATAAATAAAGTTTAATAAAACCAAAAAGTATCTCAAGTAATGGTTTAAACAATAATCAAATAAATTAAAGTAAACAATTGTTTTTTTTTACTATAATTATGTAGTATATTAAAATCCAATGCATGTTATTTATTTTTTTTAACTATAATCCTTAGCAACTAAAATATAAATAATAATAAATACAGGGTCTCCCACAGTCGAGCTCTCTGAAATGTAGAATTTGCTTCTAGTTTTGATTTAATATTTTGTTTTCATAACATTTTTTTATTTATTAATGATTTTATATGAATTTAAAATAAATACAGGGTCTCTCTTAGTCGAGTTCTTTTTATTTATACATTATGTTCTGCTTATTTTGATTGTATTTTAAGTTTACAAAAATTAATTTTAAAATCAATTTTGATATTAAATGTAGTTAAAATAGAATACTGGGTGTCACGCGGTTGATTTCTTTTATTTTCTACTAGTTTTTATTTTATTTTTAGTTAACATTAATTTAATTATAAGTAAATATTTTTTATTAAATGTAGTTAAAATAAAATACAGGGTGTCTCGCGGTCGTTACTACTACTAGTTTTACTATCATTTTTTGTTTTCATAAATTCAACTATTAATAAATATTGATATAAGATCAAAATGTAATGAAATACAGGGTGTCTCACAGCGAGTTTAATTTTCTCCGTTCCTCTCCCTCCCCCTTAGCGTCGCATGTCCGTGACGGAGGGCGGCGTCCAGTTCGCCGAGACCCTCGAGGGAGGTCGTCCGAAGCTGGGCGGATTGATGGATCCTCGACAGGGTGTCATCGATCGTACATCCCGTTGTCAGACGTGTGCGGGCAATATGACGGAATGTCCGGGACATTTTGGTCACATTGATCTGGCCAAGCCCGTCTTTCACATTGGTTTCATCACCAAGACCATCAAGATACTGCGATGCGTCTGTTTCTATTGCTCCAAAATGTTGGTGTCTCCGCACAATCCGAAGATCAAAGAGATCGTGATGAAGTCGAAGGGACAGCCGAGAAAACGACTCGCCTACGTCTACGATCTGTGCAAGGGAAAGACGATCTGTGAGGGCGGCGAGGATATGGATCTCACCAAGGACAATCAACAGGTCGATCCCAATAAGAAGCCCGGACACGGCGGCTGCGGTCACTATCAGCCCTCGATAAGGCGAACGGGTCTCGATTTGACAGCCGAGTGGAAGCATGTCAATGAGGACTCCCAGGTAATATTCATCACTATATTTATCAAGATTTATTGAGCTACTTTTCCTAAAACGATATTCTCGAATTGGATATATTTTTAAAAATATCTTCGAAATAATATTCGAAAATGAAAATAGTCGTTTTCAAAAAATATTAACTTAAAATAGGTATTCTTTTCATATAAAATAATCGATTTTTGAAATATATTATCAACAAAAAAAGATAAAAAATTTCGAAATATTCGAAGAAGAAAGTATAAAAAAAACATTAATTTGAAATTAAAATTGAATCTCTCAATATTATTGATATAAATAATTAAAATTATAAATATTTGGCTGTAAATTAATCGGTATTAATATATTTGAAATCCAATAACTAAAATATTTACTTAAATTTCCAATTATTTTCATATCGATTAATTTATATTATTATTTGTGATATATATTGTCAAATAAAAATTTAATAACTTTCCAATCGTATCATTGATATTAATACTTTTAAAATATATCTATATATATAAAACTGCTTGACCTCATTCACTGACTGAGCATTGCACAGGTCAAACGGCTGAAGTGATATGCTTGAAACTTGGTCACAATAAACTTAAGATAATTTTATGGGAGGATTATTATTTGTGAAATCGTGTCATTGATATTAATACTTGTAAAATATATTATATTATAAATATAGAATTATTTTCCTATCGAATTAAATTAATATATATATTTTTGAAATATAATTCACAGGAGAAGAAAATAATCGTTTCTGCTGAACGCGTCTGGGAGATTCTCAAGCACATAACGGACGAGGAGTGTTTTATATTGGGCATGGATCCGAAATACGCCCGTCCCGATTGGATGATTGTCACTGTACTTCCGGTACCGCCACTTGCCGTACGTCCGGCCGTTGTCATGTTTGGTGCGGCCAAGAATCAGGATGATTTAACGCACAAACTGGCGGACATTATCAAGGCCAACAATGAGTTGAGGAAGAATGAAGCCAGCGGGGCTGCTGCCCATGTTATACAGGAGAACATTAAGATGCTGCAGTTCCATGTGGCCACACTGGTTGATAATGATATGCCCGGTATGCCGCGGGCCATGCAAAAGTCAGGCAAACCATTGAAAGCCATCAAGGCACGTCTCAAGGGCAAAGAGGGACGTATCCGTGGTAATTTGATGGGCAAACGTGTCGATTTCTCCGCCCGTACTGTCATCACACCAGATCCGAATCTTCGCATTGATCAGGTGGGCGTACCACGGTCCATTGCACAGAATTTAACTTTTCCGGAGCTGGTCACACCGTTCAATATTGATCGCATGCAGGAATTGGTGCGTCGTGGCAATTCTCAATATCCGGGCGCCAAATATATTGTACGTGATAATGGCGAGCGTATAGATTTACGCTTTCATCCCAAATCCTCCGATTTACATTTGCAATGTGGCTATAAGGTGGAGCGACATTTGAGAGATGATGATTTGGTTATATTCAATCGTCAGCCAACACTGCACAAAATGAGTATGATGGGTCACAGAGTGAAGGTACTGCCCTGGTCAACATTTCGCATGAATTTATCGTGTACTTCACCGTACAATGCCGATTTCGATGGCGATGAAATGAATCTTCATGTACCGCAATCTATGGAAACCCGTGCCGAGGTGGAGAATATTCACATTACGCCACGACAGATTATAACACCGCAGGCAAATAAACCAGTTATGGGTATTGTCCAGGACACATTGACAGCCGTTCGTAAGATGACCAAACGTGATGTATTCATCACCAGGGAACAGGTGATGAATTTACTCATGTTTCTGCCCACCTGGGATGGCAAAATGCCGCAACCCTGTATTTTGAAGCCACGCCCCTTGTGGACCGGCAAACAGATCTTCTCATTGATAATACCCGGCAATGTGAATATGATACGCACACATTCAACGCATCCGGATGAGGAGGATGATGGACCATACAAATGGATATCACCGGGTGATACCAAAGTAATGGTCGAGCATGGTGAACTCATAATGGGTATACTCTGTAAAAAGACGCTGGGTACTTCGGCGGGTTCTCTACTTCATATTTGTTTCCTTGAGCTGGGTCACGATATTGCCGGACGATTTTATGGTAATATTCAGACGGTTATCAATAATTGGTTGTTGCTGGAGGGTCATAGTATTGGTATTGGTGATACTATTGCCGATCCGCAGACCTATACGGAAATTCAGACGGCCATCAAGAAGGCCAAAGATGATGTCATCAATGTTATACAGAAGGCTCACAATATGGAACTGGAACCCACTCCGGGTAATACATTGCGTCAGACCTTCGAGAACAAGGTGAATCGTATTCTGAACGATGCTCGTGACAAAACTGGCGGATCCGCCAAGAAATCCCTTACCGAATACAACAATCTAAAGGCTATGGTCGTGTCTGGATCGAAGGGTTCCAACATTAACATCTCACAGGTGAGCTAATTACATTATTTAAATTGTATTCCATTTAATCAAGGTAGTCAAATTGATAGACTTATTGATTATGATATTGGTTCCGAATGAACTATTTCGATATAAGGTTTTATTTTGGATTTGTTCTTTCGTTTCCGGTATCTGTATCGGTTTGTACCGGTACAGTGCTTTTTTTATATGCAAATGTAATGTAATATAATGTTTAATAAATCAAATATTAAGTTAAATACCAATTAAAATGAATTTCCATTTTAATTTGACTAAAATTGAATAAATGAATATTATTTGAAATTGAAAAAGTTTCCAAATATATTAAATATTCAAGTAGAAAGTAAACAAATTTAAAAGAAAATAAATTTCTGTTTGAATTTAACTAATTTTGCTTTTTTCTGTTCTTTTTTTTTGCTAATCCTCTTCAGGTTATTGCTTGTGTGGGACAACAGAACGTGGAGGGCAAGCGAATTCCGTATGGTTTCCGGAAGCGCACACTTCCGCATTTCATCAAGGACGATTACGGTCCCGAGTCCCGTGGATTTGTGGAGAATTCATATCTGGCCGGCTTGACGCCATCCGAGTTCTATTTCCATGCGATGGGCGGACGTGAAGGTTTAATTGATACGGCCGTAAAGACGGCGGAAACTGGTTACATTCAGCGTCGTCTGATCAAGGCTATGGAGTCCGTGATGGTCAACTACGATGGCACTGTGCGTAATTCCGTAGGTCAACTGATTCAGTTGCGTTACGGCGAAGATGGACTTTGTGGTGAACTTGTCGAATTCCAGAATATGCCCACCGTGAAATTATCGAATAAAGTGTTTGAGAAACGCTTTAAATTCGATTGGAGCAATGAGCGTTATATGCGTAAAGTCTTTACGGATGATGTCATTAAAGAAATGACGGATAGCAGTGATGCCATACAGGAATTGGAGGGAGAATGGGATAAACTGGTCACCGATCGTGATAATTTACGCACAATCTTTCCCAATGGTGATTCGAAAGTGGTTTTACCTTGCAATCTACAACGCATGATTTGGAATGTACAAAAGATCTTTCATATCAATAAGAGATTACCTACGGATTTATCACCAATGCGTGTGATACGTGGCGTCCAAGGATTATTGGAGAGATGTGTTATTGTCACGGGCAACGATCGTATCTCAAAGCAGGCTAATGAAAATGCTACATTACTCTTTCAATGTCTCATACGCTCCACACTCTGTACCAAATATGTGGCAGAAGAGTTTCGTTTGTCAACGGAAGCATTTGAGTGGTTAATTGGTGAGATTGAGACACGTTTCCAGCAGGCTCAAGCGAATCCTGGCGAAATGGTTGGCGCATTGGCGGCACAAAGTTTGGGAGAACCGGCCACACAGATGACACTGAATACTTTCCATTTTGCTGGTGTCTCCTCGAAGAACGTAACTCTGGGTGTGCCCAGACTTAAGGAGATTATTAACATATCGAAGAAACCAAAGGCTCCATCGCTAACCGTCTTTTTGACCGGCGGAGCTGCTCGTGATGCGGAGAAAGCCAAAAATGTTTTATGTCGCTTGGAGCACACAACTTTACGTAAAGTCACTGCGAATACGGCCATCTATTACGATCCGGATCCACAGCGTACGGTTATAGCCGAGGATCAGGAGTTCGTTAATGTCTATTATGAAATGCCCGATTTTGATCCAACACGCATTTCACCCTGGTTACTGCGCATCGAATTGGACCGTAAACGTATGACGGATAAAAAGTTGACCATGGAACAGATTGCGGAGAAGATAAATGTCGGTTTTGGTGAAGATCTCAATTGCATTTTCAACGATGACAATGCCGATAAACTTGTGTTGCGCATTCGCATCATGAACAACGAGGAGAACAAGTTCCAGGATGAGGATGAGGCTGTGGACAAGATGGAGGATGACATGTTTCTGCGCTGCATCGAGGCCAACATGTTGTCCGACATGACACTCCAGGGTATCGAAGCCATCGGCAAGGTAAACATACACCCAAAAAAACATACTCTACTCTCAGTTGTTTCCCTTTATTTTTTAAATTATTTTTATTTGATTTGAAGACATTAAAACTAGTACTCCTTATTATTGTGAGTCAGTTAGGACAAATAGATTTTGAGTCTACATAGATTTGATAAAAATATGAAGTTAATTACAATAATAATAATAATTGTAAATGATCAGTCAGTGAGTCAGTCAGGACAAAGAATTTTATATAGTTTTGTATATTACAATTAACTGTAGCATTTAAAAATAATATAAATGGCTTAAGAGTTAGTTTAAATAATAATATTTGTAAATTATCAGTCAGCTAGTGATTCAGTCAGGACAAAGAGATTTACAGTTTACATAGATATGATAAAAATAATAATTAATTAAAATAATATTAATTGTAAGTGATCAGTCAGTTAGTGAGTCAGTCAGGACAAAGAATTATATATACTTTCGTATATTACAATTAACTGTAGCATTTAAAAATAATATAAATGGCTGAAGAGTTAGTTTAAATAATAATATTTGTTAGTTATTAGTCAGCTAGTGAGTCAGTCAGGACAAAGAGTGCTATAAAGCTTAGTAAATTTAAATAGGAATAATTCAAAATTAACTGTTCTACTTAAAAAATGATATGATTGTATTAAGAGCTAATGTGAATAATAATAATTGTAAATGATCAGTCAGTCAGTTAATCAGTCAGGACAAAGTGTTTTATTAAGTTTAGAGTTTAAAGATTAATATTAAATTCAACTAATATTTAAGTTTTTTTACAATTAACTGTAGCATTTTAAAACTAAATAAAATATATATAGAGTGCATTTGAATATTAATAATATATTTGTGTGAAATATTTTTTCAGGTGTACATGCATCTGCCGCAAACGGACAGCAAGAAGAGGATCGTGATCACGGAGACGGGCGAGTTCAAGGCGATTGGCGAATGGTTGCTGGAAACGGATGGAACCTCAATGATGAAGGTGCTGTCGGAGCGGGATGTGGATCCTATTCGAACATCCTCCAATGATATTTGCGAGATATTCCAAGTGCTGGGCATCGAAGCGGTGCGAAAGTCCGTGGAGAAGGAAATGAATGCCGTGCTGCAGTTTTACGGTCTCTACGTGAACTATCGACATTTGGCATTGCTTTGTGATGTGATGACTGCCAAGGGACATTTGATGGCGATAACACGTCACGGCATTAATCGACAGGATACGGGTGCTCTGATGCGTTGCTCCTTTGAGGAAACTGTCGATGTCCTGATGGATGCAGCTGCTCATGCCGAAACGGATCCCATGCGTGGCGTCTCCGAGAACATTATTATGGGACAATTGCCCAAAATGGGCACCGGTTGCTTTGATCTACTCTTGGATGCCGAAAAGTGTCGCTTCGGCATTGAGATTCCCAATTCGCTGGGCAGCAGCATGTTGGGCGGAGCTGCCATGTTCATCGGAGGCGGTTCCACGCCCTCCATGACCCCGCCCATGACCCCCTGGGTGAATTGCCATACTCCACGCTATTTCTCGCCACCTGGACACGGTAAGTCCATCCTCCAAATCTACAGTCTACTCTAGTGAATATTCAAACGAATCAGGGATTGTAAATACTAATTATTTTGATTTTTTTAAGTTAAAAATTCAATGACAAGGAATAAAGATTAATTCCGTAATGATCCTTTTATTGAATTTGCATCATGATATTAAATAATTGTTTTGTTATGTTATGTTAATTGTAAATTGTTGTAAAAATCTAATTATACTTATAATCATAGCTCGCAAATAACTGTTAACCGTTTCACACTGTCGCGAAATAAGTGTTCTTCACTGAGACTTTGAGCAAAAGGTCTGAGAGCAACCGATTGGATTGCTCGTAAATAAATTTTGCTCGCGCTCAGTCGAAGATCACTTTTTTCTGTTCTCTTTTGCTCTGCTCATTCCGGGACCGTTTGCTTCTGAACGACGATTCAAAAAGTCTTTTGCGCATGTATGTGTGCATGTGAAGTTTCGTGGGTTTTACGCGTCAATTTGCTTTGTGAGTTTCGATTGAGCACAGTGATTTTAACAAAATGGGACGTGAAACTAATAAAAAAGTGCATAAATTTTTTAAAATTAATTAAATTAAATTTTTAAATTAAAATTAGTCTGAAATACATACAATTTTTTCAAGAAGATCGAAAGTGAAATTTAATGTCGCAATTTTACACAACGTACCACTGTGCATCGAAAAGAAGACAAATAGTTGAAAAGACCGTTTGCGTTGAGTTTTTCAGTCAATCGGTCTTTTGGTGAGCCTCACTGTGTGAGCGTGAATCGTTTCACTCTTTACGCGCTGTTCACTCAAAGACCGATAAGCAAATTGCTCAACTGTTAGCGCTCAACCGAAAACCGGATCGAAAACAACCAAAGGGTCTTGCTCAGAGCGAGAGCGAGAAAGTATGATTTTTTTCGGTTGTTCTCGCGAACAGAGCGTAAGGAAAAAAACGGTTAACAGTTATTTGCAAGCTATGCTTATAATTATATTTGAGCGACTCATTTTTTCATTTGATATCGCAATACTTATTTCAATACTTCAAAATATCAATGAAAATTCATAGAATACAGAGATGCGCCTATATCTCTCTAAAATTCCTTTTTTTTTGCTTCTTATAATTACTATTAAATTTTAATACTATTTAATTTAATAATAATTTTTTTTTTAATTTTATTTGTACAACAGTTTTTTATTAGCATTACATATTTTAATGCTAATTTTAATGTAATTTTGACGCATATATGTTCCATTCTGTTTTTTATCTCACTCTAAAGTTTTTATTTCATATTTACTTTTAAATGTCTGAAATAATTATATTTTTAATTCTTTTTTTTAATTTATTTACAATACAAACAATAGTATTTTCATTAGCACTACGTATTTTAATGCTAATTGGAAAGTAATGATAATAGACACCACTTTGTTTTGCATCTCTTTCTAAACTATGAACATTCTCCTTGTCTCTTTCAC
This sequence comes from Drosophila phalerata, assembly GCA_951394115.2. Taxonomy (NCBI): domain Eukaryota; kingdom Metazoa; phylum Arthropoda; class Insecta; order Diptera; family Drosophilidae; genus Drosophila; species Drosophila phalerata. The sequence goes on along the minus strand of OX596006.1, from coordinate 48,943,619 downwards.
ACAGTGAGTGCCATGACACCGGGTGGTCCAAGTTTCTCGCCGTCAGCGGCCTCGGATGCATCGGGAATGTCGCCCAGTTGGTCACCAGCGCATCCGGGTTCGTCGCCAAGTTCGCCGGGCCCGTCGATGTCGCCGTATTTCCCCGCATCGCCCAGTGTATCGCCGTCGTATTCGCCGACCTCACCGAATTACACGGCCTCGTCGCCAGGTGGCGCATCGCCCAACTATTCACCATCGAGTCCAAATTATTCACCGACTTCGCCGCTTTATGCGGCTGCCAGTCCCCGATACGCCTCGGCCACGCCCAATTTTAATCCACAATCGACAGGGTATTCACCGTCATCATCGGGCTATTCACCGACATCGCCGGTGTATTCGCCCACATCGAATTTCCAGTCGAGTCCATCGTTTGCCGGCAGCGGCAGTAATATGTATTCGCCGGGAAATGCATATTCGCCGAGCTCATCAAATTATTCACCCAATTCACCATCATATTCACCCATGTCACCATCGTATTCACCCTCAAGTCCATCGTATTCACCGACCTCACCATGCTATTCACCGACCTCGCCCTCGTATTCACCGACTTCACCGAATTATACACCTGTAACACCATCATATTCACCGACATCGCCCAATTATTCCGCCTCGCCACATTATTCACCGGCCTCGCCGGCTTATTCACAGACGGGTGTTAAGTATTCACCGACATCGCCGACATATTCACCGCCTTCGCCGTCGTATGATGGTTCGCCGGGTTCGCCGCAATATACACCGGGTTCACCGCAATATTCACCGGCCTCACCGAAATACTCGCCAACATCGCCACTGTATTCGCCGAGTTCGCCGCAACATTCACCGTCAAATCAATATAGTCCAACTGGTTCAACATATTCGGCGACAAGTCCACGTTATTCACCGAATATATCAATCTATTCACCCGGCAGCACCAAATATTCGCCAACATCGCCGACCTATACACCAACGGCGAGAAATTATTCACCAACATCACCGATGTATTCACCGACAGCGCCATCCCATTACAGTCCCACAAGTCCGGCGTATTCGCCCAGCAGTCCGACCTTTGAGGAGAGCGATGACTAAGAACAACAATGATGATCAAGATGATGACGTAACAATTTGATTTGTCTAACTTTTAGTTAATTTCTTTTTAAATCAATAGATTCCTATACATTTTCTAACACACACACACACATACACAATGTCTTTAACTAATATCAATATCTATACATATATATGTATATATCAATATCTATGTATCGAAAGCGATATTTCTAGTTATCTAGTTGGCTATCAACTTATTTTCCCTTTTTTTTTTCATTATTATCTGTGTCAATCTATAGAGTAAAAAAAAAAAAAATCTACACCCATGTTACCAGATTTTATACCTTAAGCATCAAAAGTTTCTCCAACATAATATTTTATCTATTAAGCATAAAATACAACAACAAAAATAAATAAAAAAAAAACATTTTTAGAATAAACTAGAAATTTATGTTTTTTTAATAGAAGCCAAAACCGTAAGAACTATGAGCCTGAAATTCTTGCACAACATAGATAAAACATTTTTATCATCCCAAAAGAAGGATTTTTGGAAAAATCAAGCTGCAAGTGGATGAAATATAAATATAATTTTTTTGTCTAATACTTTAAACTAGGGACCGCAAATAATAATTTATTTCATAAAATTCTGATATTAATTTTAAATTTTTATTTAAAAACCATCTTCTCATTTTTTAATTTTTTTCAAAACCGTCGCTAATGCTGCTTGATGAGGCTTCAAAGTGTTTAATTACCCAACCTAACCTCACTTAAAATATAGTAACTGATTACAAGTTTTTTTTTTTTGTAAGTTGGTTTATTTATAAAGTTGACTAAACAAGTTTTTATTGAGTTGCGTTTAAGATCGCGCTACTAAACATATTTGACAAGATTTTGGTGTAGATCAGAGTACTATATATTATTATCGTTATCGTTATTGCTATAGCTGCCATAGTATTCAATGCTTGACAATCCAAAGATTGCCAGCATGAACGATTAAATTTAAATAAAAAAAAATAATTATATATAATATATATGTTCATAAAGCATCAGTAATCGTTACGTTACACGATTAAACAATATATATATATATATATATATATATATTATAAATATGAGCTATGATTAGTATTAGCATTTCGACTATATATCTAAGAGAAATGTTATAGTAGATATATGCAATGTGTGAGTTTGCTGTTTGCTACGAGTACTAGAAAAAACGTAGTATTTTTTTTTATATCATATTTCTTGTTTTGTTGAATGATTCGAAACTCCGAAGATCTGACGTAATTCTAGATTATGTTTGATTTTTCACTTAATACTAGGTAGAAGCTACTTACAAACTATACATCGATCAGCTAAGTATAGTTAGAATTAAATATAAATAAAAAAAAAATTGTATATATTTTTAATTGTTACTTTGAAGACTAGACTATACAAGGAGGAAATCAGAACAGGAATATAGATTTGGTTTAGGAGTTGGATGAAGTGTTGGGCCCAATTAAAGACATTTCTAATGTATGTTTTAAATACCAAACAAATTAATTGCATATATTCAATAAATTCCAAAAGAATTCTGAATTATATTGAAAATTATATTTTGTTTTTATTATAATTTAAATAAAATTTAAAATTTTTTTATGTAAGTAATTATTTTTAAGAATTTTCAAGGAATTAGTATATACTAAAAAATACTAAAGTACAAAAAAAAAAATTAAATATACAGCAATTGAAAAAATAAGAACAAAACCAAAATTGAGAGCTGCATTTGGTATTTTAGTATTTTTTTCTAGTATTTTTAATGCATTTCATTTTTTGTTTTCTTTAATTTTGGTATTTTAAAATGTCTTAAATGTTAACATTGTAAAATATAATGCAAAAAATGTATATTTTTTAAGGGCACAACTTTGGTAGGGCTATGTTGGGGTTAAGGGTTTAAATAAGGTAGGGTAGGGTTAAAAGTAGGGGCACAAGGTGGTTAGTCTAAGTTGTTATGTTAGTAAGTGTGACTAGTATTGATTTATAATTGGCTTATGAGTATTATGATTGCTCCGAACTGGTTCCACAGCTGGTTCCGCAACTGGAGCCGGTACTTGCCGGTACTTCCGGCTGTGGTAGAGGGACAGGTTGGGGAACTGTGACGGTCGTTTGTTTACGCGGTCAAGCGACAATGTCGCTGCCAGGATTATAACCAAAATAATTGAGATTAAAGTCATCGCTGAAGAGCACTTCCTCTTCGGAGGGCTCCACCTGATGTGACATCTGTATGCCCAGCTCCATGGGATCGATTTCCGTGATATAGTACTGCGAATGACTGAGGCTACCTCCCAAATTTCCCGACTGATGTTGCTGTTGTTGTTGTTGTTGCTGATGTTGTTGCTGCTGACGGAGTCCACTTTCAGTGACCACAACGTCCTTGTGGATGGGATTGAGATAGTCTTCTGAAAAAAAACATAGGTCATCAATAACACTCATAAAAACCATCGGATGTTTAGATATAATCTCTTTTTTTTACCATATATAACTTTAATCTTAAACTTTAATAAAAGTTATAGTATGAAAAACTAATTTATTTTTTGAGATACCTCAACCAAAACCCTTAATTTCAGACATACTGACTTCAGTTGGTTCAAATCGACATACAATATCATATAGCTGTCTTAGAAACGATCTTTGAAATATCAACTTTTTCTAAGAAAAGCCTTGTTAATTTTATAAATATCTCAACAAAAATTACAGAATAGGCATTTGGTATTGTCTAATTCATTCCAAACAAAATTTTCTAAAATCAGACTATTATATCATATAGCTGTCATAGGAGCAATTGGTCGAAAATCAACATTTATTATGAAATACCTTTTTATTCGATTGGAACGACAGGTTGAAAATCTGTTTTTAAAATGAACAATCTTTTTGACTTTTATTATAAATCTAAATTTCTGGACAATTTCTTGAGATACGCCAACCAAACTTACAGATTGTTAATATTTTTATGCATCTTAAGATTTGACAAAATTTTGCTAAAATCAGACTACTATATCACACAGTTGTCATAGGAACGATAGGTTGAAAATCAGCTTTTAATATGAACAATTTTTTTGACTTATTATTGATCTAAATTTCGGGACAAACTCACCATTGTCAAGGAGTACATCCTGGTAGGTGCTGATGATGGAGTTGACCGACTGAACTTCGACCTCTCGATGGATTCCATTGAGAATTTGACCCGCTGTTTTACGCAATTCCTCATCACTCAAAAGATCATTAAAAGGCAACAATCGCTGTTGTTGATGTTGTTGTTGTTGTTGCTGTTGTTGATTATGATGCTGATGCTGATGCTGATGATGATTGTGATGCTGATGATGTTGATGTTGATGTTGATGATGTGTTGCTGTTGGCGATGCTTCGGTTGCTGCCGCTTGTTGCAACATCTCTTGAGTCAAGGCGGCAGCAGCAACTGCTGCCTCATCGTAGATGCAACTTGAGGCATTTGGATGCTGTTGTTGTTGTTGTTGGCAAGTCTGTTGTTGTGGTGAGTTGCAATGCTGTTGCTGTTGTTGTTGTTGTTGTTGTTGCAGATGCTGCTGTTGCTGCTGTTGTTGTTGCTGCTGCTGTTGCATCTGTTGCTGATGTTGTTGAATGCGCTCCCGATTTATCGATTCCATTTTGAAAAACAAATCCAAGCGTTGCTTTTTCTATAAATATGTATAACATATAATTAAATAAATGATTTACTTATTTTTTGATTTAATTTAAACTTATTTTTAATTCTCTAGCAATGAATAAATGTAATTACACCTTTTACAAATTATTATATTTATTTATGCATGACATATAATTTAATTAATACTTTAAACAAAATGAACTGTTGATCGTCTTTCGAAGAATGAACAAGAAATATTTAAAACATTTTTTTTTTTTACTGGATATTATAAAATTATTATAACTATAACAGCGACCTCTTATTTTAGTTTTCCTTTAAGAAAAAATTTTAGGTTTGCCCTTTAATTAATTTCACTTCAAAATTAATAAAAAAAAAAAAAAAATTAACACTATAGGTAACTACATAAAAAAGCCAATCTAAAAATAGCTAAGCAAAATAAAAATTTGATATTTAAGTAAATAATTATACTAAAAAACAAAAGAAATAAATAGTTAAGTAAATAAACAAATGTTTAAAAAAATAATAAATATACATTTAAGTAAAGACATTAGCCAAAATGTAAAATTAATAAATAAATATATATATACAAAAATAACAAAATTCATAGAGAATTTTTGGCATAAATAAATAAATAGAATTATAAAAATACAATAATTTGAATAGACTATTTATCCAATTGTTTCCCACAGTATCTCTATTTTTTCGACTTACATGCTCCCAGGCCAGGACATTCTCCGCCGAATCCCCGCTGGAAATCGCCCACAAATGTCCGGCTCCTTGAGGCGCCTTGACTCCCTTTCGAAAATGTGGATTGATGGAAAGATTGTGTCTCACCGAATTCTTCCAGCGATCATCGTTTGATTTGTAGTACGGAAAGCGATCTCTACACGATATAAAGAGAGAGAGAGAGAGAGGGAGAGGGAGAGAAAAGGGAATTATTTTTCGATAAATTTCGTTGTTGACTATATTCTTGTAATTCTTGTATTTGTGTATGTGCAGTCAATTTGTATTTAAAGATATAATAAAAAGCAAGGCTGCAAACCGGTTCTGATTTTTAAGCAGCCTGAACCGGATCATGAGCCGAACCCTTCAAAATATTTACTTTGCAAAGGTTCGGTTCGAAAAAAGATAAAAATTCATACATTTTATGGTTTTCTTATATTACACAATTATTTCAGACTTTGAATTAAAATAAGTCATATTTAAATTAAAAATTAGAAAAAAATGTGGAGAAAAATGAATAACAATAAAAATTGTATGAATTTGAATTAAGGTTCGAGCCCAAGCCTTGATTTAGCGGGGGTATATAAACCAATTCACGAACCGAACCGATGTCTTGCTTTATGGTTCGAACCGCCGAACCGAACCTTTTAACAAAAATTTTTAGGTTTGCAGCCTTGATAAAAAGGTGTAATAAGAATTCTAGTTAAATAAGTTGTGTGATTCAATTATAGTTTAAATTTCTGTAAATGTTATTTCTAAAAAATATTTAATATCCATTTCATATCAAATATAAATTCTTCATTTTTTCAGATTATGATTAACGCGTGATTACATATTTTGAATTTTATATTTAATTTGTAGAATAATATTATTTATATGCTGATTATTTTTTATTATAAAATGTTAAGCTCGTAATTTTTATTAGCGAACCTTGAATATTAATATGAATTAATTAAAAATAAGTTTATAAACTTTGTGATTCATCTTTCGTTTATTTTGTGGCCCATTGTAACAACGCTGATTGGTCAGAAAAGTGGCTTAAAATAATGAAGCGACTGCATTTGATTGGCCAGTTAGATATTTGACTAGTTGGCCATTGGAGTTGGTCAGAATCTACCACCAGCTTGTTGGCCAACTTACGTCTATTAAAACTTTTCTGACCAGTTGCAATTATAGTTTGAAACAAGCAATTTACAGGGAACACGTCATGGCACGTTACTGCGGCAGTGAGTGGGACAGAGAGGGGGAAAGAGATGGAGAGAGGGAGAGAGGGAGACACGGACAGCGGCAGTGGCACAAATTATGCGTCGTTTTTGTTGCCAGTCACGAACAGACGATTTGGACGTACAACCATATATAAAAAAAAAAAAAAAATACATTCAAGTAGGAAATATAATAGTCCAGAGCTGCTTGACTGTTCGATGCCCAGTATCTGTATTTTTCATAATTTTCTTTTATTTTTTTCCCTCGAATTAAATAATTAAAAAAACAAATAAAATGAAAATTAATAAATAATGCATGTGTAAAAATTAAGTAAAACAATTAAAAATAAAATATATGAAAATTTAATTAAGGATTAAATCCTAAATACAATAAATCAAATAAAAATATAATGTATAAAAATGCACTTAATAATAAAATAATTAAATAAATCAAAATATATAAAACCAAACAAAATATATAATCAAATAATATAAATAAAATAAAAAAAATATTTATAAAATGCAATGAATGATCAAATTTTAAAATATATTATAAAAAAAGTATATCAAGAAATTATAAAGCAAAATATTAAGTCATAGGAAAAGCAAAATAAAAAGAAAAAAAATATATATAACACGAGCGGGATTCGAACCATGGCTCTCATCGGCAGCCAAAGCAATTTTTAATTGTAAACCTTGTGATACACTATATATAAGTACCGTATATATCTTAATTAAATCATCTGTTTATGGACCGATTAAGATAAAATTTTTAGCAAACGTCCGCAAAATATCATATATTCATTGTGTTCAATCTCAAGTCTGTAGCTTAAAAATTTGCTGTTTTTTAAGTTGTTCTAAAACAATCTTGATCTGGTTGCTCTTACTCTGATATATTGATGTTTATGACAGAAAGATATAAGACTGACAGGTTCACAAACTTAGAACCCTGTGTATTCTTTGCCTACTGGGCTAAAGAAAATGGAGAAATGAAGGGAAAATCCCTCTGTTGGATGGGAGAATGTACTATATATGTGTAAAAGGAAACTACGTCGACCGGAAAGGACATCGCGTGCCAAGCGAACTCCCACTCTGAGAACTGAACACCAACGCAAAAGCCTAGTGAGCGGGTAAGCAGAGAAATCAGGGGGTAGCCAGGGATGGTGGCAGGGGCAGGGGCAGGGTTACAAAATGGAAAGTATTTCAAATTACGGCACACACACACAGACAGAGAGAGGGAGAGAGAGAAAGGGAGAGAGAGAGAGAGAAAGGGAGAGAGAGAGAAAGGAAGAGAGAGGGAGAGAAACTCGATTTGCCGCACACGCGTCAAGTCCGAAAACAACCCCCGCTATGTCATTGGTTAACTGCTGTCCTACCCCCAACCCCCAACCCCTACTGCCCCCCTCCCCCTTATTTAGCTAAAAAGCAATCCAAAATTTTGTGTATTTCAACACGCGAGGCCCCCTTCCCTCCACCTTACCCTTCCCTTATTATTTCTGGGCCGCATCTCGCAGTGCTTTATATACCTTTCAAATATATATTATATATATATATATATACTTATATCTATATAGTTTCTGCATACCCTGCACTCAGTAAAAATTGCTAAAACGAGTAAGTGTAGTTCTAAATATGATTTTGAAATATCTTAAAAGGCGAACAATTCTCAGCTAGTTAAAGAAAATTATTTTCAGTGTTTTGGCAAATTAAAATTTACATTAATTTTTAAAGATAAATAATATAAATATTTTTTATAGATTAGAATAAGTTAAAAAAAAATGTTCATTAATTTAACAATTTTTAAAATTAAAAAAAAAATCAGGCCTGTTTCGGTTTTTACTTCCAAATTTATCGGATTTCAAAAAATGTAACTTTTTTCATTAAATTTGGACTAAACATTTTAAAATTATATTTTATCACTTTATTGGACTGAAATACATCAACCCAAAGTGAATTCAATTCTCAAAATATTTCCAGATTGATGTAAGAACAGCCTAAAGAATCTTGCCGAAAATGAAAACCGGAACAGGCCTGATTATTTTTTTTAAATTCTAACTTATTCAACTTATTCTTATCTATAAAAAGTATTTATATATAAATGTGAAAATACCAAACAGTTGTTTTAATAAGAAAACACATATTGACGATTAAATAGTACATTAATTTTTTGTTTTCTCCTAAAGTTATAATATAAAAAAAAAGAATTATTTATTATTCTTCGTAAAGATCACAATAAATGAAGAAGACAGTAAAAATAATTAACAAAAAGAAAAGTTAAGCTGCACTATATTTTTTTTTAATAAAAGGAGAAGATATTGAAAAATGAAATAATATGGGTTGAATAGAAGTTTCTAACATAAATCACAGGGTATCTTTCAATCGTGTAACTTCCAAAGTGTTTTTTTATTTTTCTTTGCCTTCAATGACGACTCATAAATGAAATGAAATGAAATGAAATGGGATGCATAAATCTATGGTGGTTATACGAATACGGCACGATTATGATACGGATACGGACACGGACTCCGGCTATTGCTGACTTTCCTCCTTACCCATTCCGCGCACTTTTCCGGCCATTCGTTAGACGAAAGTTGAAAGGTCCTTTAATAATTCCTGTTTGTAATGTTCTGATAACTGTCATTTTGGGGCTCCACTCGTCAACACAACTTGCTGCTCAACGCCACACCGCCGCCCACACGAATAGAACCAACCCAAGAGAATTATACCACACTTTCTCATATCACGCAGACGTCATGACGCATCAACCAGAAATTATATTCTATGTAAGTATGTGCAATCGGGAAAGATGGCACTTCAAATTGATTGATTGACTGACTGACTGACTACAAATGGAATGAATATGGATGTGAATTTCAACCTACAGTTAGACCAGTCATTTTTTTGACAAATTACAAGTTCGCATTTTTTTTTTTTGTATTACCAAAATCAATTCAGTTCAACTGTTTATAAAAATTAAATAAACATACGATTTTGATTTGACCAACAAGTACATATTTTTTAAATCATAGTTTTTGCGAAAATCAAGAATAATTCACTTAAATAATTTGTTTTATTTTTATTTTTATGTTTTTAATATTTTTGATTAACGAAAATATTTTCGAAATTTTTTTTTAAATTTTAAAACAATTTTTCGCTTTCGATGTTTTTTGATTTACGAAAATTCTTAGTTTTGAAAGTTATAAATTCATCATAAATATTTTTTTTTAAATATATATTGTGTAAGGTATATGAAATAGGGATGTCGAAATATCATCGATATATCGATAGATATTTTTTGTGAAGGTATATTTTTGGGCGATATTTTTTCTGGCGATATAATTATTTGATATTTTTTTGCGACATTTTTTGCCGTTGCTTTTGCAGTTTTCGCCAATTTTATTTTTACGTGACACATGAAAGCGATATTATCGATATTTTTTTCATATCGAAATATTTTTGATATTGATATTTTTAAAACTATCAACATCCCTAATATGAAATGATATCATATATTTATATATTTTAAATATATACATTAAGCCATCAACCACAAAGAGTTTACCCAACAGACAGACGTAAACTGTTTGGGAATTACAAGGACAAGGTACACTAAAAAGATGATACCCTAAAAGTATGCTACATTTTATTGTACACATTTTGCCGTATAATTCTCAAGTGGTTATAGTTGTGGCTAAAATGGAAGTGATTACAAATTCAACCTTATATGGCTTCTGTTTAGATCCGAGAGTAGATAATAAACACTCGGATCAACAGTCCGGCTCACTATAGGGTTGTCGAAAGACTGAGGCTAAGCGTTTTGATACGCTTGTCTTTTATACCCAGTACCAGTGTTGCCATATCAACTTTTTTTTGGACACATTTGTCCATTTTTTAAATGAATTTGCCAAAACTTTTCTGAATCTGTCCTTTATTTTCATTATTTTTTGAAATATTCATCTTAAGTGTATATTTTATTATTTTTACAAGAAAATTAAAGGTCTCAGAATCAAGTTTTAAGTGTTGATTTATACTAATTAGGACAGGGATTTAATTAAAGGTGAAAACTTGAGATTTAAAATTTGCAATTTTCAAAATTCCAAAGGGGGGAGACCCTTAGCATCGAACCCAAGATTTGGTGGATATTAATTTTTTTTACAAAATTAATTAAATTTGAATGCAGAATGAATTCAGAGGCCAAACCATGATCAAAATGATATTCTGTTTGAAAATCGGTTTAGTTTTCGCAGAGTTATGATAGTTTGAAGTATGTCCGACCAATGACCTAGCAACTTTACAAGTCAAAATTTTAGTTAAATTTCTCATGATTTTTTACAAGAAAATGAAAAGTCTCAGAATCAGTTTTAAAGTGTTGTTTTATACTAATTAGGACATAGGGAGTTGATTAAAAGTGAAAACATGAGATTTAAAATTTTGAATTTACAAAATTTCAAAGGGGGGACCCTTAGCATCGAACCCAAGATTTGGTGGATATTAATTTTTTTTACAAAATTAATTAAATTTGAATGCAGAATGAATTCAGAGGCCAAACCATGATCAAAATGATATTCTGTTTGAAAATCGGTTTAGTTTTCGCAGAGTTATGATAGTTTGAAGTATGTCCGACCAATGACCTAGCAACTTTACAAGTCAAAATTTTAGTTAAATTTCTCATGATTTTTTACAAGAAAATGAAAAGTCTCAGAATTAGTTTTAAAGTGTTGTTTTATACTAATTAGGACATAGGGAGTTGATTAAAAGTGAAAACTTGAGATTTAAAATTGTGAATTTTCAAAATTTCAAAGGGGGGACCCTTAGCATCAAATCCAAGATCTGGAGAAAAATAATTTTTTTTACAAAATTAATTAAATTTGAATGCAGAATGAATTCAGAGGCTAAAACATGATAAAAGTGACATTCCGATTGAAAATCGGTTTAGTTTTGACAAAGTTATAAAAGTTTAAAGTTGATCAGACTTGAAAATCATTCGAAAATGTAAAATTTGGCCTCACGTGGAAGCTCCCATGTCTTCTAAGATTACAAGCTGCCTGTTACCTAGTGTAGTTTCTTTCTCTTCAGAGCGTGTCAGGTACTTCCTTTATTCCCCCCACCGCTGCTGAAATGGGGAATCCCCAAAGCACTCGATGCACTTGTAAATTTCGAAATATGGTAAACGGAATTTGGTAACGGTAACTGTATCGGAATATGGAGTCAAATGTCGAGAATACGGACAAAGTCAATTGGATGTTGTATACTTTATGGAGTAGCTGCATGTCTAGCATGGTTTAATCATACATTCAAGACCCCACATACCCCCGAAAAACCCCTTTTTAAATGCCTCGACAGTCAATCGATTGGCGTGGGCGTTTAGACAGTGATACACCAAAGTATACACACACTCGAGCAGGTACATATTTTGCAAGAGGAAACGTGTCTCGCACTTTACGAATTGTCAACGTTGGAGCAAATAAAATCAGAGCGGGGAATTCAGCAGTGAATCGTGAAGAATCAGGGGGGAATTCAGGGGTGAATCGTGAGGAATCAGGGGGAATTCAGGGGTGAATCGGAACCAAGTTGGTTGAGTCGCATAATCAAATATCTACTATCAACGTCGTCATCATTGTCAATGAATTGAATGACTGACTGCGCCCCATTCGTATTCGTGTTCACATTCACATTCACATTCGTATTTACATTCGTATTCGCATTTGAATTGGGGGTTTTTTTTCGGGCCTCGAATGAAATTGTCGAAATACACGGCATCGTTAGGAAGGATGGAAGCAGTGTAATGGGCATAGTAATAACAGTTCTCACTCACACACACACACACACAAATGAAAATATTCCCTATCTTCAATCTATTTAAATATATATATAAATATATATAGCTGTCAGAGTAAGTATCGGTCAAAAGTCCAACTTTAGTATAATTAACTTTTTTGTTTTCTGAAATATATTAGCTAAACTTATAAATTCTGTATATAATATTGTTCTACACATTCTGTTTAAATTTTGTTTAAATAGGCCTATATTATTATATAGCCCCAAAGAATTGAACAGTAAAAAATGTAAGTTTCGTTTGAAAATATCTTTTTTTTTTTAAGTATATCAACCATTTTCGCAGAAAGTGCATTCGGTATCGCCTTATTTATTCAGACCAAATTTGTTTCAAATCGGACTACGATATTATATAGCTGCCATATCGGGGATCGGTTAAAAATCAACATTTAATATAAAAAACTTTGTTGTTTCTTGAAACTTACTCCTACTTATTAAAGCACCAAGTCAGGGAAAAATGGTTGCATATCAAAATAAAAACAACAATAAATCTATATATATTTCAAAATCTTTGTCCTGACTCACTGACCGATCATTGCACACACCAAACCATAAGTTCTAGAAGGCTGAAATTCTCGCACAACGTAGCTAAGACAATTTGTCTATTATAAACTTAATAACTGCCTTAATTTGTTATTTATTGTCTTGAGTACTTAAGAACTTTTATACCTATAGTTATATTCGTGGTCTTGAAAATATAAGAATTTTTTGTTTATTGAGAACTAGTTTTGATTTAAGATGTCTTTAAGAAATTTTATATTCTCGGCACATTCATTAGACTGAAACTCTCAGTTCTGAGAACAAAATGAAATTGTAAATTGTAGTGTTGTCTGGAAGGGTAACAAATGTACGGTGTGCTGTAGTTTCTTGTTTTTTTTAATAATATTTCTGTATTATTTGCTGTTTCGTTTTCAGTTTCGTCAGCAAATGCGACTGGTCGAATGTTGCATCCGGGAAAAGTAGGCATTAAGGGAGGCAAATATGGGTGAGAGTGGGAAAGGGGAGGGATTGAATAGGGTAGAAAGACGGCTGTCCAGGCCCTGGCCTGGTCTACAATTTGTTGAGTCTGTAATTGAGTTGGATTTGGAGTTTGAATTTGGTTTAAGTTCCTCTTTTTTTCGGGAAAATGCTCCTGCACCTTTGCTTTTCCCGGGGAGGAGTTGGGTTAGGGGTCGAGTGGGGGAGGGGGCTAGGGGGGGGTTTGGTTTGTTCTGGACTGAGTCTTCATCAAGCATTTTGTCTGATAGGCTGGTCGCTCGGACTGGTTGGTTCTCTTCTGGGCCGTACCGTGTCGGTACGTGCCTGGCACGCAAGTCAATTCATACACACACACACACACACACATCTATATACATATAGAGAGAGAGCTGCTTCATTTTTGACATGGCGGCGATGCCGAGGCCGAGACTGGGCAACTACTTCTGGCGGTTGCTTCCTCTACTCTACACTCCGAATACATATAAATTTAGCCCAGTATCCAAAGGCATAAGGTCTACCAAGTTTGTGACCATGTCTATATGTTCCCATAAACACACATATTTCCACAAAAATATAAAAGTTATGAGTTTGTATCAGAACAAATGGTAAAAAAAACAAATAATTTGCGCAAATAATTAAAAACAATGCAAGTGTGATATTTTGCGGACGTTTGTTGAAAATTTCATCTCAATCGGTTCATAAACAGATGAGTTACTTGAGTTATAGATATACTTTAATACAGGTTTTACGACAAAAAAAAAATAGCTTTGGCTGTCGCAGAAGGCGACGGTTCGAGTCCCGCTCGCGTTGTCCATCATTTTTTTTTTTTTTATTAAAATTTGAATATATTTTAAGTTAAATTTAAATATTTTTTATTTTTTATAATTATTATATCAAAATTTACATTTTTAAACATATTTTTTTTTTTCATTTGCTTTTTTTTTAATAATATCAAAATTATATTTTTTTCTTTTTACTCATATTTGTTTACCGTGTGAAAATGCTTGAATAATGGGCATCTTACAGTCGAGCTTCTCTATCCCTATGCCGTTTTTACTTGTTATTTATATACTTGTATAGTTATATATACGTGTATATATATATATATTTTGTATTGGGTCTGCTGCTGCCGCAACTTAGTTCATAAATTGTTGCGGTGCTCCCTTCTCCTCTTTCCGCTTTCCCCTTTCTCCTTTTCCACTTTCCCCTCGTCCTATTTGGCGCCCAGTCGCCAAAATTTTTTTTTATTATTTTTTGTTGTTGTTGTAAATGTGCAAAATTTATGGATTATTATGGCTGGCAGTCAAAGCAGAAGTTGCTTTTATTTTGTGTAAATAAAATACAAGTTTTTTTTTTTTTTAAAATCGAAAATGAGGGCGTTACTCGCCACGCCCACCAACAGACAACACAAATATAATACAGCTTAAAATGCGAACAGTAGAAAAAGAGAATTTCGAATTATTTTTTGCATTTATAACAAAACTATTTATGCATTAAAAATGAAATGGTTTAATGAAATATTGTTCCTTATCTATAAAGAACAATAATATCGTTTAAAGAAGGGATGTCATTAAGAAGAGAAAACTAAAAAGAGATCATCGAATTTTTAAAATCTTGGAACTATGAAAAAACATTAAGAAACACTTGTTAAATATATTGAACAAAAATTGGAATATTTTCAAGACCACATATATAAGCATAAGAATAAATGTTATTAAACACTCAAGGAAAAAATACATTTCAAAAGCAGCAAATATCAGCCTCCTATGATATGTCAGTGAGTGAGTCAGGACAAAGTCTTTTATATATATATATATATAGATTTAATTATTGTTTTATTTTGATATACAAATATTTTTTGTTATTTTTTTACATTTTCCTCTTTAATGCAAGGTTGCAAACCGGTTCGGTTCGGGTTTTTAAGCAGCCTGAACCGGATCATGAACCGAACCCTTGAAATTATTAACTTTGCGAACCCGAACCTAAACCGAGCCGCTTTCTAAAAAAAAAGGTTGGGTTCGAAAAAAAAAAATAATTAAATTTTATGGTTTTCAAATATAACGCAGTCATTTGAGAGTTTGGATTAAAATAAGTCATATTTAAATTTTCAAATAAATTTAAATTATCATCAAAATATGATTTCTTAAAAAAAATTTACTAAGATCCAAATGCAGAGAAAAATGTATAATAATAAGAATATTTTTTGGTATGAAATTGAACCAAGGTTCGAACCCAAACCTTGGGTTCAGGGGGTATATAAACCAATTTACGAACCGAACCGATGTCTTGCTCTATGGTTCGAACCGCCTAGCCAAACTTTAAACAATATTTTGAAGGTTTGCAGCCTTGCTTTATTTTTCGTGACAAAAGTGGGATTCGAACCCGCGTGTTTCTTTAAAAACTAAAGCTGTGACTCTGTTTCTAATGGAATAAAGTATTAACATATATGTATATCTTACAATTCAAGATTTGTGCTGAGCTTTTTTGTTTAATAATCTTAGTATTATATTAGTAATTTGGTCTTAGAATTGACTTATTTTAAGAGAAAAGTATGTAAGATGAATGTTTAAATTGGTCTTTTATTCAGCGTCTAAATATTTTGTATTATTAAGTATATAATGGATTATTTTCGCATTGAAACTCAGTTTAAATTGTGGGTTCAATGAGTTTGTGCCTGATCCTGTCAAGTCCTGTGCCGTATGCTCTATGTCCTATGTCGTTTCCCATCCCGCCTTTGTCCACTGTGCAATGAAGCATGTTCCGCAAGTAATAAACACTCAATATGCAATTCAAATTGACCGGAAGAACAATTCCCTCGACTTGTGACTCCCACAAAAAAAAAAAAAAAAAAAATAGAAAGGATACAATTTTTGAACAAATTGTAGACAGAGAGGGGGGGAATTATTGCTGTAGGAGTTGCGCTTGTCAAACACCTGATCCTGATGCAGTGAGGCGTGTAAAAGGTGTAGAAAGGCCGGAAAGGCATGGCAAATACCCGCTACAAGTAGATGACAGTACTGTGAACCTCCCCTAAAAGCGACAAGCGTTTAACCCTGCATAAAAGGTCCTGCGATGCCAACCCAGGCAATTAATAATTATCCTATATGTGTGTGTGTGTGTGTGTGTGTGTGTGTGTGTGTGTGTGTGTGTGTGTGTAGCGTATAAATTTCATGGGCAATTGCAGCAGGAGCCAGTTAGTCGCGTGGGTGAATTCAGCGGTGAATTCATTGACTGCGCAGGCGCTTTTCTTTACATTTGCCTTGAAACGGTCGGAGGACACGGCCCTGTGTAGTCCTTAACCTACCCCCTAGCCCTCCCACTCACCTGAGCCCCAACTTCCCTTCCCCTTCCCCTTCCACTGCTCCTCCTCACTTTCTTTCTCCCTTCTTTTAGCTGCTTTGTTCGCTTTGGGCCACAAAGTAAATTTGTGAATGGTTAATGAAAAGTTCCAGCAACAGAAATAAATGCTTAAACAAGTTGAATACTAAGAGTCGAGCTGCTCGACTGTTAGATGCCCAGTACCAGTTTTTTTTTTTAAATTGCTATATATTAAAAAAAATTTATTAAAAAAAACATAAAAATTAATTTGTAAAAAGGACAGGAAATTAATTGTACAAAATATTTAATAAAAAGAGACCAAAGCGAATTCAAACTGTAGTCCAAAAAAAAAAAAAATACATTTTTGTTTGTAATTAAATTTTTTTTTTTTTTTTTTTTTTTTTAATTTTTGCAATATTATCTGCCAAATAAATAAAAAATGTATTAAAAGCACAGTAAATGCCTAATACTATTTTTAAATAATAGAAGAGACAAAATATTAAATAATAGAAATTTAAAAACATAATATAAATGCAACAAATAAAAAAAAAAACTTATTTAGTAATACAAATTTTAATAATAATTGTTTAACCAAGTAAAAAATAATTTAAAAATATTAAAGGACGATTGAGTAATAAAAATATTAAATAATAATAAAGCAAAAAATAAAAAGTGTGTGCAGCTGCATTAGACTATTGCAAGTTATCAATTATTATCTTTTTTTATTAACCGATTAAAATGAAATTTTGAAC
The DNA here is from genome assembly GCA_951394115.2 of Drosophila phalerata. Lineage (NCBI taxonomy): Eukaryota > Metazoa > Arthropoda > Insecta > Diptera > Drosophilidae > Drosophila > Drosophila phalerata. Next base: position 48,926,085 of record OX596006.1, on the reverse strand, counting down.
AAACATCGGGAAAATATTATACATTCATTGTGTTTAATTTTAAGACTGTAGCTTTAAAATTAAAAAAATTATATGATTTTATTTCTTTGAGGGATTGGTTTATGGTCAATAAATTGAGTTTCTCTAACCCTTGCAGTCTCTGAGCTTTAGGTATTTATACGAACGTACAGACATTGTCACAAATTGAAAGGTATTGCAATATTTGGGCTATTAGAAGGTAGGGAAACACTGTAAAGGGGCGAAGGTGATGAGAGAGAGGGAGGAAAATTGGTTGGTCTGCTTGCTCATTACATTTAATGAACAGGTTGCCGAGAAAATCGGGGGTGGAAAGTGCCAGGTGATGGGCAACTGTCATAAATTGCTGCCGAGTTGAGACCCCAAGAAGAAGAGGATGAAACGAGAGAGAGAGAGAGAGAGAGAGAGAGAAGGGAAGAGGGGAGTACATTTACATATATATATATATATGTATATATATATAGCATATTTACACGCAACATTTTAGCTGTGGCTTCAAACATTTACAGTGATTCCAGCGTTTTTTTTTTACCCACACCTATACACTTCAAAAAATTAAACTAAAAATCAGACAAAAATTTTAGAAAATAAATTCCTTAGAATTCTAACTTATTTCTCTAATACTTGAAAATATAATACATTTCATTTCGTAAAAGAAATTTTATATTTCTATATTTCCAATATATTATATACAATTTTCACTGAAGTAATTTCTGAAATTATAATTAAATTTTTTGTATTCAAAGTTTATTTGAAACTCTGACAATATTAATTATTTAATGAAATTTTTTCATAAATTTAGAAAAAATAATTTTAACTAACAACTGATATTGTTGTTGCCATAATATTTTAATAAATACTGAAGATCCAAATTAACACATATTCAAGAAAAAAATTGTTTTTAAATCATATTCAAAGTAATATTTCTTTAAAAAAAGTTTAAGTAATTTTATATAAATTAAGAAAAATGTTCTCATTTTTTTAAAGAAATCTTTTTTAACATATTTGAGAAGGTTTTTTTTTAACTAAAACAAACAATTTTTTCTTGAATCCAAATTTTTTTTCAAACCAAAAACAGTATTTAAAAAAATATTTATTTTTTTGAGTGTAGCTCTTCCTCTTACATCTTCCCTTATATTTACAGGTGCATTTGCGACCCACAACTTTAACAATTTGTGGCCCACCAGGAGGGAAGGAAGCACACCCTGTGATGGGAGAAGGGGGGGGGGGGGGAGGGGGGAGGGCCAAATTAATGAACCTTGAAAAATGTGTTAAAAGTTTTTTTTTATTATTGTCATTGAATTTGATATAAACATGTGGACTTAATGTAGTCTCTATAACATTATACAGGGGGATTTCCCCCATTTGAAACTAGGTAAATAAAATAGACAAAGATAGACATTGAAGAAGAGAGTGAAAAAGAGAGATAGCAAGTAATGCGTTTCAAGAAACAAAATGGATCCAATTAAAAGTTGTCATACTTATAACAAACTTTAACTCTCGGTTCCAATCGCAGTCAAAATGCAAATGAAGGCAAAGAATTATATTTTTTTTTATTTTTTTTAAGATTTGCAGAACTTGATTATAAACAGACCTTTCTTTAAGAGCTTTTCGATGACAGTTGTAAAGTTGGAAGATATTGTAGAGTAGGAAATGTAATGCATTTTTATTTAAATGTTTTGATAATTACAAGTTTAACTAAATAAATAACTAAATGATCGAAATATATGAGGTAAGAAATTGGGAAACCTTCAAGCTGTCATAACTTTGCCAAGGCTGCAAACCTGCAAAATTTTGAAAAAAGGTTCGATAAAAACTATTAGCTCTCTAGATTTTTGTTTTCATTTCAAATGTTAAGGGTCCCCCCTTTGAAATTTTGAAAATTGTAAATTTTAAATCTCAAGTTTTCACTTTTAATGGACTGCTTATATCGTAATTAGTACAAAACAACACTTAAAAACTGATTTTGAGACTTTTCATTTTCTTGTAAAAAATCATGGGAAATTAAACAAAAATTTTGACTTGTAAAGCAGCTAGGTCAAAGGTCAGACCAACTTTAAATTGTCATAACTTTGTCAAAACTGTGACGATTTTCAAACAGAATATCATTTTGATCATGTTTTAGCCTCTGAATTCATTCTGCATTCAAATTAAATTAATTTTGTAAAAAAAATTTATTTTTCTCCAAATCGTGAATTCGATGCTAAGGGTCCCCCCTTTGAAATTTTGAAAATTGTAAATTTTAAATCTCAAGTTTTCACTTTTAATCAACTCCTTATATCGTAATTAGTATAAAACAACACTTTAAAACTGATTCTGAGACTTTTCATTTTCTTGTAAAAAATCATGAGAAATTTAACTAAAATTTTGACTTGTAAAGCAGCTAGGTCAAAGGTCAGACCAACTTCAAATTGTCATAACTTTGTCAAAACTGTACCGATTTTCAAACAGAATATCATTTTGATCATGATTTGGCCTTTAAATTTATTCTGCATTCAAATTAAATTAATTTTGTAAAAAAAATTTATTTTTCTCCAAATCGTGAATTCGATGCTAAGGGTCCCCCCTTTGAAATTTTGAAAATTTTAAATTTTAAATCTCAAGTTTTCACTTTTAATCAACTTCTTATATCGTAATTAGTATAAAACAACACTTTAAAACTGATTCTGAGACCTTTAATTTTCTTGTAAAAAATCATGTCAAATCAAGTAAAAATTTTGACTTGTAAAGTTGCTAAGTCCACAGTATAATCGACTTCAAAATTGCATAACTTTTTAAAAACTCAACCGATTTTTAATTGGAATATCATTTTGATAATGATTTGACATTAAGATTTTTTGCATTCTGCATTCTGCAAATTTAATTAATTTTGTAAAAAAAATTATTTTTCTCTTGATCTTGGGTTTGATGCTAAGGGTCCCCCCTTTGGAATTTTGAAAATTGGAAATTTTAAAACTCAAGATTTCACTTTTAATCAACTTCTTATATCGTAATTAGTATAAAACTACACCAATAAAGTCTTGATAGAATTTTGCATTTGAATTGTAAATCAAGTTTCAAAATTGTTTAAGTTATTTGGCGAATTGTTTTTAAAGTCGTTCCTAAAGATCTTGATTTGTCTGGCAACTTGTTGAGCAACAACAACAACAACAACAACAACAACAACAACAGCAACAACATAAATTTCTAGCTAAACAACAATGAATAGAAAAAAAAAACAAACAAAAAATGAACATAGAATGAAATTTAACAGGTAATAAATTATAGAAACTCCGCAACTTTTGTTGCAGTTTGTTTAAGTTGCCTTTGTTGTTGTTGTTGTTGTTGCTGGTTGTTAACCAAACAATAAAAATGTAAATAAACTTTGGTAAGAACAAGAAGTAGAAGAAGAAGACGTAGACGAAGAATGTGTGAGAAAATTGGCCAACGGAAAAAGGCCAAAAGGAAGAAATGCTTGAGATTTCTTTAATTGCATCCGGCAACAAAATGGCTGCCTTGCCCCTTCCCTTATTTCTCACCCTTTAGTAAGTGAGGGAAGAAGGGGGTGGGTGGGTGGTTGAGGGGTGGTTGGGTATTTTGAGTACTTACGATATCCATTGGTATATGCCCGATACCGTCAGCTCACCCTTATCCTCGAGGGCGTATTCGATGAGTTCCGTGTATGTGAACGGTGGTTTCTTTGGCCTGCTTGTTTTGCGGTGGTTCAGATTGGGTTCAGGTTGGGTTCAGGTTGGGTTCAGGTTGCGGGTGGTGGTTCAGCAGTCGTCATTCGTCATTCGTCATTCGTTATTCGTTATTCGAGGGTGGTCCACATCGATTGGCGGCACAGAAAGAGAATTAAATGAAAATGAAGAAACACATTTTATTCTACAAGATTTTATGAATATTTTAATTTTTTTAAATTTGTAAGTGTCAATTGAATGACATTTAAATTTCATTTCTCCTCAATTTGGCATCTGCAAATTATTTTATTAGATTCGCAAAATAACCAATAAAATTAAATAATAAAAAAGCAAGGCTAGAACCGGTTCGGCTCGGGTTTTTAAGCAGCCTGCAACGGAGCATGAACCGAACCCTTGAAATTATTTACTTTGCAAACACGAACCTAAACCAAACCGTTTTTTAACATAAAAGGTTCGGTTCGAAACACAAAAAAAATACATAAATCTTATGGTTTTTTAATATTACGCAATTATTTGAGACTTTGAATTACAAAAAATCAAATTTAAATCTTCAAATAAATTTAAATTATCATCAAAATTTGATTTCCATAAAAAAATTTAATTAGATTAAAATGTAGAGAAAAATTTCCAAAAATTAATCTTAACATCAATTATAGTGGTAAACCAAAACTGTAATAGCCTATTTCCACGACAGCACATTCGGCACATTCGACGCCATTTTCATCATCCAGCCTGAATGTGGACTTCATTTCAGTACAAAATCCGAATGAACGTTTAGGCTCATCCAAAATGAATGTGCCGATTTACTGCCAGTATTTTCAGTATTTTTTTTGTCGAACACCCGATGTTTATCGATATACTGGTGAAAAAAAGCAATCATCACCTAACCCAGCTGTTTTGTTCAATAAAAACAGTAGGCATTTAATTTTCGCCAATTATAATTTCAATATAAATATTAAAGTGTTGTTATTGTCAGTTTATTATTATATGTGCACAGAAATCGAACAGCTGATTTATTCTGCTGATATGGCAATTGCTTTGAATGTGTCACATTTGGTCGTGGAAAGCCAAAAATAAGCCACATCCGAATGTGCGCGAATGAGCCAAATGTGAGTGGTAATAGACCATAAGATTTGCCTTTTGGCATAAGTTCTTTTCACTTTAAATGTGTACGAATGTTACAACGAAATTGAAGAACTGCCCAAATGTGAATAATAAATTAAAATAAATAGTTATATAATTAATATATAAAATAATGTCAGTAAAAACTCACGCCTTGGAGGTGGTATCTTCGACGACAACATGCTCGGCGACAATCATATCATTGGCATCCATTTCGGAGGTGACTTCCATCACTAGTTCCTCGAACTTGCGTCCCGTTTTTGTCGGTGTATTTATTGTTGCTGTTGTTGTGCCGCTTGCTGATGTTGCTGTTGCTGATGTTGTTGTTGTACAGGTTGCTGATGTGGCTGTTGCTGTTGTTGTTGTTGTGTTGATGCAACTTTTGGGTGATCGATCACGTGAATCACGCGGTTCGAAGCAACTGTGAGTGGAATTATGCGAATGATTTGAATTTGAGGCGGATGCGGGAGACGCAGAGCTGCATTCCGATAAGCTGCTGGTCATGTTAGCCGCCCCAGTGGGCGTGGCCGCCTCGAGAGCGGCATTACCCAAACGTTGACCACCGCCCACATCTGGCGATAAATGTGGAAATTCATCGAATTTGAAATTCAACAACCACGACAAATTCTTATCCTCAAAATCCGGTTCCGTTTCCGAGTTGCGTCTACCGCCGGAGGCTGGACGGGATTGAGATTGGATTTTCTGTGCAATCGGCAGCAGAAAGCTGGCTGTACCGGAGGCGGAAACGGCAACGGAGACGCAGGAGGGTACAGCCGGAACGGTAGTAGCTGATGAAGGCGGCTGCGGTGGTTGTGGAGGCGGTGGCGGTGGCGGCAATGTGGCATTCAATTGATTAATCTCTGTCTGCAGTCCCGAATTATAACGATGATCCAATTCGAGCAGTTCCCCTGCCTGCCAGCCCCCGCCATCCGCCTCCGGGGGCGGGGCACAATAGGAGGCCGCTGGTACCAGCAGACTGCTATCATAGGCAAATAAATCGTTCATAAAAGTCGTCGCATTTGTCGAATTTGTTGTTGTCGTATTGTTATTATTATTATTATTATTATTGCCTGTGTCCAACTGCAGTTGAAAACACATATCCCCGCTGCCGACCGTTACATCATAATCCAGATGACGTTTCTTCCACGGATTCGCATCATAGTCCTGACCCAAAGGCAGCTCCACTTGCGTCTCATATTTGCGTTTGAGAAAGTTAAAGTCACACTGATTGGCAGCACTTTCATTTGAGGGATGCACCTGGGAATGGTTCTGGGCATGGGTCTGGAGTTCTGCATGTGGAGCACTCTGGCTGCCACCATTCACATTCATATTGACTATCATTTTCTGAGGAAGGAATTTCCAAAATTCTTCCACTGGATTTTTCACAATGATTTTTCGAAATTTTTTTTTATTTTCTAGTTTTTTAGTCTATATATTTATTTTTCATGTATAAATAAGTTTTGATATTTTAAGAACTGTATTTCTTAAGAATTATAATTTCAATATTTTGGTTAAATTTTTCAAAAATCTTTCGAAATTTTTAGGACTAGATTTTGAAATTGTAAAATTTTTTTTTTTCAAATTTGTTAGTATTTGATTTCTTGTTGTTGTCTTTAGTTATAAGAAATAATTTTCATTTCTGGATGACTTTTAAAATTTTAAAGTTTTGATTATTAATAATTTTTATTTATTTGTTTTTTTTTTTATATTTTTTATTTGATATTTTTAATTCTAAATTTATTTTTTGATGTCTCTGGTAATTATTAATATTTTTTATTTATTAATTACTTTTCAGTGCACTTTATTTTATATGATTAGATTTCTTAAATATTTTTTTTTAATTTTTTGTCTTTATTTATTTTAAATATTATATATATTTTAATGAATACATTTTTTTAAATTTTTTATTTAATTTATTTTTTTAATTTTTTGTCTTTATTTATTTTAAATATATTTTAATGAATAGATTTTTTTTAATTTTTTATTTAATTCATTTATTTAATTTTTTGTCTTTATTTATTTTAAATATATTTTAATGAATAGATTTTTTTTTAATTTTTTATTTAATTCATTTATTTAATTTTTTGTCTTTATTTATTTTAAATATATTTTAATGATTAGATTTTTTCAATATATTATTAAATTTTCTTATTTAATTTTTTGTCTTTATTTATTTTAAAAATATTTTATTTATTAATAACTGTCAAAACAATATGATCTTTTTTTTACATTTTTGTGATTTGATTTTATAAAGTTTTTGTTTTTTTTTGATTTTAGCTAATATTCATATTTATGCTGTGTTAATTACTTTCCAGTGAACTTTAATTTGTACGTTTCTGTTACGATTTTTCCACACTTTTTGTTTTTTTGTTTTTTGCTTTCACGTGGCGCACACAGAACAAACATAAAAAACTAGTTGGGAGCCGAAGAGGACGCAGTAGGAGCAGCAAGAGGAAGAAGAGGAAACCTTAACGTGTTTTCAATTACAAAAAAAAAAAGAGGAAACTCCGTGTTTGGATTCCGTATCGCGCTGCGTTTGGCCGCGGAATGATGTCGATACTGTTTTGGCCAAGTTAAAAGGATACGTTTAAAGCTGCTGCCGCTGCTGCAGTCAGCGTCACAGCTGGCGTCGCAGTCGACGTCGGCAATTCATAGGCTCATTCAATGGTTCTCATTACCCTTGCGCATTCAGTCAAGCACAACACAACACTATCGATGAACCCCCTCTCCTCTTTTCACTCCTTCGCTCAAACAGTGTTGCCAACTCTAAAAAATAAACCCTATTAAAACCAAGCTAAAAACCAAGTTTAACTGTTTTCGGAATCCCAATGAAAAGTTGAGTTTAATAAAATCAAAACTATTCAAATTATTTTATTTCCTATGATAGAGTTGACAGATTTAAAAAAAAATGTTGTTCAGAATTTTTAGCACCAACTTAAATGTATATTTTATCAGTTTGGTTAAGATATGTCACAAAATATACAAGTTTTTCATACTAAAATTTGATTTTCAACCGATTGTTCCTATGGCAGCTATATAGTGTATATAGTGAACCGATTTAAGCCAAATTTTATCAGTATCTTTAATACGAACTTAAATACGTATTATATCAGTTTGGTTAAGCGATATCAAAAAAACAAAAAACTTTTTCTTACTAAAACTTGATTTTCGACTGAACATCTCTGTGATATATATATGATATATTTGTCCGACTTAAGACAAATTTGGTAAGGATGTATAAGACCAGTCCAAAAAAATATTCTGTCTGATTGTTTTTAATATCTCTAAAAACCAAGAAGTTTTTCATAATATAACCTAATTTAGACCTGTTGTTCCTATGGCAGCTATAATATATAGTGGCTCGATTCAAAAATAAAATAAAACATGATCTGCGTACGGTATCCAGGGACCTACTTACCAAATTTGGTGTCTCTAGATCTTATAGTCTCTGAGATTGTAGCTTTTATAGAGATGGACGGACGGACGGACAGACGGACGAACGAACAGACGGACGAACAGACAGACGGACGGACAGACGGATGAACGGACGGACAGACGGACGGACAGACGGACGGACGGACGGACAGACGGACAGACGGACGGACAGACGGACGGACAGACGGACGGACAGACGGACGGACAGACGGATGGACGGACAGACGGATGGACGGACAGACGGATGGACGGACAGACGGATGGACGGATGGACGGACAGACGGATGGACGGATGGACGGACAGACGGATGGACGGATGGACGGACAGACGGATGGACGGATGGACGGATGGACGGACAGATGTAAGGACAGACAGACGAATGGACGGACAGACAGACATGGCTAAATCAACTCGGCTTTTAATACTGACTCATATTAGGACCAGGACTTTCATAATTCCATAGAATCAAAGTACCAATCTGTAAACGTTTGGCAATTAATTCAATATTTGAAAAGCTTTATTTTTTGCAATGACAAAATGAGAGTAACTTATGTATATTGAAAGAAAAGTCATGAAAATCGTTTTCAAACCGAACTTAAAAGATTTATTGTGCCACCAAACAGGTTGTTAAAAAAGAAATTTTTTCAAAAAAAAAATTTAAAAAGCATCAACATAAATTAATCAGTCGATCCAGATTCAGATTCAGATCCAGATATAAATATAGATTCAGATAAAGACATAGTTTCAGATCCAAATCCAGGAATTGATATAGTATCAGCTGCACATAGAGATATAGTATCAGATCCAGGTATTGATATAGTATCAGCTGCACATAGAGATATAGTATCAGCTGCACATAGAGATATAGTATCAGATCCAGGTATTGATATAGTATCAGATCCACATAGAGATATAGTATCAGATCCAGGTATTGATATAGTATCAGATCCACATAGAGATATAGTATCAGATCCATATAGAGAAGTTGTTTCAGATCCATATAGAGATCTAGTTTCAGTTCCATATAGAGATCTAGTTTCAGATGCATATAGAGATATAGTTTCAGATCCAGATCCACATTCAGATTCAGATTCAGAATCGGACATGACATAACCAAACTCCAGCAGATTTCTTCTGCACTTATCTTTCGCCGAGTCCAATAGTTGTTGAATTGTGTGCCAATTGTCGGCTATAGGTTTGTTGCCAGGAATACCTAGATCTTCAATGAGAACTCTAACTATCCAGAGCAATGCGGTGATTGGAATATGGGAATAATTATCGGCAATATGCTGAATGCGTTGATTCGTGGTTACCAAGTATGGAGAACATTTATTAGTTGTCTCTACAGATTTCGATTCCGATTTATCTGGATTCTCATGATCTTCGGTCAATTTCTTATTAGTTTCGTTTTTCTTAAATTGCATCGATTCATCTAGATCACTATCGAATTGCTCTTGCTTCGATTCCATTAAATTAAATTCCATATTATTTTTCTGCTTAGATTTCATGGAATCATCTAGATCGCTAATGGAATCCAGATCGATATCGAATTGATCTTGCTTCGATTCCATTAAAGGATCGCATTTAGGAATATTTTGCAAGGATTCAATTGATGAATCCTCGCTTTCGGAATCAGATTTTGGCATTTCCTTATTATATATCTCTTTCTCAGATCCCACAGATAGATTTACATCGTTATCGGAATTAGGTTTGTGCAATTTATTATTCGTATTCTTTTGCTGAATTTCCAAAGATTGATCGCTATCATATTCCAATTTTAAAAATAGCACATTTAGTGCATCGTCTTCACAATCCATTTTCGGCTTAAGTTTATTTTCAAAACCAATATAAATTTGAAAGTATAAAATTTTTGAAATTATGAATTTAAAATAAAAATAGAAATTTTTAGAACATATAAAAATTTTTTTGGAAAATATGTTTCTTATGAATTGTTTTCAGTCTTTTCGATGTTATCGGTACAAATACGAGAGAATAAATGAGCTTTACGATGTCTAGTTTGAGCCTATATCAACTTTAAATAAAGCACAGCCTGTTATGTTTATATTTTTTTTTTTATATATGTGCTTTTCGAAACATGTACTTTCAAATCAAAGCTTTCTGGGATGTGTACGGAAAATATTAGAAATATAATATTTATATATATATATAGCTTAGCCATAATTCTTAAATTTCTTAAATTAAATACACGTTCTTCAAGGACAATCAAAATTTTCCTTTGGACAAAAAACAAATGTTTATTAAAGCAGTTTTTTTCAACTATTTATTGACAGAATCTATTTATAAAATATTTCTTGTAATTTTAAAAATTATGATTTTTGTATATTAAATTTAAATTTAAATAAAATAAATTTGACTCTCGAACTGGCGTTAAAATAGCTGAAATGGGCAGCACTGAGAGTGTCGGGCTCAATCTTTGAGCGGTACACGTAGTGCTCGGCTCTCCGTCTATTTGAGCCATGAGTTTTGGTTCTCTGGTTCTGCTCGGTCGCATTTTTTGGTCATAATCGAACATGTGCTTCCCCCTCTCTCTGCTCTTCCCCTCTCTCTCTCTCTCTCTCTCTCTCTGTCTTTTCACTTCACTCTCCTGTCACTCCTCTTACCTGCGGCCACCTGCCACCTTTTTTGGCCTGCTGCCGTTTTGAGCCCATTGCCAATTTGTCGACAAGTCAACGGGTGCGACCATTGAAGCGTCTAATTGAACACCCTGTATGCCCCAAAATACCCTAAAATACCCTGTAGAACTCTCGCACAGGTGTTGCGCAGGATTCGTTTCTCTCTCTCTCTCTCTCTCTGTCTCTGAGCTTAACGGTTGCTACGGACTACACAGAGAGAGAGAGAGAGACCCCATTGAGGGTCGTACTTTCTCTCCCACTCTCTCTCTCTTTCTCTCTCTCTCTCTGAGAGATTTAGCTTGGCTATTCGGCCAATTGGAGTTCGCACAGTGGAGTAAAAATTCAATAGAAGCACTCAAAATAATAATTATTATGCATTGGTAAAAGAATTAATACAAATTTGAATTTAATTAACATTATTTTAAACAATATAATTAAAATTTATTATTTTTTTATTAAAATTTGTAATATAATTGGAAATATAAATCAATTATTATTATTAGAGTTAACAAAAATATTATAATTATTATACATTTAGTTTTATTAGCATTAGTATTAGCATTATAATTAAAATGTTCAATAATATAATTTAAGTAAGAATTTATATGTATTATACAGCGTTTAATATTAACATTATTATTAGTAACGTCATTAGCAATAGTATAAAATGTATCATTAATTTAAGCCTAACAATGCTCAAAACTAGTATGAAAAAAACATTTGCATTAGCATTGCATTGACTGATACTAAAATTAAAATAAGTTTCAACGTTATCATTACTAAAATTAATTTATATTAATATTATATTATTTAATAAAGTAATTGTGCAACCGCTTTAATGAATATTAGTTCTTTCATTATTTTAAATTTTTTTATAAGTATAAGTATTAGCATTGCATTAGATTACATTTAGCTTTAAAATGATAATAAAAGTTAACATTATTAAATTACATTTTCATTCAGTAGAATAATTCCTACAATGAAAAATTCTGTATGAATTATTTTTGTAGATTTTGGCATTAACATTGCATTAGATTAGCATTAGCATTATTAACAACGTTGAGATAAGTTAACTATGGGTAAGACCGAACTTTTTATACCCTGAGCCCATTAAAAATGGGCAAAAAAGGGTATAATGCATTTGGCAGAATGTATGTAACAGGCAGAAGGGGGCGTGGCAGACCCCAAAAAGTATATATATTCTTGATCAGGATCAACAGTCGAGTCGATTGAGCCATGTCCGTCTGTCTGTCCGTCTGTCTGTCCGTCTGTCTGTCCGTCTGTCCGTCTGTTTGAACGCGTCGATCTCAGAAACCATAAGAGCTGGAGACTTCAAACTTGGTATGTAGGTTCCTGGATACCGTACGCAGATCAAGTTTGTTTTTATTTTTGGATCGGACAACTATATCATATAGCTGCCATAGGAACGATACATCGAAAATGAAGTTTTTGTATGAAAAGCTTCTTTAATTTTTGAGATATCTCAACCAATCTCACACGATATATATTTGGGGTGGTATTATACATCCTGACCAAATTTGGTCCAAATCGGCCCACTATATCGTATAGCTGTCATACAGTCGCTCTGCCGAAAATCAAGTTTTAGTATGAAAAAGTTTTTTGTTTTTTGAGATATCTTAACCAAACTGATAGAATATGCATTTATGTTGGTTTTGTACATTCTGACCAGATTTGGTTCAGATCGGTTCCATATATCATATAGCTGCCATAGGAATAAATGGCCGAAAATCAACATTTATAAAAGAGTACCTGGGCTCAGGGTATCCTACTGTCGAGCGTGCTCGACTGTAGCCGCACCTCACCGCGAGCGAAGCGAGCCGGGGGTAGGCGAGCGCAGCGAGTAGGGGGCGGAGCCCCCTTGTTTTTTTGAGTAAATTGTATCTGGATTCATCGCTAAACTGCAGCTTATTATCATTAGTATTGGCATTGGCATTAGCATTAATATTATAAGTGTTCGGATCATGAATATACATTTATAATGTATATTCTTTTCTTAATTATCGATTTCGGCTATTAACTGAGTTGAGATAACATGCTTCCTGATTAAGCTGAATTTTACGCCTTCATTAAATGGGATTTTGTTTTTTTCGAGAATCATTAATTATTCGCCTGGCGACTGACGTCGACTTTTTAAAACCCTTAACAATTTTTTTATTTTTCCAAAATGTGCATTAATTAGCATACAGTACACAGAATATTAATAACGTTTTCTATATATATCTACAATTTGCATTAATCCGGAATGGATTTTACTCTCTTCAACTTAACGATCGGAAATGCTCATGGCACTACGAATCTGGCTATAATTTCAAGGCAGTTTAAACGATTTAAGACCATAACAATGACTTGCGATTGATGGTCGAATAATGAAGAAAAAGAATCACTCGGGAACCCGCTGAATTGGGACTCCCGGTCAATGCATATAATAAATGTCTAAGAAAAGAATATATAAACACTTTTTCAAAAAATATATATACATACATATTTCAACAAGGAAGTTAACCGAAACTGAAATACTCTATAAATAATGCAATTTTGTATTGAAATTTATATATTTTAAAATATGTGTATTATGCATTTGTTTTGAGTTTAAATTTATTTATAATTTTATATTTTAAATAATTTTATTTTATGGTCAATACTTTTTAATTTTTACTATTCTTACTCTTAATTATTTATTTTTAAAACTATTTTTAAAATACTTTACTCAATTTATGGCGTATGATATTTAAGCATTTTATTTATTAGCTTTTATACTGAAAACATACAATATTTTACAGTGAATATAAAATTTCATGGTTTTAAAAAAAATTGTGTGATATTTATAATATTTTGTAATTAATTAATTATTTTATTTTCACTCTGAAGCATTTATTTATATACTTTATTTAAATTCATAGTTCGCGTTATTTATACAATTTATTTATTAATCTTATTTAATATCGAATTAAAATTTTGGTTGTATTTTTTTATTGTTAAATTTTTAAATATGTTTTTCTGGGTTCATTTAAAATCAAATTTTTAGCAACTGTATTTTATAAATAAGTGAATCTCTTTTGTTGAGTGACTGGTGTATTTTAAATAAGTGAATCAATTTATTAATAACTGAGAAGTAATGTATTATCTAATCTTATATATGTTCTGTGATCTTTGAGCTTTAATCTGGGTTTCAAAATATTTAAAATGTGTCATATTTCGTGACACATGCGAGTTACCCGAATCAAAAAACACTAAAGTCGAGATTGAAACTTGTTTGACGCCACTCTCCTTCTCTCTCTCTCCCACTCTCTCTCTCTCTCTCTCTCTTTCTTTGGCAAGACAATTGCGTCACTTGAGACGGGTATATAAATTTGCAGGTCGATCGATGCGATAAGAACAGAAGAGAATAGAACACGACGCTGATAGCATTCAGTTGTCAACGAGCGCGGAGACTGAATAAAACAAATCTCGGGAAGAAAAGATCAGATCAGACCAATTTCGAATAGAATTGAAAGGGGTAGAAAATACGACGGAACATTTTAAAAATAATAATAAATAAATATATAAATAATAATAACTATAATAACAAAAAATAAATCAAAAGAAATTTTTTACAACTTTGAAGAATCTTCAACATGTCTAGTTTGAAAATTCTCTGCTTAATTGCCTTTGTTGTTGGTATTGTGGCAATGCATGGGGGCGTGGCAGGGGCGAAAAAGAAGGCTCCCAAATCGGACTGTCCACAGATGAAATTGAAGCGACAGTGGGGCGGTAAGCCCGCTTCAGCGCTCAATTATCAAGTGCGTCCCATCAGATTTGTCATCATCCATCACACGGTGACCAGCGAGTGCTCGGCATTTGTGCAATGCTCGGAGATTCTACAGAATATACAGAATTATCATCAGTCGCAGCTGGATTTCGATGACATCGGCTACAAGTGAGTATTTATTTCCTACATCTCTTTGAAATACACTGATCAAAAAACCATACACACTTAAAATATTCGAATTTTTGTCTTAAACAAAAAATAGCACAAAAATTTGAAAATATATTATATATTTTTTTTTATTTTTTTTATTTAATATTTTTTACAATTAAAAATTTAAATTTAATATTTCTTTGCTGCTTAATTTTCTGAAAATACATTTTATATTTTTTGATAGCACACAAATGCGTTTAGCTAAAAATATTAATCATCATTATTTTAATATATATATATTTTTAAAACTTTTTTTTATTAGTTTTTTTTCTGTATTTAAATTTGTTTCCATGTTATAAAAAAATTTGCATGGCTTAAATTATCAGTTATCATAATTTTTATATTTTTTTTTTGTCATTTATAATAAATTTTAAAAATATTTTGTATCTATATAAACATTTTTTCAAAAAATTAATTTTTTACTTACTAATAACACAAAAAATCGTATAATTAATAGAAGCCACCAAAATTATTTTATTGAATTTTTTATTTTTATATATTCATGATTTATTATTTAAATATGTATTGGTTAATGTATTGCAAAAATGTAAAAAATATCAAAATTTCTTGAATATTTTCACTTAAAGTTGGCTTTTTAAAGAAATCAAGTATTTTGAGACAGATGCTTTTGATTAAACAAAGCTTTCTTTTTTGTCAGTGTATAGGTCATTCGTCTCTAATCACTTATCACCCATCTATTATCAATTGTTTTCAGCTTTCTTATTGGAAATGATGGCGTCGTTTATGAGGGCACGGGGTGGGGGGTTCGAGGTGCACACACTTATGGCTATAATGCCAACGGCACTGGAATTGCCTTCATTGGGAACTACAAGGGTAAGTTTATAACCTTTTGATTCTACAGATAATTCGTCTATTTTAATAATATATCGCTAATGAAAGTAATGAGTTAATAAAACCTCAACCTTAAATAAAATATTCTAAGCGAATGGAATGATCTTAGATATAGACACTATTTCTAGACGTCGTATTCTAAAAACAGAAAAAACTTTTATTTACAATATTTATCATAATAAATAAATATTATGCCGTATTTGTGTTCTTAATTAAGAAAGTTATGAAATAGTATTTAAATGTATATATATATTCTTTTAAAAGACGTATAATATATCTTGTTTTCAAAATTCTAATAAATATTTTAAAATATCGAAAATATCAAAAATTCCGAAATTTAGCAAATATAATAAAAAAAATTACATAAATTTTTTTAATGTCATATAAGACCTTTTGTCTTAAATTTATTTTCAATAATAAAAAGTCTGAAGAATTGGAATAAAAATGATAAAAATACAAATTTTATTAATACTATTTACTATAAAAGTAATTTTTTATTATTAAGATAATGATTATAATATGATTATAATATAACTTCCCTCTATTTTTTAGATCATCTCCCCTCGAATGCAGCGTTGAGTGCCTGTAAAAAGCTGTTGGACTGCGGAGTCGCCCAAGGGGAATTGACCGAGGATTATGGATTAATTGCCGGTTCACAGGTGATAGATACACAGAGTCCTGGCTTGACCCTGTACAATGAGATTCAAGAGTGGTCACATTGGTTGTCCAATCCCTAAGATACCCGAGAATACCCTGTAAAGTAAACATTTACTTCAAAAATTTCCATTATTATCTTTTACATTATAAAATTACAATATTTTTTTTTCCTTAATGATCTAAGCAATAAATATTAAATTTTCAGTTTTTTTAATCATTTCATTGTATTATTAATGTTTTTATATTACTCCCCAAATCCCTTTCGAGGTCTTATAAACTCTTAGCAGCGCTCTCTTTGGGCGTGCTAAAAAATTACAAATATTGCGCGCTCTAGCGTCAGAAAATGCAACTAAGTCTTATGTTGTCAATTGATATCGCCAGAAATTCACGTATCGTCGGATCGCCACAAAAAAGTAGCGCGCTCTAGCGACAGCAAGCGTAACTAAGTTTAATGTTTCGCACAGTTATAAGGCCGCCAAAATATGGCAGCGATGTGTTTTGCGCTTTGCTGCCAACTTAGCTATTTTATAACTGGTTCTGGCTATTTTCAGAGTTTGATAGCTAGACAATATTTTAAATTGTGCTATTTAGGCCCACGATTGCCACTTATTAAAATAAAAAAGCGCCAAAAAATGTTTATAAAGATTCAATTTCATGAAAACTACTCAATTCTAATAAAACACATGCATATTTTAATAGCTTTGCAATTATTAATAGTAATATTTAAATTTCAAATATGTTCTTATTTGTACTGAATAACATGTCAGCAAAGACTTTCAAATGTGGCCGGCAAATGCATTTAACGATATGGCAACATTGTGCTGTTGCTCTGCATTTCTTTTGCCTTGGAGAGCGCAACATGTGTCTCTCTCTCTCCGCCGCCGCTCACGCTCTCTCAGTGCGAACAGCTTGCGTTTGCCACTTGTTCGCAATACGACAAAACAGTTGTTTTCTCGCACTTGCAGCGAACACATCGTGCGGTTGTCGTATTTGTGTTTGTTTGTGTTTTGTGTTTGCTTGCGTTTTTTTTTTATACGCGGCCGGCGTGCGTCTGATTTGACATTGTTTTTGTTTGTTTTTTTGTTTGTTTGAGTTTGCCAACATTGCAAAGCAGTTAACAATAACAAAATGCAACTTAATGAAATTTGTTTACATTTTTTGACGCATGCACAAAGTGAAAGCGTGTGAAAAACCGTCAACTTAACATTGGTAACAACACTGTTGGCCAAAAGCCGCGAAGGCCAAAATCAAAGTCAAAGCCAAAAAAAAAAGCAAATACAACAAGAACAACGAAAAAGTGTGGCTTCAAATTTCTTTAATATACAAATTGAGCTTCTCTTTTACTCTCTCGCTCTCGCTCTCGCGCGCGCTCTAGATCTTGTGCTCTCTCTATTTGTGTGCGCGTGTGATCAAGTGAGTGTGTGTGTGTGTGTGGGTAAGATAACAAAAGAAGAAGCAGCAGCAAGAGAAATTGCAATTGTGCGTGTGTGTGTGTGTGTGTGTGGTGGGAAAATCATTTAAACTTAAAAAAAAAACAAATACAAAATAAACATATCCTGTGGCCAGCAAAAGTTTCCGGCCAACTTTGTTGTTTTTGGCCCTCTCAGCAAATGCAACCGCAACTGTTGCACAACAACAACAACAACCAAACACCAGCAAAGTAAGTGCAAAAGTCATAAAGGGATAATTGAGCACTGAAAGGGAAATTTAATAAGGATGGGAAAATGCAATTGGAATGCAGATTATACATAAATAATCCCAGTTTTTTAAATGATTACATATTTTTTAATGCGTGTTTTAGTATATAATTGATTGGAATGAGTACTTAATATTATTTTTATACCCTGAGCCCATTGACAATGGGCAAAATAGGGTATAATGCATTTGGCAGAATGTGTGTAACAGGCAAAAGTATATATATTCTTGATCAGGATCAACAGCCGAGTCGATTGAGCCATGTCCGTCTGTCCGTCTGTCTGTCCGTCTGTTTAAACGCGTCAATCTCAGAAGCCATAAGAGCTAGAGACTTCAAACTTGGTAAGTTGGATCCTGGATACTATACGCAGATCAAGTTTGTTTTCATTTTCGGATCGGACCACTATATTATATAGCTGCCATAGGAACGATACATCGAAAATGAAGTTTTAGTAAGAAAAAGTCTTTCGTTATTCGAAATATCGTAACCAAACTGATAGAATATGCATCTGGGCTGGTATTCTACATCCTGACCAAATTTGGTTCAACTTAGTCTACTATATCATATGGCTTAATCGAAAACTAGGTCTTAGTAGGAAAAAGCTTTTAATGTTGAATTCTTGACTTCTATATAGGGAAAGTACCCAATACTTATGTAATTATGGTTTTTTTTTTGTTTTGGTCAATTGATCATGTCTCGTTTTGGCCAAGTTCTACATGCAATTTTTCATGGCCTTTTTGGCTGTTTTTGTAATGATATTGTAGCCATTTTTGTTGTTGTTGTTTTGTAATTTTGGCAAACTGTTGTAATGATGTTTGTCAAGTTGTTGTTGCGGCTTCTTCTTCTTCGACGTCTTCTTTGGGGTTTCGGGGTCATCAACTTTTAACGTGCACGCATGATGGGAAAAATAGCTAGATTAGCTTATATTTTAAGAAGCCGTACTTAAGATGGGTATAATTAAGTTTGTTTTTGAAAATAATATGCGTAAAAGGCAAATGGAGGCGTGGCAAATCCCATAAAGTTAATATATTGCTGATCCTATTAAACGCGTCAATCTCAGAGATCATAAGAGCTAGAGTCTTAAAATTCGGTATGTAGGTTTCTGAATACCGTACGCAGATAAAGTTTGTTTTTATTTTTGAATCGAACCACTATATCATATAGTTGCCATAGATAACATCAGGCGAAAATCAAGTTTTAGTATGAAAAACTTCCTTATTTCTTGAAATATCTTAATTAATCTAACAGAATATGCAACTGGGACCAAATTTGGTTGAAATCGGTTGACTATCATATAGGAAAAATAACTCAAAGGTCTAATATAAATAATAGTTGAGTATAATAAATATTTCTTAATATTAGACAACATTTCCAGGATGTAAGAGATTGCGAGCTAGTCAATTAAATTACAGGGTATCTTGTGGTGCAGCATATCTTCTCTATACCCTTTTTTTCATTATTAATATATGTACAGAAACTCGATTAGATGCGTAGATCGAGTGAAATTCGAAATTTAAAATTGTTGTCGACCATCTCTTCCTCTCTCTCACACACGCACTATCTCTGTCTCTCTCATTCTCTCTGTCTCTCTCTCTCTCTCTGTCTCGTTTGCCCGCAAGAGAGAGTAATTAACAATCTTTTGGCTTGGGCAGCATTTAACGGCAGTTTCACACTCAAAAGTCCAACCTCATCGATTACCCAGCAATCAACAGGTTACCCCACCTCCTTCCCCACCTCTGCCCCTCCCCGCCTTTACCATCCTGTCCCTGCCCACTTCCCATGACGCCCCTTTTTGAGGCAGGTGAAAATCGATGCTGCGTAAATTTTACGCAATTGGGGACAACAAATTACACGCAATGCAATTTACTGCAACGCACAGTGGAGCATGTGCCTAGAATTGCTGACAAAAATCCATGTACCCTCTTAATGCATCAAACAATTGTTTGCAAACTAAGGTGATGAATTTTCCACCATTTAAATACAAATTTTAAATTAATCATTTAAAAAGAAAAAGTTTTCTACTTTTTTTTGGAAAATTATGATGTTTTATTAATATTAAAATATTAAATCAGAGAAAATGTGAATATATAAACAAATAAAAACATATAATCTCAATACCTAAAGAAAATTGTTTAAAATCTAAATATGTAAACAGATTTCTTCATTTCTTCAACTTTAAAAAATGTATCTCAAAACAATACTTAAATTAAAAGGATTATGTATTTTTTAATGTCTTTAAAGAAAGTTTTAATATTAAA
This sequence comes from Drosophila phalerata, assembly GCA_951394115.2. NCBI lineage: Eukaryota > Metazoa > Arthropoda > Insecta > Diptera > Drosophilidae > Drosophila > Drosophila phalerata. The sequence continues at coordinate 48,905,754 of OX596006.1, read as the reverse complement.
AAATAACGTCAGAAAAACATGAAAATATATAATACCTATAAGTAAGTGCATATATTCTAAATAAATTCAATAAAAATGTCCGAAGTTAACATTAATTTTTAGTAACAAATTTTCCAAATTAAAATATGGTATAAAAAAAATCTAACCCAATTTATAATCGTTCCATCTGGTGTAAACATTTTAAGAAAAAAAGACAGAAATAGTATAATTTTGAACTAAATATGATTTTGGTCAGTTGTTATCGAAAATCGAGTCACTGTACAACTAGCAAGAGGAAGGGGAAGGGGAAGGGGGAACGCGTTGGGGAGGGGGTAGAGGAGGAAGGGGTATTTAGCCCAGTCTGCGTTGGCTGGTAACATGCCTCAAATTGAGGTTATGAGACAAGTGTCCAGTCTACGTTTTAGACTTGTATTCTCATCAAGTCTCTCGATTATGCAAATGAAGAGAAAATCGATAAACTAATTTACTATTTTATACTAATATATAGAAAAAAATCGTATAATTAAATTGATCAAAAAAGTTATTTTAATTTTGAATTAAAAAATTATAATTTGAACCTTGGTTACCAATACTTTTTAAGTCACTTTTAATACAAATTTAAAATATGAGAAAGTTAAGAGAAGGTGTAGAGAATTAAAATGTGGGAAAAAGAAGAGCGATGTTGAGATACTCGAGCGAATTTGCTTATTGTTGTAATTCTTATTATTATTATTAGCTCTATTAACTGTTTGTGTATTTAAGTTGAAGTTGTTGTCATTTTTTCTGCATTTAAATTCTATAAGTGAGCACATTCAGAACGATGTGAGAGGGGAAAAAATAGGGTAGGGGTATGCTAATTCAGTAATTGTTGAGCGTAAATTGCGTGAGACGCGTTCAATGAGACGATGACCTCAAGTACGAAAAAAAGTGAAAGAAAATGGGATAGAAAATGAGAGAGAGAGAGTAAGAGATAGATACTGGGAGATACATATAAATTTAATAAAATAGTTAAGAAATTTGATATACTTCTAAAGTATTGGTAAATTGAGAGAAATAAAAGATATTAAAAAAAAACAACATTAAAAAAAGGATAATGGATAACAATAGGAAAATCCAAAATCAAAACTTCTTAAACTACCCAAATTCCAAAACAAGAATATTATAATGTACAATTTATGTTTAAGTTTCGGTAAATCTTTTAAAAGCAACTTTTGGGACAGAATAAAATTCAGAAAACTCAGCCACTTTTGAAAGTTAATATTTTTTTGATAATAAGAATATTTTTTTTTTTTTAATAATATTTGATATCATATTTAATAAAATATGATATCAAAAAAGTATGCGCAAAATACCGCACATCAAATTAACTGGACAATAATTTCAAACATATTTGAATTTATATAGCTTAAAAATTGTACTTAGTCATGAACTGTACCCTTGAAATTATAAACTTAGCGAACCCGAATCTAAACCGAACCGCTTTCTAAAATAAAAGGTTCGGTTCGTAAAAGAAAAATAATTACATAAATTTTATGGTTTTCAAATATTACGCAGTTAGTTGAGACTTTGAATTAAAATAAGTCATATTTAAATTTTCAAATAAATTTAAATTATTATCAAAATTTGATTTCTTAAAAAAAATGTAATTAGATTTAAATGTAGAGAAAATTGTATAACAATAAAAATATTTTTTTTTTTTATGTAATTGAACCAAGGTTCGAACCCAAACCTTGGGTTCAGAAGGTATATAAACCAATTCGCGAACCGAACCGATGTCTTGCTTTATGGCTCGAACCGCCGAACCGAACCTTTAACAACATTTTGCAGGTTTGCAGCCCTGATATTTTTACTTTTGAAATGTGGATTCAAAATTGGAATCAGTTTTGGAATCAGTTGGTTTTTTTTCAATCTCAGGGCATCAGCAGCAAATGCAACTGCCCTATAAATGGACTGTAAATAACGATAAACAACAACATAAACACACAGCAGGCAGTGCAGCAAGAAGAACAAGAGTAATATAAAGACAGAGAGAGAGAGAGAGAGAGAGGGGGGGAGTTGAATAAAGAGGAGGAGTAGGAGAGAGAGGCGACCCATCAAGTGCATAAATAGCTTTGCAGTCTCTGCAATTGCATCTACAAAACAAAAGAATTGTAAAACTCTGCAGTCTTCCCTTCTCTTCTTCTGCTGCTGCTTTGTTTCTAATAAAATTTCATATTAAATTGGTACAAAATTCAGTTTATTTTGTTGCTTTTCCTCTAGAAAAGAATCGAGAAATCTGCTGCGCTTCACTAGAGAAACAATTAATATTTTCATACACTTGGCACGAAAAAAATGCATAGAGAATTTATAGAGAAAAATCGAGTATAATTTTTGAAAAATTTAAGAAAATATGGTTATATACTTAAAAATGCCTACATTTTTCGTAGTAAAGTCTTGTTTTAGTTCTTAAATTATTTATTAATTTATTTAAAAAATAGGATTTTGTTTCATAAATTAGTTTGTAAAGTATCTGATGTCTGTGATTTAATTTGGATTAAAAAAAATAAGTTCATAAATTTAACGTCGACTAATATCAGTCGACATAGAGTAAAATTAATTAATTAAAGTTTATATATATATTAAAAACAATAGTAGTGTACAATTAAATTAATAAATCAACTCAATAAAATGTAAATTTAGCTTTGGATATATTTTTTTTAATTATTAATATTTTAGAATAGTGTTTTTTTATGATTATTAAGTAAACATTAAAATTGTATTTATTTTAATAATGTTATTGTTTAAATTAAACAAAAAACAAGTAAGTTTAGAATTTATCACAAATAATTTAAATTTAATTATTTGATTTAAAGAGTATCTAAGCTTCGTTGTTTTTGATATGGGTTGGTTATTCCCTGCTTTTACGGCTCTGGCATTAAAATACAGGGAGTCGTTTCAGCATCTAGTGTAAACAATAAACAGATCTTTGAATATGCAGCATATGTGGGAGCACACACACACACACACACCTACAAATAAGTGTATGTGTAACATGCTTATATGGCTGTCGTTTTTAGTTCAGTTCAGTTCAGTTCGGGTCAGTGATAGCTTCTGGCTAAAAACAAGAAAAAGTCACGGCCCATATTCCTCATACTGCAATTACAATCGATGGACGCTGAGAGGGAGTGGGAGAGGAGGAGGGGAGAGAGGGGAAATCTACCAGGGACTGAAAATAATGTTTATTGTTGAAAATTTAAAACCCAAATTAGCTAGAACAAATGCAAATTGTTTTTTAAATATCTTGTAATTACAGTATCTCTGTATATATCCAAAAATATTTTACTTAAAGTATTAGATATTATATTATTATATTTAAGACTTTTTAAAACAAAAACTACAAATATTTATAATTCTTATAATACATAGTATTCATGAACATTACAAAGTAAAATGGACTTATTTTAAAATCCATCTTTAAGTAATAATTAAAATTGAATTTATGTAATTAAAGACTGGAGAAACCAACGGAACTCTATCACCATCAAAACCAAAGAAAAAACTGAAAATGCCATACAATTTTCATTAAGTTGAGTCAAGTTTCTATTTAACAAGTGATATGAATTGATAGATATCGATCATACTTCTTATCAGGCCTTTTCCATCAATAGATCGTACATTTTTAATCGTAATTCCTAAAGGGTAGTTTGACGACCTTTGTCAACATGGCTCGTTGGTCTAGGGGTATGATTCTCGCTTCGGGTGCGAGAGGTCCCGGGTTCAACTCCCGGACGAGCCCGAGTTCTATTTATTTTTTTCACATTTATCTTCAATTTTTTTTTTATTTTTAAATTATTTGGATTGCAAATGTAATGAAAGTCTTTGAAATAATGTAAGCATATATTGTTAAGGCTTTTTTTAAGGATTGAGTGTCGATATTGACTGGAAAAAAATGACAAAAATATATAAATATGTAATTAAAAAAAAAAAAAATAAAAAAAAATTTTATAATGGCAGAAAAAAGCGCGTGAAATTTCCGCATTTTCAACTGTAGAAGAAGTCGCATCATCAACAAGATTTTAATAATCATTGTCTTTGTGATCATCATCTTCATTATGATCATGATCATCGTATTTTACTGCTTCGTGTAATTATATGTTCAACAATGATGATCTGTGGTATTGCGTGCTTTTATTTTTGTGCTCGGTCAGCACTTGGGGCGTTCAAATTTCAACAACATCTCAACTAAGACACCCTCTAATTCTCCCACTCCCTCTCTCTCTCAGACTCTTTCGCTTCAACTTGCAATTGACAGGAGCAGTGCACGGTGGGAACTTTTCACATATTTTTTAAATTAATTAATATAACAAAAACGAAACATTAAAATATTTTCTTTAGTTTCCCATTTATTTCACCTAGAATATCAATAGAACCACTTTAAATGTCTATTATAATTTAACAAAAAAATAGTCAAATTTCCCATAGTGCAGTTGAAACCACTTTTCGAATGTTCTTTTTCGCAGTCTTATTTTGTTTTTCATTTTGGTTTGTTAATCGATTTTAAATTGTAGATTGATTGATTGAGATACAACGTTCATTGACTCCCTCTCTCACTCTCTCTCTCTTTCTCTATTCCTCTCACTCTTTGTTTCCACTTGAGCTGCACTCCCACAATTTAGTTCAGAAAACGTTGCAACCCCAAAACTAGAACTTGAACTTTAACTTTGCCTCTTGAGCGTAAAATTTCTCACAAATCAAAGATTTTCAATTCGAGGCAACTAATTGAAATGATGGCAAGAACGAAATTCAAATTGATAAGCGATAAGAGATAAGAAGAAACTGTTGACATCTGTCAATTCATATTCTTCAGCTATACATGTCACATGTTGTTTAAAACATCGCCAATGAAAAAGATGATTCGATTTTCAGATTTTTTGGGAAAATTAGACAGATTCTTTGAATTTCCATATATTTTTTTAAAGTTAGAGCAAAAAGATTATTTTCTGGTTTCGATTTTTAATGCTAAGGGTCCCCCCTTTGGAATTTTGAAAATTCAAAATTTTAAATCTCAAGTTTTCACTTTTAATCAACTTCTTATATCGTAATTAGTATTAAACAACACTTTAAAATTGATTCTGAGACATTTCATTTTCTTGTAAAAAATCATGGGAAATTTAAAAAAAATTTTGACTTGTAAAGTGGCTAGGTCAAAGGTCAGACCAACTTCAAAATTTCATAACTTAGTCAAAACTCAACCGATTTTCAAACAGAATGTCATTTTGATAATGGTTTGGCCTCTTAATTCATTCTGCATTTAAATTTAATTAATTTTGTAAAAAAAATTAATATCCTCCAAATCTTGGATTTGATGCTAAGGGTCCCCCCTTTGGAATTTTGAAAATTCAAAATTTTAAATCTCAAGTTTTCACTTTTAATCAACTCCTTATATCGTAATTAGTATAAAACAACACTTTAAAATTGATTCTGAGACATTTCATTTTCTTGTAAAAAATCATGTCAAATTGAAGAAAATTTTTGACTTGTAAAGTAGCTAGGTCAAAGGTCGGATCAACTTTAAACTTTCATAACTTTGTCTAAACTAAACAGATTTTCAAGCGGAATGTCATTTTGATTATGAATTGGCCTCTAATTTCATTCTGCATTTAAATTTATTTAATTTTGTAAAAAAAAATTATTTTCCTCTACACCTTGGGTTCCATGCTAAGGGTCCCCCCTTTGGAATTCTGAAAATTCAAAATTTTAAATCTCAAGTTTTCACTTTTAATCAACTCCTTATATCGTAATTAGTATAAAACAACACTTTAAAATTGATTCTGAGACCTTTATTTTTCTTGTAAAAAATCATGGGAAATTTATGAAAAATTTTGACTTGTAAAGTACCTAGGTCAAGGGTCGGACATACTTCAAACTTTCATAGCTCTGCGAAAACTAAACCGATTTTCAAACGGAATGTCATTTTGTCCATGAATTGGTCTCTTAATTTACTCTTCATTTCAATTTTTTTAATTTTGTTCGTAAAATTTAATTTCAATTAAATCCCTTTGAAATGTAGCTTTTAATTTTTATATTTAATTTGTGAAAATAAATAATAATAATATAAAAATATTATAAAATAAAGTAACTCACAATTTAAAAGCAATTGTCTCGAAATTTACGAAATACACGCAAATACTTTTGTCTCAACATTCCAGTCTGTTCAGTTTCCGATGCCATTGGCAATCTCTCTCTCTCTCTCTCCCTCTCTCTCTCTCTGTCTCTGTCTCTGCATCCACCTGTTGCTTGTATAATATCCGTTAAATGCCTTTTGGGATCTTTCGTTGCATTGTTCGTTCAGGTTTCCATATTTTATTTTCCACGATGCTGCACGCAACTTTTAAGTTGATTTTCTTTGCATTTTCGATATGCCGACCAAATTACGTTGATGATTAACGAATTTCAGAGTGGAAAATAGTTTGTTTTCCCTTCAGTCCCCTCTTCAATGTTTATATATATGTATTTAGCTTGTATTTCAGATAAATATATATATACAGTCTGATGGCTTTCCTTAAACTGTTATAGAGTTGGGCGTTGTTTAGTAAGAATAAAAAGTTCGCTTTTCTTTAAATACCCTTTAACGCATTTTTATTATATTTAGTATTTAATATATTTACAATTTCTTTATAATTATGAACAAAAATCAAAAACGTTTATTTTTCATTTATTTTAATTTTTGTAATAATCTGAATATAAAAATACAACATCTCAATTTCAACTTTCGTCTAAAAGTTCTTAAATAAATATTGAAATTTTTTTTTTTTCCATTATTTCCCAACTCATATTGGAAATATTAAAACCATTTTTATTAAAATAAATTATTGGTATATTTGGTATTATATATATATGATCCTATTTTATTTTGATTTTTTCAATATTTTTCGGTTGGTTTGTTCTTAAGAAAAATTATCACAAAAATCTATATAGAAAATCATAGAAAATATATAAAAAGTAAATATGAAAAAACAAACAAATTGAGTTGATAAAAAAAATTGATTTGAATATCTTTTAAAATATCAATATCTTCAAGACACCAAAAATAACTCCTTAGATTGAAGAAAACTTATTTTAACTAATGTTTAACAAAGTTCCTTAATAAATTGCCACACCCGTTGTAAGAGTATTTAAATTGAAAAACAAAAAAGAGAAAATAAATAAGAAAAGACGAAACCCATTAAAAAATGTTAATTTCCATAAAAAAAAGTCTTAAAACGTTGGCCAGCAATAGCACGTGGCTAAAAGCCTCAAACAACCCAAAAAGACAAAAGCCAGAATTAATACACTTTGTATGTGTGTGTGTGTGTGTATCTTGTATCTGTGAGTTTTATTTATGCGTGGAATGTATCTCAGACCATGCCCGATAAAGATTTTATTTGTGACTGAGCATCGAGTTGTGGCTTTTGATTTTTTGCTGCCAAAAAAATAAGAATAAAAAAATAAAAAAAATAAAATATAAAGTTATTACCATGCGTCAAATTAACATAGACGCCTACAACCATTAACTGTCTCTGTATCTTTTAGTTGAAGTATCTTTTTGATAGTGTTTTTAGCCCAGTATACAAAGGGCTTAAAGGCTTATAAAATTTGTGATGCAAATTTACTACAAATAGCTAAATAAACAGAGAAAAATTTAATTTTGCCAGCAATTTCTATTTATTAAAATTTGTAATGCTCATTAGATTGTGAAAACTATAGTCTAAAATTATAAATAAATGAATAAAAAATAAATAAAAATGAATAAATAAATAAATATTATTAATATTCGGAAATATTTGTCTGCAAATACTACAAAATATTAAAAAGATTTTATTTTATATTTGCTTTCAATTATTAATTTTTTTTATCAATGGCAAAGAATCGTGTTGAGGGCATCTAACAGTCGAGCAGCTCGTCTGTAGCATTTTGACTTTTATTTTACTTTATTTTATTTTTTTTTTGTATCTTGTTAGGCTGATTTATAGTTTTGGACATGATTATCTGGTTTAAAGGTGTTGCAAATGGCTAAAATACTCTTATGAATCTTGGTTAAGCAATTTGCATTGGAAGATTGTATGACTGAAACTAGTGTTGAAAAAATACATCGATTAATCGATGATTGCTTAAGCAACCTTAAACACTTTAAATTTGAAATTAATTAAATCAGTCCTTTAAATTTTAATTCACAAATAGATCCAAGAATTAAGAATTTCAATTTTCTTATTTAAGATTTACAAATTTATATGTTAAATCGATGAATCGCTGAGTTTATATGATTTTTCCGATGAATCAACATTGCTATGTTTTTAATCGATCAATTTTAAACTCGATGCACTGAACTGAAAATGAAATTGAAACTGGATCTTTTAATGTTGGACCTCTGTAACTAAAGTTGACAACTTGAATCGCTTGCACTGTTAAAAAAATGTTTTCCATAACTATTTTTAGACACATATTCTTAGTTTTGTGAGAAGAAAATTCATTTTACATTTTTTCAATTATAGAATACATTTTGATTAATAAGCTTTGACTTTTTTTTAGTATTTTCTCTTAAAGTTGTCTTATTGAAAATGCTGTTTAATTTATTCACTTTTTTTTATCAGTGTATCTATAAATTATGCTATCTGTCAGTCACAATCGTCCATTGTCTGCAAGTTCTCGATTTCGCGGTTGCCTTCTCTTCCCACTTCCCACTTCCCATTCCATTTCTTGCCTCTCCTGCTTCCCTCTTTTCAGCTGTCTTCGCTTACTTTGATGCTTTTTTTTTGTTGCGTTGAATTTTTTTGAACAAAGATGCCCATTTTTCTTGTACTCGATTGTCGTTGTAGTTGACTGCTTTGACTTTTCAGAGGGGGTATACAAGACTCACAAAATTAGTTGTCAGTGTTAAAAGAAAGATGAGCCTAATTTTAGTCTGAATGCCACCGAAATTGTTGCGAATGGAATTTACTCAAGTTGTGAAAAATGCTGCAAACCTCCAAAATTTTGTTAAAGGTTCGGTTCGGGGTTTCGAACCATAGAGCAAGACATCCCCTGAACCCAAGGTTTGGGTCCGAATCTTTTGATTTCATACAAAAAAATATTTTTCTTATTATAAATTTTTCTCCACATTTTGATCTAATTAAGTTTTTTTTTTAAAGAAATCAAATTTTGATGATAATTTAAATTTATTTGAAGATTTAAATGTGACTTATTTTAATACAAAGTCTCAAATAATAGCGTAATATTAGAAAACCATAAAATTTATGTGATTATGTTCTTTTTTCGAACCGAATCTTTTATTTTAGAAAGCGGTTCGGTTTAGGTTCGGGTTCGCAAAGTAAATAATTTGACCCCGAATTTGTGAAATTCACATATGATACAATTCCATAGATTTGTGCACATTTGAGGTATGCATCTTTAAGTTGAACTTGGAGCAATTAACTGTGTCGAAGGCGGGGCTGGAGGCGTGTGTAGCTCTTACAAAAAAAAATATATAGAAAAACGACCCAAAATGTAGACTTTGTGTGGGATGCGCCGACAAATTCGCCCGAACAATCGTTGGACAGCTTAAACTGTCAAATTAAATAGAGTTAGGGAGCAGAAAACGTAGCACGTGGGCTTCAAATTGGATGAAAGAGAAGACAGCAGACTGAAAACAGAAGACTTAAGACTAAAGACATCGACAACAGCTGCTCAAGTCTGGGTAAGAATTACAAAGACAACGAAAGAAAACAAATTTCAAGAAACCAAAATATGGAAAAAAAAAACGAAAATAAGTTCGAAATTCGGCATTTAGAGACAAAAAAAAAATTAGAAATTTAAATAAACAATTGATCAAAAGTTTTGATATTTATTTCTATTCATGCCATAATATATATCTTCCTTTATTAAATTGATGTTGATAAAATAGCGAAAAAATCTGTTTATATCATTAAAATTTAAAAAATATTTGTTTACCTTTTAAGTAAAGGAACGTTTAATAAGTATGCATATTACAAGAAAATTTTAAAATATTTAACACACACACACACACACACACATACACTAACACAATGGCTAATGGAAATGCTGGCGCCAGCATCAAGACAAAAACTAAGTCCAAACAAAAAATGAAAAAAAAAACAATAACTTTAAAACAAAAATACTGGCCAAAACAATTTGGTCAATAGCTGGGCATTGTCTTAACTTTCAGTTGTTGTTTTATTTATTGTTGTTGTTGTCATTTAGTCTGACGACGTAGAATGTTCATTAGTCTTATGTAATTGTCGCAAATTTATTGCGTGACTTTTGTCCAAGTTGATTTCCAGGAAGAGAGAGAAAAAATGAGAAAAAAAGAGAAAGAGATAGAGATAGAGAAAGAGAAAGAGAGAGAGAGAGAGAAAAAAAGGCAAATCAAAACTTTATTTGCTTAGTTATTATTTAATATTCTAAATTATTTATTTATTTACTAGTTTTTTGCTTTTTTTTTATTTAAATTTATTTAATTTATTTGCTTAGTTATTAGTTAATTTTCTAAAATATTTATTTATTTATTTACTTGATATTTGATTTTCTTTTTTATATTATTTTATTTAATTTATATTCATGGTATATTTTATATAAATATCTTGTCAATATTTTATTTACATATTTATTAATGTATTTAATAACCTTTATATTTTACTTTTGATTAATTTTCTTATTTATTTTATTAATATTCAAGTTTAGTTTCAAATTTATTTACTCAATTTTTTTAATCTACATAATTGTCAAGATATTGTTATATTTTTATAGTTTTTTTTAATTATTTGCTGCATTTTTAATTGATTAATTTGTATAGCAATTGTCTCTCTCTCTCTTCTTTTTTCTCCTTTATTTGTATCTGATTAATACTGAAGTATTTGTTTCATTCATGACTAACAACTTGAATAGCTCAATCAGCTGCAGTTAAGTTCCCTTCTCTCTTCTCTCTCCTCTCTGCATCAAGAGGTGGATGGAATGGGGAATCGAATTGCTCTCGAAACTATGCCAAGAATGTTGAGCACCTGTTGGCATCAATTCAGCCAATTGTTGTTGTTGTTGCTGTTGTTAAATTGGCAAACAAGTTGTCAGCAAACAAAGTTGTGGACGACCCTGAAATCAATGTAATTCTCGGTTCTCGATTCTCAGTTCTCAGTATCGTGCATTATGAGACGTGCTTTTGTTTTGTTTATTGGCACGATATGCTCTAGTCTTAGAGCAATTAAGCCAAATAATCCCAAGAAATTTGAGAGAAAAAAAAAACAAAGCATGCTTTGTAAAATATTAAAATTATATCACAAATCAAAAATTAAATAAATGGTTAAAATACCAATATTCGAAATAATTTTATTATTTAGAATTTTATATGAGCAAAAAAAAATTTCCAAAATCAATCAAATGTTTTATTTAAAATAACTTAAAAACTTATATTGTTTATTTTTGCCTTAACCCTCTTTTAAAATAATGAACAGAAATAAGTCAAAAGTTTTATTGTGTTCAAATGCTCAATTTCAATATTTTCACAAATATGTTATTTAATTTGATTAGTTATTAAACGTATCTTTTATGGAAAAAAAGAATTAGTTAAATTAATCGGTTATTTTTCGAGTGGTATTAATTCAAAAAAACTCACATTTTTAAAGATGGAATTTAACGCACAAAAATTCACCTGTCATGTGTAAGACAAAAAAAAAGTACCTCTAAAAGCTTTTGAGAGATTTAAAGCATTTGCAATTAATTAGATGTATTTTTGAATACATCGGAATATACCGAATATTGAACTATTTTTGCTTTAAATTATTCCTGTACTTAAATAAATATCGTTACAAAATTTCCTATAAAAGGAGGTTCTTTATGTAAGATCTTATTTGAATTTCGAATCTATGTACTCTGTACATTTTGCTGATTCTACTTATTTATTTTTTTTATTTATATATATTTTTCTTATATATGGTAGATAGTTATAGGGAAAGTCTAAGAGATTTTATCTCAGTCAGAGTCGCGAGTTCAATTGCTCATATTTCTGCACTTTGCAGTAATTTATGAAGAATTTTAATCAGGCTGCCGAATTGAAGACTCGGCAAGAGTAGAAGAATAAAGAAAATAAAAAAAGACGCACATGCCACATGTAGAGACATGAACGTGCATGTGAGCTAACGCTAGATGAAATTCGAAATTCGAAATTCGAATTGACAGGCGAACAGCGTTGAATGTTGATTTGATTGGAACTTGAGACTTGCGACTTGCAACTTGCGACTTGAGTTGCAAGAATGAAAATTGCCTCAAATTGTTGCATTTCACGCAAGACCCGAGCGAAGGCAACAAATTGACCGCAGCAATTGAAATGCCTGACCAGTAAGTGCCTCCAACTCCAGAAAGAACCTCTTCCCTGAAAACTGAAAACTCGCCGCTTCAATTTTTTTTTTTTTTTTTTTCGTTATTCCAACTGACAAAACTCGATTAATATGCAAAAGAAGCGATGGCAACATTTTGTTGCAGGTGCACGTCCAACCCAAAGAACCTAATCTAAGCGAACAGAACCGAACCAAACCCAAGTTCTGAACAGTGGTTGATTCTGTCCAAACAAGAGGCCAAAAATTTTTGATTAAAATGCGATAACAACTTAATATTTTCATCAAATTTGCATTTAAAAAAAGAAAATATTTAAGCGAATAATTTGTTTTATTTATTTTGGTTTTAATACTCTTTAATTTTTAATCTTAAAATATTTTTCTTGTAAGCAATGAAGTTAAAAAAAATTCTGTTATGTTTTCCTATGTTGGTTTTTAATTATTTTAGCTTTGATTTTTGTAATTTTTTTTTGTTATTTAACTTTTGTTTTAAATACTTTTTTGAGCTAAGGAAACATAAAAAGTTTTTTTTTTTAACTTTATTTAACTTTTGTTTTAAAGACTTTTTTGAAACATTAAAAGTTTTTTTAAATTTTAATTGTAAAACATTTTGTCTTAATTTCAGTTTTAACAAGGTTTGTCTTATTTTTTTGGAAATCGAGTTGATGATTTGAGGAATATTGAGCACTGTGCATTGGCCGTATGTTAATTATTTGGTTAGGGCGTTCCGCTCGGACACTGTGCCCCATGGTAGCATGTGGCAATTAGCACCATTGCCACAGACATTTAACAATTAGTATGAGCATAAAATTACTGCAGTCAGTTAAGCTTCGACTCCCATCTCTTATTACTCCCTTCCCTCAGCTGAATATGCTTTTTCACTTAAAAAGTTTTTTTTTTAAATATATAAATAATACTCTTATATTATATAAATTTTAAATGAATTTATGTTGCCACAACTAAGCGAAAATCTCCCAAAAATGTATGGAGATTTGAGAGATTTCGGTTGGTTTTCTTTTCTGTGGCAACACTGATAGATACAGTTGAAATTTAGATTCTAAAAGGAATACTTAGACTTATGAAAAATATTTCTATATTAAATATATTTTATATGAATTAAGAAACAGCTAAAAATAATGGAGTATGAAACAAATTTAAACAAAATTTTATTTGTAGAATTGCAGTCAAGTTTGTTGCCTAAGTCTTTCGTTTCGATTTATAAATAGATCAACTGTTTCAAAATGTTAATTTCCTAGCTTCTTTTGAGCTTTCTTTTGTTTTTTTTTAAATTTTTTTCTCATAAGCCAAATATAAATACGTAGATGGCAATGACAAAGGTGAAGAAGAAGAAGAAGACGCGTCTAATTGCCAGCAACACGAAGGCTCAATTTGGTTTTGAATTTTTTGGGGTTTCTTTGACGCTGTTTTGTTCGGTATTTTTGGTGCGGGAGTCGTCACATTATGTTGTCATATTGTTATTGTTGCTGTGATTTAAATCTAACACCCAACACTTTGTTTTGTTCCCCTCTCTCTCTCTCACTCTCTTTACTTATAGCCATGACAATTTAACATTGTGAGATTGTGTGAGATTGAATGTCAGCCAGAGATCGGAGCAGTCGGAGTCGCATTCAAACAATGGCCACGCCCATGAGTAGCACGCTATATCGCGCCTCATCCATAGTTGGTGGTGTCGCCTCAATCTCAGTCTCTGGCTCTGCCACAGCCTCTGCTGCCACGCCCATCTGTGTTGCCCTTTCGTATGGAACGCAACCAAAACCATTTGCTGCCGGCGCCGTTCATAATATCGCCGAGCGGAGTCGCCTCTTGGAGCTGCTACGTGCTCCCAATAATCTCACATCGCCCACATTGGAGCCCTCATCAAAAGGTCTGTTAAATGGACCAGGCCAGAACAACTGCTTCCTCAATTGTGCCGTTCAGGTGAGTCCAAAAATTTATTTCACGAGTAGTACAAATTTATTTATATCCCAAAATGAATATTCAATTTAAGTCTGTTAAAATTATAAGTTTAAAAATTATCTTTATAAAATTCTATTTAAATCTGTGATTATTATAACATGTAGTAGTCCAATATATATACTCACTGACTGATCATTGCACAGGCCAAACCATTAAACCTAGAAGGATGAAATTTTCACACAACGTAGTTAAGGCGATTTATTTGTGCAATCTGGCGGCTTTTTGGAAAATTTGACCTGAAAGTCGTATCTAATAGATAACTAAGTTGACCAACATATTTAAAAAAAAACTTAAGTAATTTTTTTCTATTGTTTTTTATTTTATGTTTATTTCGGAGAACTTTAACAAGCTGTTCTTGAATATATATTTTCAATAATCTAATGTTAATATTCTAGATTCTTATATTTCAGTCGAACTTCTAAAATACAAAATAAATAAAGTTTGAAAAATTAAGATTCAGTATAATAAACTTTGTTTTGACACAAACATATATAAATTAAAAATTGACTTTGAATTTTCGTTTGAAATATGTTCTTTCAAGTTCTTTTAGCTTTTATAGCTTTTTTTAAACCGATTAAAGTCAAACTAACAACTAAAACATTTTAACTAAAATTTAGTAAAAAACATAAAGGTTTTTTCTATGGAATTTTCTCTCTTATGGAATTTTCATAAAAAATAGGAAATAAATTTTCAGATCATAAATCGTCATTCATTTATGAGTCGAGGCCTCTGACTAAAACTCCTTATCAAAAAGCGTTTATTCATGCAATGCGAGTATGAGTACGAGTACGAGTACGAGTACTCGTCACAACATTCAAATCAAATCATTCAAAACGCACTTGAAACAAGAAAGAAATAATTATATTATAAATTTCACACAGTTGATTTTTTTTTTTTTTTGGCATTTGCTGTCAGCACTGTTGTTGTTGTTGTTGTTGTTGATGGCCTCAAATGTTTGTTGCTTTGGTTTTTTTTTTTTTTTTGGTTTTTTCGTTGGTAATTCATTTGGGGGCTAACCTTCAATTTGGAATCGTGTTAATTTCTTGCTCAATTTTGTAATTTTGTGGGCAATCTGTGAGTCAACAATTTGTGTTGTGGGTGTCGCTTCAAGATGCGTTGCTGCCCTATAAGGAAGCAGCTAACTGGGCTTAATGGAGCCCTGCATGACTACTCATGAATTTATAAATGAACACATGGAGTTCGATTCAAAATCGACTGAATTCTAATGAATTGGACTCTGGGATTTGAAAAATTACAAGTTTTGTGGAAAAAAATGCCAGATTTGGCTAGAAAAACGAAAGATTTGGCGAAAAAAAGCAATATTTGGAGGCAAAAAGCCAGATTCAGCGGAAAAAAGACAGATTTAGAGGAAAAACGCCAGATTTTGAGAGAAAAATTCTATATTTTTCAGAGAAAAAATATCCAGATTTGGTGTAAAAACGCCAAATAATAGAACGTATTATAAAAAAAAAAAATATTTTTTATTAAATCCCTATTATTTTCTAATACAAATTTCAATTTAATTATTATTTCATAATATTTGTACTATAAACAATACCTCAAAGTTTCAATGAATTCAAGAAGGGCTTTGACTTTTCACAACAACATTTGTAGTTGTAGGTAAATATCGGTTGCATGTTCTATAGTTTTCTTCAGAAAAGGGGGCAACTTTGAGAATATATTTTCATGTTTTTTTTGCCATTTGCATGGGAAAGCGAAAGGAACAAAGACACTAGAGAACGTGTACAGAGTGAGAGAAAGAGTTAGAGAAGGAGGAAGGTTGAAGGTAGGGAGAGAAAAAGTGCCACCCAGTTGCATAAATTTGTATATTTATGATTGTTTCCAGCTCGAAATGGAAGAGAATCTTAACAATGAACTGCAAAACTCAATTAATACTACAATTAGTCAATTGCTACAAGAAATGGGTCGTATCTCAAGAGGTCTACAAATCATGCCCATAACCCTAATCGCAATCGTATAAAAAATTACTTTTAAATTTATTCCATGTGCTTAATTATAACATGAAGAAATTCTTTATTTCAAAGAGCTTCAAAGTTAAAAATAAAATTATAATCTAATTGAATTTGAATCCTGACCAACAAAAATTAATATAATTTCATATTATATTTAAAATTGAAATATAGTTTTATCATAATCATTGTTATGTTTTTTTTTTTTTTTTATTGAAATTTTTTTTTATTTGTTATGTGAATCAAACTCAGCTATGTTGTGTGAAAATTTCAGCTTTCTTGGTCTTACGGCTTAGGCTGCACAATGATCAGCCAATCAGGATAAAGATTATTTTTAAAAATGATATTCCTTACGGCGCCTTTTATTTTTATAAAAATTAAAATGAATCTATTATTTTTATTTATTTAATTAAGGATACAAATCAGATAATATTTTTTCTGTATTTGTCAACTGTTTGATTTATCGATTATTGTCTATTGCCATGAACGATAGTCAATCGATGACTCAGTTTTGGCCAAACAAGAAAAACGTTGGCCAACTCGACGATAAAATTTGATTCAGGGTTCTGGGTAAATCACGATCCATTTTTATTTCCAATCCCATTCGAGTTTTATGGATCACTTTGTATATGGAGTATCAAGTATCGAGTATATTTTATGGCTAACTGTGGCAACTGTGTTTTGGCCATTAAAGTGGCGCCGCACACGCCTAGTAGCCGTTTCTTTTTTTTTTTTGTTTTTTTTTTTTTTTTTTGTTGGTGGGGGGAGGCCGAGGGTTGATCGACTCAATTTTAAGCCTTTCGAGGTGCGGCCAAAAAATAAAAATAGAAAGAAAAAAATTAAACTAATTGCGCATACGTCTAAGTGTTGTTGTTATTGTTGTTGACACGCCCCAAAGTTTTGGATGTTGCCACACAAATCACAACAACAACAACAACTACAACTACAAACAATGCCAATCAAATGTGGCTTAGTTATTTTTCTTTTTTTTATTGAATTAGATAGACTTAAAATTGGAGATGCAGTTGAATTCTGTGCCAAGCCTACAGAATTCTAGCTTCCAAATTGTTGTTGTTGTTTTCAAGGGTACTCTTGTTGTTATTGTTGTCATTGATTGTTTGTTGACATGACACAAATTTGAAGACCCCAACGAGAGTGGGTTTGTTGCCCGTAAAATCATTTCCTTTTGTTTTTTTGGAATCTAATTATTAACTAAACTAAAAATTACTTTACCTAGTACTATTGTAGAAAAGAGTTTATTTGTGCAGAAAATCAAATTATATTTTTTAGTTTACAACCTAGTTTGATTTATAATAATAGTTAATGATAAAGAAACAGAGAGGAAACTGTAATATATTTTATGAAGCATAATTATTATTATGTTTTGTTATTTAGCTCTGATTTTTTTCTTTATATAATATTTTCTTTTTCATTTGCTACCGACTGTTAAATGAAAAAAAAACACATTTCCAAATTAATGAAAATGTGACTTTATTATCTTATAGTTAAATTTATTTTTATTTGCGATTCCTACTTAAAACAAATTTTTCTAAATTATTATATTTAGAAAAAAAAAAAATTTTAGTCCACTTATTGCCGAAATTCTTTTTGAAAAAAAAGGAATTGAATTATTTACTATATGTCAGGAGGCATCTAAAATTAAATTGAAATTTTCCCAAATTTTGTTCTCAAATTTTAGAACATTTTATGCCTTATGAAATATTTTTTCCTGGCTAAAACAATTGAAGCAAAGTTCTGTTTTTCAATTGACTCTAAAATGCCAAATTTTGAAAGAAACTACAATACTTTGCAGCTGCATTGCAGTGTATTTTTCAACTGGACGACAAACAACTTCAAAAAGATTTTTTTTTGGCTGACGCTTCCGCTCGAACGCTCGACAATTGTTGCAGCTATTGCAACCGGTAACTTGCAACTTGCAACAAGCAACAAGCAACTTGCAATTGAGAAACGCTGAGAACACTCGTGATGATTTCACTTGATATGCTTTTAATGTGTTTCTTTTGCCAGTGTCTCAGACAGAAGACAGTAGACAGAAGACAGTGGACAGAAGACAGAAGACAGCAGGCAGTCAACTGCAACGGATAACAACAACAGCAACAAGTAAGAACACTATCGAGCAGAGATACTCGACTAATGGATGCCCAGTCCATCGACATAATATAAATAAATAAAGAAAAAAATAGCCATAATTGGTTAAATAAAAACCTTAAAGAAATAAAATATGTACAAAAACCAAGGCTTCAAAATTTTGTTAAAGATTCGGTTCGGCGGTTCGAACCATAGAGCAAGAAATCGGTGCGGTTTAATATTTCTACATAATTAAAAATTAAACATAAGTTTCAAGAATGCTAAAAATATTTTATATATTATGTTTTTGAATAAATAAAATATTAATATTAAAAATAATATTGATGATTGATAAAATTGCCAAAAATGTATAAACCTGTGTACATTTTGGCTACTGGGCCAACAAGAACACGAAGACTATGATGAATTCTGCTTCTTCTTCTTCTTCTTGGGCTTGTGGTGTAATAAAGTAGCAACAACAACAAACATTTTCTGTGGCTTCAATTCCCGTCGAAGACGGTCAACAATCAGTACAAGTCAAATGATGAGAAAAGGGACGAAAAAAAGGGGAAAGAGCAGAGCAAAAGGAAAGGAAAATTAAGTGTCAAGAGGAGGGAGGAAACGGGCAAGAAAGAAAGAAAGAGAAAGAGAGAGAGAGAGAGAGAGAGAGAGATATATATAGAGGGGGGAGTGTATTATGCTCATAGACTCGCACATCATTTCACAGCTTTGACTTTGTATATCTCTATCTTCATCTCTATTTGCAGCTGTATCTATAACTATATTTGTATCTTTAGCTGGTGTCTGCAACTGGGGTTAGATTAGTTCACACGATAAGCTACAAGAAGAAGAAGAGGAAGAAGGGATCTGAGACGAGGGAGAAGACATACGTATTTTAGCCATTTAGTTTGGCTTTCTGCTTGACTGCCAGCAAATATTAACTTGATATCAACACTGAGTGTAATTCAAATTATGCGAGGATATTTAAATTTTGTTGTAGACGTATTGAAGTATGTGTTTAAAAACCCATAAAGTATATATGTAAGTCCAGTAATTGATTTACAAACATTTTTAAACTTTCATAACTTCCTTTCGAAATGTAAATTTTATATTTTTTTTTTGGACATCCTCAAAGTTATAACATTGTCAAATCATTACCGATTTTCTTGCAGAGTGTTAATATTGTTTTTATTTGAACTTTTATTTGATTCTGCATCAAAATTTAAAGTTTTGAAAACATCAAACAGTCGTAACTTTGACAAATCTTAACCGATTGTCTTGCAATATGTCAGATTTATCATTGTTTGACCTCTTATACGTTGCTGCATCCAAATTTTACACAATTTGCAAATATTATTTTAGTCCATCACTGTTAACTTTTTTTGTGTTTACACCGTCTTATTCATAATATCATAAGTAATCCTAAGGGGGGAAAAGAGCATGCGGGAAGTATTGGTTACGGCTGACGGCGTTGCCTGGGAAGAAGTTGCAATTGTTCTTCACTTGGTCAGCGACTCCTGCAGCAAAGACGGAGAGAGAGAGAAAGAGAGAGAGAGAGAGAGAAAAGACAGAGCTCAATTTGAGTTTTCCTGTCTTAAAAAGGTTCCAATTTGGGGGTTGCACTTGGAGCTGTGAGTCTGAGTCTTGGACATGCTTAATTTAACAAATGCATGTTTAATCAACACACACACACACACACAGACACACACTCAAACTTATGCAAATTTATGCATCGTCTTGTTTTTTCCTTTTCTTTATTTTTCTTATGTGTTTCTCAATTGTTCAAAGAGACTGTAATTTATTTTTGTTTAACAAGCTTATGATGATCATGATGAACAACAAAAACAACAACAACAACATCATTATGGTCAGTTTTCATGGCCAAAATGTTAGCACAACTTAAACAACATTGCAGCTGTAATTGTAGCACCCAACAACAACAACAACAACAACGAGTCCAGTTTTTTGAATATTCGAAAGTTGTTCACAGTTGTCCAATGTTCAATGAACCTTAAAAACTGTTACCGTTTTTCTCCCTCTCCCGCCCTCTCTTTTCCCATCTCCCTCCCTCTCTCTCTCTCTCTCTCTCTCTCTCTCTCTCTCTCTTTCACTCTATTTTTCTATCTCTATCTTTGTGCTCCATTTCAACAGGCTACAAGTTGACAAGTTCGTGTCTTAAGTCTTTTGTTTTGTGGCCCTTTTGTGGAAATGCACGTCTTTATTAGTGGAAACGGTAGTCAAAATGGAAAGTGTTGTTGTTGTAGTTGTTGGTGCTGCATTTGTTGTTTTTTGACCAGTAAACACACTTATAGGTTTGTGATAATAGCAGTTTTTCATTATTATTAAATTAAATTAAATATTTAAAATACTCATTAAATTTTTATTTATTATTATTATTTATGTTTTATTTAATTTAACTTTCTATTTTTTTAAATTTTCCAAACAATTTAGTTATTTATTTTGTTTAAATATCTTTTAATATCTTTTATACGTTTAATTTATGATAAATTTTATAAAAATACTCATTGCATATTTATTTATTATTATTATTTATGTTTTCTTTAATTTAAATTTCTATTTTTTTAAATTTGCCAGACAATTTATTTATTTATTTTACTTAAATATTTTTTTTTACGTTTAATTTATGTAAATTTTATAAAAATACTCATTGCATTTTTATGTATTAATATTATTTATGTTTTATTTAATATAACTTTCTATTTTTTTAAATTTGCCAAACAATTAACTTATTTATTTTGTTTAAATATCTTTTAATATTTTGTATTCTTTTTATTAATGATAAACTTTTTATTGCTGGGTATCTCACAGTCGCGCAGCTTGACTGTAGCGTTTTTACTTGTTCAAATTTAGGCTCGACGCATTTTTAATTAATGTTTTAATTAGCTTGTTGTCGTCTGTGAAAGTTGAAAGCGGTTAAGAATGAATATTTGTAGTTATGCGTATTTAGGCCCTCTTTAGGATTGTTGAAATTGTTGTTAGTGCCCAATAAAACTGATTCTTTATATGGCTAACTTGGCTACTTTGCTGTCTCTGGAATTCGTTGCATTTTCTGCTGAGAAAACTTACTTTTTTTTTTTAAATATTGCAACAATAATTTATTTATAATGAATTTAATTGAAAAAAAAAAAATAAAGTGTGTTAAAGAAAATAGCTGAAGTTAATATTTTTTATTACTTATAACACACCGATAAAATATTTTTGTACGAAAAACTTTAAGCTGCGTTTCATAAAATAATATTTTATACATTTTCCAAAAACGCTGAGCAAATTTTAAATAAAAAATATGCTTTAAATGAATGCAATTAAATATTTTTAAGCTTTAAAAAATATCCGATTAATTAACTTTTTGTTTATTTTATTTTAAAATTTAAATTGAATATATTATAAAGTGAGGAAAAACTTTGGGGACTGTTTGCTTAACGGAAATCCCTTGTTTCCTATAATGATATACAAAAACTGGAGACTTCTTTATTAAGTCATTTGTCGCTTCACTTCAATCCAATTCTAATTGAGACACAAAAATTCCAAATACGAAAATAAATTCAAAATTCAAATCAGTAGCTCAACTTCCGTTTGTCTCAATTGTGTTGTTGTTTGTTTTTGTTGAATCATTTTTCAATTAGCTCACGCTGTTTACACGGACGGAATTTCCATTTACAAGCATTTCCGTGGTCAGCTAAAAGAAAACTCGACTCGTTCCAACTCGATTTAAGATCATCAAAAGTCGAGCATTAAGGTGAAAGCGACAACGGCAGCATTTCAAATTTCTAATTCTCTTTTACTCTAGATTTTTTTTTTGGTGTTTTTTGTGTAGTTGTTGATAACGCAAGAATGTTCGTTTCCTGTCTCATTTATACTTGATGATTTTACGAGTCTAGCATTGTCTTGTTTCCGATAATGCGTCATGGTAATCGTAAATGTAATCGTTATCATTATTTTTATCGTAATGCTTACACAACTCGAATAATAATACTAATGATAATCCAGTGTCAATTTGGTTTCTTTCATTAAATGAGACGGCGTTGCTAATGAACCTTAAATAATAATAGAAATTAATAAAAAGATTTTCGCAAGTTGCTCTAGTTTTAAATATAACAATTTAAATATATAAGTATTTTTATTATATTTTTATAAGCATTAGAAAGACGTGGTGTTAATGAAATCATTTTTAATTTAATATAGCATAAATAAAGTTCAACCTAATTATTTTTTATTAACCACTTATAATTTTATTTTACCAATCATTAATTTGTTGGCTTGGCTTTTTTCTATTTTCGGTAAATATTTTTAAACCCACTAAATCTTTAGTTACAGTTCAGTTCTTCAACTGAACTTGTAGTTTCCCTTCCCATTGGTTGTCTGTGTGGTCCACCCACGAGTTGAGAATTAGAGAATGGTCAGAGAGGTCAAGCTGGCACGGGGGATGGGGAGAGACCACCCTCGAAGGGATCAAGCAGTGCCGTTAAGATGCTTACGAAATGCGAGTACAATTCGTAGGGGCATTTAAGATGGATTTAAACTTTGAAATTTGAAATGGAGATGAAGATGGAATAGGAATCGGAATCGGAATCGGAGATGGAGATGAAGCACTTTCAATGCTGCTGGCTTGGGAAATGATTAAATGATTAATGAACTTTTGTGCATTGTTCGATTGGTGACCCTGTATACAAAATATGCACAGGCTTATGAGTTTTTCACTTTAGTCTGTTATCTAAGATACATATAGACATTATCAAAATGTTATATTATTTCCATTTGGTTATTAAAATTTACAATATATAACAATTATTACAAAGGGGCATCAAGCTAAAATTTAAAATAAAATTGTTATAATTAACAAAACAAAATTCATACATAAAAAATATTTAAAAATTAATTAAATATTTATACAATGTAACTAGAAATAATTCACAAAAACATATACAAACTTTTTTAATCGAAAAAGGTTTTTTTTTATTTAAATATTTTGTTTTTTGAATTTTGCTTTCATCAATTTTTTTTCAAATATTTTTTTTAATACACTCATAAAAATCTTACCGTAAAATCGCCCTAAGACAGTCGATTTCCATACTAAAATATAGAAAAGCGCCCTAAAAAAGGAGCCAATTTTAGATTTTTTTTCTAAAAATCTAGAAATAATTTTAAAAATAAGAATGTTTTTTATCCTAATTTGATATATGTTATTTAGTTTATTTGAATTACTGGGCATCTGAGAGTCGAGCAGCTGTGCTTTGTAGTGTTTTTAATCTTGTTTGTTGTTGGTTTGTTGGTTTGTTGGGATGTTGCCTGCATCGGATGTGGCAATCCTGCAATCAGTCAATCGTTCATTTCAATTAGCCAATTACGCATGCCAATTGCCAATTGCCAAGTTGAAGCTGAAGTTGAAACTGACATTTATAATTATGGTAGATGCTGATGCCGTAATTTGCAGTTACCGCTACAGTTGTGTGTGTGTGTGTGTGTGTGTGTATTGTTGTTGTTGTTGTTGCTACTGTTGCACGGAAGTTGCACAAAGAGCACCGAGTATCAAGAATCGAGTATCAAGTCTGTTTAGCATCGATATCGTTGAAAATTGTCAGCATACGTATAGTGTCTAATTTGCAGAAGAAACCGGAAGTGTTCACTGGGTGGCAAATCGGATGTGGCGCCTTTTTCCCCCTTCCCCTCTCCTCTCTCTTCACTCTTCCCTCTTCCTATTTCCGTTTTGGCCAAGTCCATCTTCACTCTACTCAACTCCGCAACTCAACCGCAAAAGAGCGCAATTGAATTCTTCCTGCGATTAAAGGTGTGAAAGGGAAATGCTTCCTGTGCCCTTTTCTCAATCTTTCAATCTACAGATATAAATAAACATCTCTTAACTCGAAACTCACTTTTTTCCCACGTGAAAGTGTTGGAGACATTGGCAAAAAAGTCACTTTTAATCAAGGCTGCAAACCTCCAAAATGTTGTTAAAGGTTCGGTTCTTCGGTTCGAACCATAGAGCACGACATCGGTTCGGTTCGCGAATTGGTTTATATACCCTCTTTGGGTTCGAACCTTGGTTCAATTTAATACAAAAAAATATTTTTATTGTTATAAATTTTTTGATGATAATTTAAATTTATTTCAAGATTTAAATATGACTTATTTTAATACAGAGTCTCCTATAATTGCCATAAAAAAATAAAATTTATGAAATTATTTTCTTTTTTAACCGAACCTTTTATTTTAGAAAGCGGTTCGGTTTAGGTTCGGGTTCGTAAAGTAAATAATTTCAAGGGTTCGGTTTATGATCCGGTTCAGGCTGCTTAATAACTTGAACGAGGTTCGGGTCAGAACCGGTTTGCAGCCTTAAATTGTTCCTTTTTTCATGATTGAAATTTTTTTAAATATTATAAAAATACTATTTTCTAGGTTCATGATTCTATTAATATTTCTGTTTCTGTATCGCCTCTCGGAATCTTTCATCTCTCATGTAATGCGATCGCAAGCCAATGACATTAACACTGACAACAACAAAGACAACAACAACACTATTAAAAATAAAAAAATGTATTCTTGAGAACTTTTCGCGCCCTGTGGTTTTCTGTATTTGTTCCCTGTGTTTCTAGCGGCACTTTTGTCGTAGGCGGCTGATCATGATCATGATCATGACGATCATGACGATCATGACGATCATGAAGATCATGAAGATCGTCAGAGCAACCTTACAAGTGTCGTCAGTCTTTCTGTTCTGGAATTCCGATTCGCAACTTCAATTTCTTTTCCCCCTTCCACATAGTTCCAACTGATAACACACAACAATTACTGTTATTCACGCGCAGTAATTGTCATTAGTTCCATAGAAACTTCTTGGATTGGAATGCCTCATGTGTATAATTCTTGTAGATATAACTGCCTTATTACCTAAAGATCATAAGTATTCAAATTTTTCATTTTTTTTATGACTAATATATCTTAAAAAAAAACATTTGTACGAGTTAAAAGTCAAGTGCATTCCCCAGAATTTCTGATATCCAAATATGGTAATGTATTTTGATGATTTTTTTTGTCTTTTTTTTTAATTGTTTTTTTTATTTATTAAATTTTTTATTTTTAACAAACAGCAAAAATTGTATATATTTAAATTTATTTTTAACTGATTTATTTTTTATTTTTTGAACTGAATGCCAATAAATTGTTATATTTAAGACTAAGTGACATAAATATTGCATTAACTGCAGTTATGTCTGGCGATAATATGGGACAGTCCACGGACTATAAGAAGAAGAAACAACTGTTAAGTGTAAGAAAAAAATAAAGGAAGTAGTTGTAGGAATGGCAAATGACTCACTTGGCCCCAGACAGGAAGTTACTTGCCAAAAAAAAAAACAGAAGACGAAAACCATGTTGAAAGAAAAGCAACAAAAATTGCCGTTCTGGTAAAGTAATTTGCGGGCGTGTGAACCGCAATGAACCGAACCATTGAACCATTTTGGGCGAAGGTCTCATCAGTAGGGTCTTCACTTCACTCGAAATTTAAGTGTGACTAAGAATCTGACGCTGTGAATCTTCTGACTCACTGATAAAGAAAAGAAACAGTTTCTTAAATTGGAAATATTTAGCTTGAATATTAAGTTCTTAATATAAGAGGGTCTTAACAAAAAAAAATACAATCCAACTTCAAACATGTATAGCTTTGTCAGAACTTTATCGATTCTCAAACGGAATGTAAATTTCATCATGATTTGGCCTCTAAATTCATTCTGCATTAAAATTTAATTAGTTTTGTAAAAAAAATTATTTTCCTCTAGATCTGGTGTTCCATGCTAAGGGTCCCCCCTTTGATATTTTGAAAATTCAAAATTTTAAATCTTAAGTTTTCACTTTTAAACAAGTCCTTATATCGTAATTAGTATAAAACAACACTTTAAACTTGAATTTGACACCTTTAATTTTCTTGTAAAAAATCATGACAAATCTAACGAAAATTTTGACTTATAAAGTGGCTAGATCAAAGGTCTGACCAACTTCAAGCTTGCATAACTTTGTCAAAACTGAACCGATTTACAAACCGAATGTCATTTTGAAAATGATTCGGTCTCTTAATTCATTGCATTTAAATCGAATTAATTTCGTTAATAAAACATTTTCCTCAAGATCTTCGTCTCTAATTTAAAGAAAATAATCATAATTACCTAATTTTGCACTTGCATTTTGCATGACTATCAAATACTAATCGAGTCAAACTAAAAGTTGGATCAAGAGTGAATAATTAGCTGCTTGATAATTTATTACCATTTTTTTTTATTTTATTTTTGCTGTTTGGCAACGGGGCATAACGATTAATGTATCATTTTGCTCAATGTGACGGCTCGGGGAATTAATTAATAAATGAATCGTAGCTCAAATGACCTGTATCTCTGGGGCATGAAAAGATTTCAAGCTTTGACGATGATGAAAGCCATGATTTTGATCATGATACTGGCGTTCTTTGCCTATCGAGTACACTGCTAAAAAATCTACGATTATTTATTGTAAAAATTTCATTTCATAAATAAAACAAATGTTCATATTTCATAAGCTCAGCGAAGCCTATAAAGGTAAAATCAATTTGTTTAAAGTGTTTCTCCAACTACATTTAATCATATTTAGATTCGGGTCAAAAGATGCCGCCCTTTTCTTTCCCCATAAACAGATTCATTAGTTGCCAGAGACAGGCAATTAAACGGGACCCCACAAACGTGTTTGCCTCGAGGTCAATAAATACCAAAATAATTTCATTTGGAGAACTGAAACCAAGCAAAGTAAAAGAAAAGAGTTAAAAAAAATAGAGAAAACCCTTTCAGTGGGAGTTTCGAGAGAGTTATTGATTAAAATTCCAACTAAAAAAATATCTACAAGTTCAATATCTCTCTCTTCAAAATAAATAATGAAAATAATTATTTTTAAGAACACAACCGTGTAGAACTACTTTGGTATAAAAGACTCTGTTTTTGATTGTGTTGGTATATTGACCACACTCACAGATTATATACATTTTCCATGGTCCTAACTATAGTTTTCAACAAAGTTTGGTTTAAATATAGATAGCTGACATAGGAGTTGTCAGTCAGATATTAAATTTAAATACCAATTCATATTTAATTTCACATTTTCACAGTTCACAGAAATTTGAAAATTGTTTGAAGATAAGGATATAAATTCAATGGCATATTTTTCTGAGTCTAGCGACTGTTCCCAGTTGTATTTGAAGTAATTGTTTCGAATGAGAATTCGTAGTGAAAGATGTCAGAAATTTATTGAAAGTGAACTTTTTGCTTAAGGCTTCCAGCCGTGCCCGAAAAAGGCAGCCAGATCCACGCATGCGCTGCTTTTCTCGGGTCTCTTAGCCAACGATGAAATTTGGCAAGACCTTTGAGACGCATCTGACCATCGAATGGCGTCAGCAGTACATGCGATACACGGTATGTTCTCACGCTCGATACAAAAATAAATCGATAAATGTGTAAATAAATAAATATGTACAATCTATAAATAGGATCTAAAGACACTAATACGACGTGGTGTGGACGGTGCTCCGTCGTTAGATGTCTCAAATTCCGCACAAATTCAAGCGTATTTCGCCGCCTTTGAGGAACAGTTTTTCGGCGAGTGTCAACACGAATTGACGCGTGTGAATAATTTCTTTTTGGAGAAATTGGCGGAGGCACGTCGCAAGCATGGCACCCTCAAATTGCAACTCTTGGCCACATCCCGAGCACCCGGACATTCGACAAGTCTCAATTCATTG
This sequence comes from Drosophila phalerata, assembly GCA_951394115.2. Classification (NCBI taxonomy): domain Eukaryota; kingdom Metazoa; phylum Arthropoda; class Insecta; order Diptera; family Drosophilidae; genus Drosophila; species Drosophila phalerata. Next base: position 48,877,630 of record OX596006.1, on the reverse strand, counting down.
CCCTCGCAACGAATGTCAGCTGTCAGTATGCCGAGTACCTCGTCGAATCGCAAGTTGATGACACAGCGACAATTGCGCAATGCGTACAGTGAATTCTATTTGACGCTTGTGCTCATCCAGAATTTTCAGTCACTTAATGAGACGGGCTTTCGCAAGATTTGTAAAAAGTACGACAAGTATCTCAAGTCAAGTCGTGGCGCGGCCTGGATGGAAAGTCATGTGGCCAATGCCGCGTTCACCGATCAGCGGCCGTTGCAGCGCATGACCGTCGAGGTGGAGGAGCTGTATACCCATTATCTGGCTGGGGGCGATCGTGCCCGGGCCATGACCAAGCTGAGAGTACCGCCTCTGGGTGAACCGACGCCTCCACGTATGGTTTTTCGAGCGGGTCTCGCTTTGGGCATGTTCATTATGCTGGCCTGTGCCACGCTTTTCAGCTGTGAGTTTTACTATAAAAGCTATCGATATATTTATCGATACAAATATATCGATATATTTATCGATAACATAAATCGATGTAAATTTATCGATGACATATATCGATGTATATATATCGATCACATATATAATTGGCGATACTAAATATCGATAATATACAGCGATAACACTAAGTTCTAATTTCATTGCGTCACATTTTGTGAGTCACTTTCATATCACTTCTTTGCTCTAAGTTATCGATACTTTATCAAAATAAAATTTATTAATATATATTTATCGATTTATACTTCTGTCAATAACACTTAGTGAAAGTGTCAGTTTCTGTGAGTCGCGTGCCTACATTGTAATTTATCGATAATTTATCAATATAACTGTAAGCGTTGTAAACTGTTGAAGCTGTAATTCGATAAAATATTGATACCTCGATTAATCGATAAATTGTTATCAACAATTTTTGTTATCGATAAATCAATATTACAACTGAACGGCAGCTGTATCCATGTCCTTGCCTAGATTTTCGAAGACCACCGATAAAGGGTAATATCGAGGCCTTCATTCGGCTTTATCGAGGCCCCTTCACCTGGGTGATCTTTAACTTTTTCATGGCCGCCAACGTGGCCGGATGGCAGCGAGCAGGCGTTAATCATGTGCTCATCTTTGAGATCGATCCTCGCAGTCATTTGCAACCGGCGACATTTCTAGAGATTGCCTGCACCTTCGGCATGTTGTGGACACTGTCGATATTGGGATTCCTATTCCATGATCTGATCCATGTGAGAGATCCATTTGTCTTCCCATTGGCACTGACATTGATAATGATCACGCTGCTAATCAATCCGTTGCCCATCATGAATTGGCCGGCTCGATGGTGGACAATGCGTTTGGTGGGTCGTGTGATAACAGCGCCATTGCATTATGTTGGATTTGCCGATTTCTGGATGGGGGATCAGATGAATTCACTGGTTACCTGCATGGCCGATTACTATTATATCGTGAGATTCTATGCCGTCTGTTGGCTGCGCTATGGACTTTTGGATGTGGACATTTGCTTTGTGGAGGACATGTTTGTGCCCATCTCAAGGTGTCTGCCCGCCTGGTTTCGATTTGCCCAATGCCTGAGACGATTCCGGGACAGCGGCTCCAAGTCCGTTAGCTATCTGATGAATGCCGGCAAATATTCGACCACATTTTTTGTCGTCTTCTTTTCGACAATGCGCAAACGCACGGATGGTATGTTTTCTACACAATATGTATATATTTATGATCAGAATCAGGAAAACAAATTCGAAAAGAATAAGGCTTAAACCTATTCTTATGAATGGGAAAATTTTAGATACTATATTTGAAAACAGGATAAACTATTCTTTACCATTTTAACATATTATTGCTCTAAACTAAAAGTATTTTATTTAATTCTTTAATTTCTATACATATATCTTAGCTATGTTGTGTCAAAATATCAGCCTTCTAGTTCTTACTGTATGGGTTCCACAATGCTCAGTCATTGTGTGAATGAGTCTAAAATTCTTCCATTCAAGCAGTTATTTATTTTTAGTTACTTTGATTACGATTTGAGTTCGTGTTCAGTATTCTCGATTCGGGATTTTCTCACTCACTTTCGGGCAGTCTTTTGCAGATGGCTATGCAAATACCTTTAGCAATCCGTACACCTGGTTCTTCATCACCAGTTACATTGTGTCGAGCGTCTATTGTTATTTGTGGGATGTCATTAAGGATTTTGGCATATTTCAAATCTGGCGGGGAGAGCATATATTTCTTCGAGAGAAACTCGTCTATCCGCAGCCATTTTATTATTTTGCCATTATTGAGAATCTTTTTCTGCGTCTCTTTTGGGCCGTCGAATTTGTTGTGCTCTATCACAAGTTGATGATACCCTATAATATTAAGACTTTTGTCAGCGTTCTTGAGATTACGCGGTGAGTTTTTTTTCCAGTCAAAGACTATTGTAAAGATGTTTTACTCTCATACTGAAATTGATATAACTCCACAGAAAAAAAAAATCAATCAGTAGTCAATTTTATCCCTAATAAATGCATTATAAATATTTGCTAAAATCTAAAATTTTAAGCAAATATTTTAGAAAGATTTATTATGTTATTTTTAAAATATTTTTTTATTTCCTCCTAAAATAAATTTTGAATCTTTAATCTTTATATTGAATTCGTAGTCGTATTTGTAATGCTCGTATACCAAATACAAAAACTACTTTTAGAATTGAAAATATCGTTTACATTTTTAAATTATTTTGAAATTTAAATTTTTATAAGTTATTTAATTTAATTACAAAAGAAATTGAATCAAAATTTTTTGCTTTAATTAAAACACAAAGTATTAATAATTATTTTTTTTTTAAATACTAAAAGTTTTGATTTTTTTTTTTTTTTGATGTGAGTGATGGCTTTACAGTATATATGAACTTTTTCGAATTGAAATTTAGATCTTACTGCCACAATTTTCTGCAGTCGCTTCATCTGGAATTATATTCGCTTGGAGAACGAGCATCTGAATAATTGTGGACACTTTCGTGCCACGCGCGATATTCATTTGGCCGCATTGAATCCGAAACAGGAGCGCATGTTGGAAAGCATGATGATTGATCCAGATGGCGCCACCACAGGCAGAACTAAAACCGATGAACGTCAACGATTGGGCAAGGAATACTTTTGAAAAAAAATAAAAGTAGAACAATACGAATGGGGAACAAGAACAAGAACAAGAAAAAGAAAAATTGCCACGTGCTTTTTTCTTTTTTTTTTTTAAGCAGCTGCTATTTTTTCTTGATCTTAAATTGCAAGTTGTCAAGTTGCCAGGTTGCAAAGTTGCCAGGTTACCATTCCGTGTTGCCGTTAACGTTAATGGCCCTCCGTCATCGTTGTTGTCATTTAAGTCGCTTCTTTAATTAATTCATTTGTGCAGAAACAATAAAAAAAAAACTATATATATATGTATAAAACTCTATGCAATTTGAGGCGACTCAACTCGACTCGATTCCGATTCCGATTCGATTGGAAGTAAGCTGCGACACGCGCCAAACCGGTTCAGCAGCTGCACCCAATTGCAGCCTGGTCAACACTCCTTTTGCCCCCCTTGATCTCTTTATGCAACTCTCCAGGTCTCCAGTTCTCCAGTTCTCCTCTGGAGCAAACACAACTCTATTCGCATAACAATTGTCATTGGAGGTAACCACCACAGTTTACAGACAAACTGCGACTAGCGATGGGTATCAGCAAATAAAAATAAGTATATATAAAACAAAGATTTTAATCGCTTAAAAATTGAAATTACAAATATTTAAAGATCACTTTCAACAAAGAAATTACTTCTTTTTATACCCTGAGCCCATTAAAAATGGGCAAAAAAGGGTATAATGCATTTGGCAGAATGTATGTAACAGGCAGAAGGGGGCGTGGCAGACCCCCAAACGTATATATATTCTTGATCAGGATCAACAGTCGAGTCGATTGAGCCATGTCCGTCTGTCTGTCCGTCTGTCTGTCCGTCTGTTTGAACGCGTCGATCTCAGAAACCATAAGAGCTAGAGACTGCAAACTTGGTATGTAGGTTCCTGGATACCGTACGCAGATCAAGTTTGTTTTTATTTTTGGATCGGACAACTATATCATATAGCTGCCATAGGAACGATACATCGAAAATGAAGTTTTTGTATGAAAAGCATCTTTAATTTTTGAGATATCTCAACCAATCTCACACGATATATATTTGGGGTGGTATTATACATCCTGACCAAATTTGGTCCAAATCGGGCCACTATATCAAATAGCTGTCATACAGTCGCTCTGCCGAAAATCAACTTTTAGTATGAAAAAGTTTTTTGTTTTTAAAGATATCGTAACCAAACTGATAGAATATGTATCTGGGCTCGTATTATACATTCTGACCAAGTTTGGTACAAATCGGCCCACTATATCATATAGCTGTCATACAGCCGCTCTGCCGAAAATCAAGTTTTAGTATAAAAAAGTTTTTTGTTTTTTGAGATATCTTAACCAAACTAATAGAATATGCATTTATGTTGGTTTTGTACATTCTGACTAGATTTGGTTCAAATCGGTTACTTATACCATATAGCTGCCATAGGAATAATTGGTCGAAAATCAACTTTTAAAAAAGAGTACCTGGGCTCAGGGTATCCTACTGTCGAGTGTGCTCGACTGTAGCCGCACCTCACCGCGAGCGAAGCGAGCCGGGGGTAGGCGAGCGAAGCGAGTAGGGGGCGGAGCCCCCTTGTTTTTAACTATAATTAGCACATTAATTTATATAAAAACGCTTTTCCCGACTGTATAATGATTAAGCAGCTCAAACGGTAAGAACTAGGATGCTGAAATTTTCACACAACTTAGCTAAGACACTTTATTGCTTATTTCGACTCCTTTATTCAAAAATTTCTAACTAAATTTTTAAACTGAAGGTATACAGAGTAATTATTGTGCAATAAAGCGGGGTTTTTTTTTTGGAAAATTCGACCTGCAAGTTTGTCAAATTTAGATTACACTTTAAGTAAATTTCTAAGTATAAAAAACCTTACTTTTTTACCATTGTTGAATTTTGTTCAAAAAATTTTATTTTTATTGTTTTAATTTGTATCTAATAAATATAAAATTTTTACTTTTATCTATACCCATCCCTAACTGAATTCAACTCAAGTTGCAATCGAGCTCTGATTGTAGTCTTAACAGAGATCTTTTAATTACCCAAGTTTTTTTTAATTAGTGATGCGATTAGCAAACGAAATGGCCAAATGCCAAGATGACTTGGCCAAGAAGCCACTCAATTTATGCTGTCTCATCGACAATGCCACATGATACTATTAAACACTGATGGGATTCTCATTACTCTCAAGTTAATCTCTCGCCCTCTCTCTCTTTATCTTGCTTAATTGCATATACAGTCTGGGACAAACAAAAAACTCCAATCAACTGCACAATTTTAAAATGAATTTTTTGATATCGTAATAATATGTACTAAAATTTCTGTCACACGAATTCTATTTTTCAGCATAAAAAATTTGATGAAAATGCAAGGAAATCTCCCTAATTCTGATAATTAGGCATCTTAATGACTAAAATAATAAAACTGTATTTTAAACGAAGTAAACAAAGAATATAAAAGTAAAAAGATCTATAAGTTTCGCCTTTTTTTTCTAAATAAAAAAATGTTTTGGCATATGTTTTTTTTTCTTTGAATGCGCACGAATGTAACATTGAACATTAGAAAATTGATCATATGTGAGTTTAAATTTAAGCATGAAAGAATAAAGAATGTTTGTATTTAAAGTGTTAAAAATCTGTAAATAGAATTTTATATTAAATTTTAAGTTTGATTTTCTTTAGTTTAAAATCATAAATGGGGTATACCTGAATTCAGTTGAACTCGGTCCTTGCAACTGTCTGTCTGTCAGACTCTATCTACCTCTTAGCCTCTATCCCTCTCTTTTTATCTACTTTTTATTCTCTCTCTCTCTTTCTCTCTGTCTATTTCTCATTTGCTGGACATTGATAAGCTGGCATTTAAAGCCGTCTGGCGATGACTGTCCATACTTTCTACTGGCGATAAATAACACTGGCAATGGATAGCGAAAGAAGAGGCAGAGGAGGAGCTCAAGCAGTTGGTGGTGGAAGAGCAGGAGGTGGGGGAAAGGTAAGGGGAAGGGGAATCTTCTGGCCTAGTCAATTGCAACTTATCTGTCAAGTCGAGTGGTTTTTTTTTTTTGCCTTATGTCAGAGATACGAGTTTAATATTTGACTTGGGCACGAGGCAAACATAAATTTGCCATCATTGTTGCCGTTGTTGTTGCAGTTGTTGTTGTTGTTGTTGTTGTTGTTGGTAATGACAACTGCAATTTATGCTGCCTTGTCGCGACAACAACGGCAACTGTTGCCAGTGTTTGTCTATATAGAAATATACAGAGAGAGAAAGGGGAATGGTGACAGGATGTGTCTCTTGTTGCCTCTGTTGTCTGTTAGTCGTGTACAGTTTGCCAATAGTTGCTGTTGTGGTTGTTGTTGTTGTTGTTAATTGTTGTAGTTGTCGTTGTTTGCTCTTGTCTCTGGAGTACGCTATGTGATCTGTGCATCAATTGAGCCAACGAACTGACTAACTAACCAAGTACACATGGAGAAAAAGCATACATAATAAATATAAATACATTATATTTAATATAAAATATTAAATATTTTCATATTCTATTAATGCATTAAAATCTATTACCTACGAATTTTGAGTTAGCACAAAAAATTACTCTAAATATTAAAATTTGAAATCAGAAACCAAAGTTACAAATAATATTACTAGAAAATTGCTCTTGAAAATTAGAGAAAAACCTCAACCAAAAATATTACCATTTAAATATTTTTGATCCCATCTTGTGCACTTTTTGCCACAATTGTTAAATATTTTGGTTCAGTTTCTGAATAACTCTTAACCCTCAAAAAACATTATTTGAATTATATGTTCGAGGATAAAAGAACGATTTCAGGATATTAAGGCATTTACAAATTTTTTCAAATAGTATCTTGCTTTTTAAAATAAAACTCTGTCCCGAAAGAATTTAAAAGGAACCAAAAAAAAATAAAAGTTTTTTTATTTTAAATGTTATATTTAAAAATTAAAAAGTATCTTATTTAATTGAAATATTTTGAAATCTTATATAAAATATGCAATGAATTTTAATAAAGCACATTTATGCATAATTTAAAATAAATGTTTGCGCACTTTAGATTGCTTTTTTTTTTTTTAAATTTAACATGAAATCATTGAGTTAAAAATTTAAATTTAAGTATGAGAGTGTACAATATACTTATTTAATTTTATTTTTTTATTGAATTAACTAATTAACAATAATTAATTAAATAATTTTTCTTTAATTTACAATACATTACTAATAAAACATTTGAAACATGTTGAACATTTTTTTGCAAGTGTAACTAGCTAAACAATTTTGAAGGTGCAATATGCTTTCCTCACGTTCTAGAAGTAGTAGTAGTAGTTGTTGTTGTTGTCGATGTTGTTGTTGTTGCTGATGTTGTTGTTGTTGTTGTCGTCGATGTTGTTGATCTTGGTACAGTTTGCTGCACACGCGCCAAATGCGGAGCAAAACAAACAAAGCAGAATGAACAAGTCGAAAAGATAACAAGCTAACAAACAAACAAACAAACAAACAAATCCAATGCAATGCAATTGCCTCCGGACCTGGTTGAGTCGAAGCCAAAGCCAACAACAGATGAGGCCAAAAACAGAGACCAAACGAGGCTCAATCCTCAAAGTAAGGAAATTGAGAGAACTGCAGGTTCTATTTAATATATAGAAGGGAGAAGTAGCTAGAAGTTTTGAAATGAAAATCAGAAATTGAATAAATTATATTTAAACATATAAATTAAAAATAAATAAGTTTTGCTTATTAATTTTTTATTTACACTTATTTAAATACCTTAAGCAGAGATTAAGAATAAAAGCTCAATGAATATTATATTAAAAGCAGTACAAAATCAGAAAGTTTATTATTAATATAATAAGAAATAAATATTAAAAGTTTTTTATAATAAATAAATATAAAAATAAGATGAAAAAAATATATACTTTATTTAAATAAATTAGTTTTGCTATTTATTTATTTTAATTATTTAATTATTTATTCATTTTTAATCATTGAGCTGATCATTAAGGTAAAAATAAATCAAAGACAGAGTTTAGAATGAAAATAATTGCAGTAAAAAAAATCAAAAATATATATTTAATATTGTTAAAAATAAATATAATTTAATAAATATATATACGCAGTTTAAAATGGATTATTTTTGCTTACTATTTATTTAATTATAATTAATATTTAATAATATATAGTAAACATTAAGTAATTATGTATTTCAAATTAATAAGAGCTTTATTTGATTAATTTGAACATTTTTTTAATCCGTACCATTTCTTATAAAATATATGCATAGTTAAAAAAAATAACCATCTAATAAAAATTATAAATATAAGTTTATATTGCTTATTTAAACACTTAAATAATTTATTTCTAATTAATGCCTTTAGTTTTAAATTATAATCTATATTTATTCTCAAACCAAATCAAATTTCATAATTTCATTTGAATATTTTACTCGCATAGTCAACCTAATTTCTATTTTATAAATACAAGCTTAAAGTTAATTTATTAAAGCACATTTTTGATTATAATTTGAGCCACATTTTGGACATGGCTAAGTTTGTTAATTCACTTCTTAACACATTTCTATTGGATTGATTTGCATATGAATTTCAATATTCTCACTCTGTGAATTGTGATTGTAAATTGTGTTTCTTGAATATTCATGAGTTTATTAAAAAAATGTGTAAATGCCCAAAACGAAATTCTACCCACTTTCTTATTTAAGATCTGATTGATTGAGCGACTAACTGACTGATTGACAGACTGACTGATTGAGCAACAAATTGATTTATATATTAAACAAAAAAATTAATAAATAATTGTAAGTGTTTTTTTGTTATTCCCAATATAGTAAACCCCAATCATTGTTCTTTTTAGACCCCGTACCTAAGAAAAGTACAGGGTCTATTGGGTTTGTTTAAACGAATACAATCATGTTTAATTTAATTTTAACATAATTAAAATAAATAAATTTGTACACAATATATTCTTATATTTGTTTTAAATTAATCAAAAATATATGGATTTAATGGACTTACTTTGGTTACTTGCTTCAAAAATATTATATCTTAACTGCTGAGTGAAATATTATTATAGATAATTTAAGATATATTTTATTTATTTTCATGAATTTTACTTAATAATTTTTAACAAATCGGATTAACGTTAAACTACATAATTAATTACTTTAAAAATATGTGTATATAATAAATTGTAGAGTCTTTTTCTTGGTAGCATCAACTGATAATGTATATTTAGTTAGAAAAAAGGCGCGCAAATAAATAGTCGACAACAACATCTACAACAACATTTACAACTACAACAATAATAGCAACAACAACCAGTAGAAGTTGTGTTCAAAGTCCACAACTATTTTTGGTACTCGTCTTGTCGTTTTGGCCATCGGTTTAAGCCCTTTTTAAGCTCGTGCTAAATTTAGCCAGGACGACGAAGCCAGAAAAACAACAAAAGCCAACATGCAATACACAGAGAGAGATAAATAAAGAGAGAGGAATAGGGTGAGAAAGACAGAGAGAGAGAGACAGGCAAAATTATAGAACCAGTTTGTTCTCCTTTTCCTGGTTTTTTCTTGTTGCCAACAATTTTTTAACGTTTTAGCTAGTGATGTTAAAATATAAATATATCGCACCATTGATAAAAAAAATATTGACAAAAAACAAACTAATTACCAATAAATAATAGTGATTTTTTCGTTAGTTCAGAAAATAAAATTACAATAAATTTGACCAACAAAAAATAAATTAAAAATAGTATAAAATTAAAATATTAATCAATCGAAAGAAAATAACAAATTTTAAGCATTAAACCTTTATTAATATTGTGACTAGTGTTTTAAATTACAATTTAATTCCTTTAAAAATAAATCAGACAAAAAATATAACATGAAATAATAATAGTATTATATTAATTAATAATATAATAAATTTAATATTGTGCTGATTAAACAGTAGGTAAATAACAATACTAATTAACAAATTTTGTAATGAAAATAAAATTTGACTAGAATTGAGAATTTTAGTGCTAATACTTTTTTTTTTAATTTTTTTAAAAATAATTTTATTGTAATAAATTAAGTCTCATTTCGATGTTTTTATTGTTTAAATTTCCATCACCAGCAAAGTTGAAGCTTTGCTTTGAGCTCCTTCTTCTGAGCTTCTTCAGCTGCAGCTTGTCCCGGAACCACTTGCAGTTTGCAGCTTGCCTCATGCCACATGCCACATGAAGAGAGCAGCGAGCATCTCTTGGCTGCCACAGCTGCTTTCCTTTTTTTTTGATTCTCTTTTGTTGTTGTTGTTTCATCCTTTCAAGTTGCAGCACGCGTCTCTGTGGCACGTTCTCCAAGATCCCAAATGAAAGAGATTTGGCAGACGCTGCTCATAAATTTATGTGGCAGTCATTTGATTGCAACTTGCCCCTTGCCCCTTGTCTGCCTCTTCTTCTTCATGTTGCACTGTTAATTTGTGCGCATACATTTTCTATGTGTGTGTGTGTGTGTGTTGCAAGTTCTAAGCTTGACCACTGAATGCTCAGCTGCCACATGCCACCTGACGTACCTCAGCTCTTCCCTGCCACAGACATTGTCAAACTTGCAAGCAGCTGAAAAGAAACAAACAATCTTAAGATAACAACATTTTAAGTGAACTGAAAATAAAACATGGAATATAATAATAATTGTTACAATTTGAAAAATTATAAATTAATTTTGCTGTTGTAACAAATTTATGTAATATTAAATTTTCGCAAAACGCAAAAAATAAGTCACTAATTTCTACAATAAAACCATTTATAAATAGTTTGGTATCTGAGATTTTTTTTAATTATCCACATAATTGCTCTGGGTTTTTGATACCCATTTTATATTGAATTTACATTATTTTATCCCTAATTTTATTATTAATATTAAATTATATTTGAGAATTGAATTATTTATTAAACTGATAGCTTTTCGTCTGCTCCTTAATAATAATAATACAAATTAAATTAAATATAAGCTAATATAATAACAAACAATTTAAGTGAGAAATAAAATACAAATAAAAAAGAAGAAATAAAATAATAAAATAAAAATATGATGGGAATAAAATAAAAATAATAAAGGTTAAAAAAAAATAAAAATAAAATACAAATTAAAAATAACAACAGCTGTGGGCGTGGTCAGCCCACAAAAAAAACAACAACAACGACAACAATGGGAAAAGTATTCGCTCATTATAATTTATAAGCTTAGCGGAAATTTTTGTTGCATAAATTTGGCATGAAAAATTGCAAATTATGTGTTGCAACTTGTTGCAATCGATATTCAAATTGTTGCAGCTCAAAACAGAGGCTGGGCGGTGGGCGTGGCAGTGGCAGCGACAAGTGCAATTCGCTTGCCACAAAAACAAAATAAAATCGAAAAATTAGAATTTAATTAGCGATTTGAAGGCGATTGAAAGCGGTCACAGCTGCATGTAAGTGTGTGTGTGTGTGTATGTGTGTGCCTCAAAAGAATGCCAATGTAATTGCCACAAATTGTTGCCAGCACAACAACAACAGCAACAGCAACAACATCAGCAAATTATGATAATTGACAACAAGTCGAATTGGCAGTCGCAAAATTGCAACATTTCTGTTGTTGTCGATAATCTGCAAGAGGCACACATGCAGCTATCGTATGTGTATTTATCGATAAGTATAGGTCTCTCTTTATCTCTATCTCTATGTCTATCTATCTCTCTCTATCTGTTTTGGGATGTGGGCGGCACAGGAAGCAACAACAACAACAACAACAACATTTCCTAGAACGCAGCACATACAAAATTCTACTTCCGATAGTTTTCATATTTATCGATTATACTGCAGCCTGTTATCACAGTGTAATCTGAGTTATACCTTAATAAATAGGTATATATATCAGGAAACACAGTTTTATGTACATTATACATATATTTATATAGAAATTGGGAATATATATATATATATATTCAAAAAATTTCACCGATCATGAAATATAATGTAACACAAAAGTATTTATTCACTATTAATTTTTTTTAACAAATTAATTTTAAATTTATAGATCTGTGTATTTATTAAGTTAACAAATATAGTTTTAAAATTTCATAATTTCTCCGACAAAAAATATATATTTTCTTATACATTTTTATTTGATGTCTTATTTTGTTGATCTTGTCTATAGTTATTGGAATAAATTACAAATAAATTTTACCTTAATTAACTTTTTTTTTTAAATAAAAACAAATATGTAAACTTTAAGTTTGTCAAAACACTTTTTTCAATAAATGTGTATATTTATTTTATTATATATATTATCTTTAGTAAATACTTTTTCAACTATGGTCATTATAATTTTAATTTACCAATGTCAATATTACTTTTTCTGAAACAATGTATTGACAAAAAAAATCGGTGTTTCCATTTTCAATGTGTTCAGGGTATAAAAATGCTGAATTTTGATTTGGCAAATTCAATTCAAAAAGTTCTTGCTGCTAGGTATTTTAATTTTTTATTTTTCTTTCTAAATTTGTATTTTTTGTGTATAATTTGTCGAATTTCTTATAGGATAACCAAGTTTGTTGCCAGAGTCTTTTGTTTTATTTAATTATTTTTTTTTTTTTGATTTTTTTAACTGTCTTCGGCTTGTCTCTTTTCTTAACTTGGCTCGTACCTTTTGGCTTCTTGGCCTGTTCCTCATCAGCTTTTGGCGCGCAATTTGAGGACGATGCGCGCTTTTTCCCGACTTGCCCCAAGTGGCACATAAAGAACGCGAAAGCGCCAAAGAAGCAGCAACAACAACAACAGCTAATGGGGCATAAAAACAACAAGAACAACAGCAATAACAAAAACAACAATAACAACAAAAAACTAGAGACAACAACTTAGTTGCAGCATCAACTGCAACTGCAACTCAAGTTTTTGGCCGTGAACATCGTTGAGAAACCTCAAAAATACACTGAAAAAATGTAAAAACAAACGATATAAAGATCCAAAACTATTCAAATATCACTATTACATTTTTATTAATAATTTGCTTAAAATCAAACTGTAAATAAAACATTAAATAAAAATATAAATTAAAGGAAATGATCAAATTTATTTGTATTTTATTTTTAAATAAATAAAGAAAGTTAATTAGTATTTTATAACGTTTATCACACAAAAATAAATTGAAATTAATTGTATTTCTACTTATTTCAAATATATCTTTAACCCTCTAACACGTAAGCGTGTCTCGAAACACGTATCCGTTAAATTATAATGACTTAAAAAGTAATTCATTTTTTAATAATAATATTATGGCAAATTTTTCTTAGTGTAGGCAGCGGTCCCCCCCCACCCTTTTTATGTTTGTTTGTCTGTTTGTCAGTTTGTCAGTTTGTTTTTTTGTTGGCAACCTCAATAACAATATTTTGTTCGTTTTCTCGCTTCTCGCGAGTTTCTACCTTTTTGGCTTATATTGTTATTGTTGTTGCTGTTGTTGTTGCTGTTGTTGCTGTGCGTTGCACGTTGATTTTGAAAGCCCGCAACAACAAGAACAACGAGACACAAAAAAAAAATAAATATAAATAAAAATAAGAGACAACAACGACAAAAACTCGTTAAGTCTGTAAACGTGTTTTCGTACCTTTTCTCTTCTTATTTCTCTTCTTATTTTTCATTGTTGCTGTTGTTGTTGCCGTTGTTTCTGTTGTTGATCTTAATGTACATTCGCCATTTTGTTTTGACAGAGAAGCCTGGCAGCGTCTGGTTTTCGAACTTCAAGCTGCAATGTAGTTGGCAACGCGTTCGCCATTGCCCCCAAAAAGTTCATTTGCTCAGTGTGGGGAACACTTGGTTTTGAGCATGCGAGATAATTTCCCTGTAGGCTTAAGCGTTCACGCGCGCTCTCTCTCTTGCTCGTGCTCTCTTCTTTTCGAAATATCCCTAGCAGCGTTGGGAAGACTTTTGGCTTGTGTCTTGGCTAAGCTGTTAAGCTAATTCAACAATTTTGTGACTTTTTATTTTTTTCATTCTTGTAAAATAAATACTTATGAAAAATGGCAATATTTCACGTGTTTTTATAATAAAATTTTCTTAATTATTCTTTGATTCTTAAATAATTTTATTTATGTAAAGGTGTGTTTCAGAAATCTCTAGAGATTTTGAAGTGAAATGATATATATAAGATAATTTGATTTAATTTAATAAATATTTAATTTTGTCAAATTTCCAAAGAATTTTTTGGACATTTAAAAGCAATGGATTTTTGTCTACAGGAACACCAACAAATGCTTTTGGGTTGCTTTAGCGCTGTTTTAGATATGTAGACCACACCTGGTAATCAATATAATCTTATTTTTATTTAAAATAAGTATAGATAATTTTAAAGTTGCATTTAATTATTGCAATATATATTTGCTATTTTTTATTGAGATTTTATTGCCTACATAAACCTGTAAGTCTATAATTTCATTTTTCATATAATTTATTTAAAATATTAACTTTAAATTGCCTATTAGAATAGGCCTGCAGCATAGAATAATGAAATAAACAATAAGAAAATAAATTTCAAAAACGGCCTGCGACAATTTAAAGTCAGCACAAAAGCAGGCAACACTTTTTGCGCTAGTATAGCAAGTACAACAACCAGATACAACAAATTACCCAAACTGAGCAGTTTACATTTATCAACTGGGGTACAGTTTGTAGTGGCAAACCTTTAGGTACATTTGCATTGCTCTTGCTCTCTCTCTCTGTCTGTATGTGTGGATTGGGGAAATTTTCCCCGCACAAATTAGATGTTTGCGCCTGCGTCTGTGCTGGGAAATTTATATGCGGCAGTATTGCGCACGCTCTCAACATCAACGGACGTTTGTTGTCGCTGTCTCAGTCTCAGTCTCAGTCGCAGTCGCTGCCGCTGTCACAGTCGGCGTCGCAGACGCAAGCATTATTTTTGTTGCTGTATCGCTTTGATTTTTATATGCATTTTTTTGAAGTGTATGAAATAAACTGCTGACAATAAATAAAAAGCAAGTGAAACAAAAATTTGTGGCAATTGAAATTTGATAGAAAAAGAAAAACCAACTGCAAACTTGTGGCAAATATATATATATATGTATATATATATTTGTGTGAGTGTATTTGTTTTGTATATGTGTGTGTGTGTGTGTGTGTGGCATTAAAAATGTAATTATGCGCAAAATACACAGAGAAGAAAAACAGGTGCAATAAAACAACAACAGTTGTTAAGTGAAGAAGAAGAAGAATAGAAAGAAGAAGAATAGAAAGAAAAAGAAGTAGAAGAAGAAGACTTTGTTGAAAGGGTTGTCTTCTTCCTTTCCTTGAATCGGAAGTAAGAAACAACAACAACAACAACAATGTGTTGAACAAGAAGAAAAAAAAGAGATACAATTACAACAACATTGTGAACTCAAAATGGATACAGTGGCGATTAAAACGGCGCCGCCACATGCGCCACTTGCCACAGGCCAACAACAACAACAGCAACAATTGCAACAACAACAACAACAATTGCAACTGCAGCGACAATTGTCGAATTCGCCAGCAACAATTGGCGATAATGTCTACAACAACAAGAACAACATTGGCGCTTTTTTTCAGACCTGCAAGGTAAGAAGAAGAAGAAGAAGAGACAGAGAAACAAAAAATAATTGATGAAAAATACATAGATGGCGGCGGCGATAAAGAAGCACATATATAAAAGAAATAGATGAAAAGTAGCTAGTAAACATTAATATATATATACAAATACACTCTAGAGTCCAAGTGTTTAATATACACTGTATGCCTTTATCTATATAGATATATATATATATTTATTTTTCATAATAAAAATGGTAACCCAAATTCGTAATCTACTATCCATTCTAAGATACGAACACCAAGAAACCATAGTTCTAAAATCAATTACTAGTTTCTGCTTTTTGAGTTGTAAAGCGTATGTTTTAAATGCATCTCTTTGTCCTGACTTACTGACTGACCAACTGATCTACTTATCTTCATATATAGAAACTTGAGATTAAAACCGTTTCCCTTTACCGGTATTAACCGATTGAAATTGATAATCGTAACTGAAACTTTAACCGAAACATGCATTAAATTCAATTCTTTAGCTTAATCAATTTCTAGTTTCTCTCTTTGTGTTGAAAATAGTATGTTTTAAATGCATCTCTTTGTCCTGACCCACTGACTGACTAACTGATTCACTTAGTTCTTTTAAAAATCAAAGAACTTCTGTTTATAGATAACATTTTATTGTTTTTTGAAGTTCTTCCTAAACGTTATTAAATGAGTTCCTTTGCAATAACTAGCTAATGAAGAAGAAGGTCAGCGTAGAGGTCAACCACCAAGTGTATTCCAAGCTATGATTGAACTCAAAATTCATGACCTTTATCCCGCAATTCACCGCTCTAAACACCTCCACATAAGAACACAGCAACCTATGAAAATGTCAGTCATAAAGCAACGAAAAACCATTTTTCAATTTCCCAAAACTGTCACAATTATGTGTTTTACTTACAACTTTTACGAGGAACAACAACAACAACAACATTGCGTGGGCTGCAAAGGAAAAAAATTAAATGAAAATTCTGATGCAGTTGACGCAATCAGAAAATCAAAGGGAAATGTGAGAGAATTCTCAGTGCTTCTCAGTGAACACTTTAATTGCATTGTCATGTTCAGAGAAGGGAGAGCAAAGTGAGGGAGAAGAGGGAGAGATAGGGGATAAAGTTGGATTGGGGTATAGGTTAAAAATAAAATAAAAACACAGGTGTGTGTTTTACTCGATGTTTTTCTGCTTCTGTCAAACCAAACATTTTTAAAGGGCAGGCAGAAAATTAATTAATTAAAAGAGTTTCTCCCTCTCTCTCCCTCTCTCTCCCTCTCTCTCTCTCTCTCTCTCTCTCTCTCTCTGGGAAATAAAAAAAGTTATTCTAAGCCATTACTAGGTGAAAAAAAACTAAGTAAATATCATAGTTACAATTAATAATTTTTTTTTTTTTATAAAAAAAAAAATTGATTTGATTCCCATTAATTTATATTTAATAAAAATCAGTAACTTATTTTAAATATAATAATTTTCAATATCATATCAAGTTGTCTATAACAAAATATTTTTTTTTTAGTTTTAATAGTTTACAACTTTACTAAATAAATTAAGAAATCAAAAAGTAAATTTATTTAATGGGAAAAATTATCTTATAATTTTAATCAACTCAAGTTATAGATTTTTTTATAGAACACATGATAAGAGACAGAATTCGATACATGATTTTCTGAATAGTTGAAAATTATCTGTGTAATAAATATTAACTCAAATATGCATTATTATTCAATTCCAATGACAATTCCAATTCAAAACTCGAATTTGAGCTGTGAAAATTCCACTTGAACATAGAAAAAAACGAAACAAATTTTTGTTAGTTTCGCTTTTTAGAAACACTTGAAACTGTATTTAAATCGCAGTTTCTTGCACCGGAAATGTAATGAAAACCCAAACACACAAACAATAACAACAACAACATCAACACCAAAATAATGTCAAGCACTTGGTATACCCTCTGTAAAGACAAAAGAGACCATGGGACTTGCTTGACTATATACAATATTTATTTTGGTTTCAACAAAAAATATATAAATTTAAATTAAAATCTGCTAAAATATTACGAAAAAAAAAACTAAGTATATTAATTTAAATTTAAATAAAACTAGTTAAAACTGTCAGTATATTAATATAAATATAAATACTACAAATTTAATATAAAATATATAGAAGTATACATTTTGAAATATATTAGTGGTATAAGATTAAATGGATTGTCGTTCAATTACAGGGTAAATCGTTAGTCGAGCAGCTCTTTTTCGGCTGTTGCTTAGGGTATCAAGGGCTAACAAGGGTTAACCCGTCACAGTGGCTGTCTTGCCAAAAAGTTATAGGCCCTTTTTTTTTTGGTCATATTTTAATTCGAGCTTATATAATTAAAGTGTTGGAATTTTTGCGTGTGACTTGAACTATGTATATATATGTATAGATATATATATATATATGTGAGTGTGTGTTGTGCGTGTTAATGGTACAACAAGTGTAAAGCATAAAGCGAGGGCTGCTATGAAAATTTTTAATATTTATTATACAACTAAAAATATATCAAGTGAGCTCTTGAGTTGAAAGAACAAAGGACAGGCAGAAAGGACAGGCAGAAAGGACTGGCAGAAAGGACTGACAGAAGGATAGAAAAACTGACAGACAGACAGACAGTCGAACATACAGACAGACAGATAGACGGAGAGTGGGAACGGACAATTCTCAGCTAACACGCTTAGAAATGATAAATGAGAACTGAAAATTGTAAATTGAAAACTCGCATTGTGTCATTTTCTTTTTGGGTATTTTCTTTGCTACGTGACTGAAATAATGACCTGCAATTGCAACAACAACAACAATAAAAGCATGAACAACAACAACAGCAGGAAATACGGCAGCTACCTGTACTTTTTCTACCTGATTATACTTTATTCTCTGTCCTTATCCTTCCCACAAACTACACTTGAGTCCAGATTTCAGTGCAATAAATATAATAAATAAAATAAAACAATAAAAAAATTTCAGTAAATAAAATAAATAACAATATACAAATAAAATGAAAAAAAAAAATTATATAAAATTTTAAAAACAGATTTAATATTTAAATAAATAAATAAATTTAAAAAATAATGAAATAAAATGAAAAAAAAATTATGTAAAAATTTATAAATAGATTTAATATCTAAATAAATACAATAATTAAATTTAGATTTAATATCTAAATAAATACAAAAATTAAATTTAGATTTAATATCTAAATAAATACAATAATTAAATGCCAAAAATGTAAGAAATTTAATTAAATAATTTTTTTTATTTAATTTAAATTTAAATTGCATTATTATAAAATTTAATGAAATATATTTTGCACCCATTGCTTATGCAATTCTCTTTTTCTTTTCCTCTCTCTCTGTTTCTCTTTTTCCCACTCTTTCTTGCGGTTGTTTCAACTGCAAATTTGTCTCATTTCTTTTTGTCGCGAGCTTCGTTAAACATTTGATTTAATTTTCCGCATTTGCCTTTTAATTTAATTATGTCAGTCAACGTACACACACTCACACACACACACACTCAGTTGTAACGCACAACAATTGTTTTTGTTACAATTTCTATGTGCGGAAGCGGATCAAAGCAAAACGAAGGAGAAGCAAACACAAAGCAAAAAAAAAAAAAGAAATGACTAAAAATAGTTTTTTGAATTCAAATTTAAGTGTGAATTTGAATCAAGTTGAAATGTGATTTTGAAACGTTTTTATGTAAATTCATTGAACTGAGGCTGTGTCCAGTGGATGGGGGTGGGGGTGGGGCACAGTGGTGCGAGGGGCGGGAGGGGGAGTGGCACGTTTGTCACTAATAACGTCGGCAAATAAATTCCATCATATTTGAATTCAAATTCAAATTCATGCACGATTCATATCAATAAGAACAACAACAACAAGTAAACAACAGGTTCAGCATAAATTACAATAAAAAAAATAAAAAAAAACCAAAAGTTTTTTTTCTCTTTCTTAATTTTTGTCGATTTTCGTCGTCGATTTCTTCAACTGCTTCTTCTTTTTCTTCTTGACCAACTTTTCTCGTTGTTGGGAAGGGAAATTTTTGGACTGTACGTTATGCTACTCACTTTCACAAAGTTTTTGGAGTTTTCAGCAACAACAACAACAGCAACAGCAACTAACAACAACATTGATTGAAAACTTGGGCGACCCAAACATTACTATTTTTTTTGTTTTTAGTTGCTTGCTTTGACTCGCACTTCAGGTTTGTCGCCTAAGTCTTTTGTTTTGACAATGTTGCGTTTTTGTTTTTTTTTTTGCTTTTGCGGTTGTTTAACGTTTTCTATGTAAATGCTGCAAAGTTGGTTAGGCAATAAGCCCAAAAAAACGTTGTCCAAAACTTGTTAAAAAATAATATTTTCTATGTATCAAACTTCAAGTGAGAATTGTGTTTAGTTCTCTGAATTCTCCAGAGACTAATGCTACTCTGAAGAAGTTTAAGTTTTTTTTATATTTAAAATTGCACAAATTTTATATATATATATTTTTTTTAATAACTTATCAAATGTAAACATATAAATTAATTTAAATTTTCACATGACTTAAGCTACATATTTGATGAATTCCATTTATTTCATTTGCAAACATTAAATATTAATATTGAAAAATAACGTTAATAAAGATATAAAGAAAATAGGTATTTTAATTTTTCAATAGCGCTTAAACTGCCTTAATTTATATTTACTTTAAGATGTTCCATAAATATTTTTAATATTAAAACTATTTTTTAAATTACTTTAATTAATTTTTTTAGTTCACATGCAATTGTCATTAAGATCTGAAGAGATTTTTTACTCTAAATTTATCACAAAATACTTTTTTTTTGCAATTTTTATTTTTGTATGTTTTATATGTGTATACAATTTATATTTTGAGTTTTTATATTACAAATTCTCTGACTTTTAAATAAAAAACTATGAATCTTTCATAGTTTTTCTTTTTTATTCCAATCTAAAAAGTAAGAGTTGTTTTAAAATTTTTTTTTTTTAAATTATAACCATTTTGTTCCCTGTTAATTATTGAACCAACTCTTTATAACACTTGTCAGCTAATTAGGTGGACAAATAAGACAGTTACAAGGGTCTCTCTTCTTCATTCTCTTTCTTTCTTTGGTCAATTTATGGGTGTGTGTGTGTGTGTGTGTGTGCCTAAAGAGGAAACTCACACAGACAGTTGCATAGGGGAAATTGTTTCCTGTGTTGGTTTCGTTTGGTTATTTACAAGATAATTAATCCACATCGATGTCAAATTGACATGTGCGACGTCAACGTAAAAAGGTAACGCCAACTTGGCCGACAAACTAACCAAGAAACTAACCAAGAAAGGAAGTCATTAGCTATCATAGTGCTACCAACTATATATGTATATGTGTTGTGTGTGTGTGTGTGTGTGTGTGTGAGGAAACAATGTCTAAACGATTTGGTTAACAAAATGACCAAAAAAAGTGATGACAAAAAATGGAGTTTTTCCATTAGCACGTGCTGAAAGCGGCTTAAATGTGCCACGCCCACACCCACACATACGCCTCTGCCCACTCAACACTTGACAACTCTACGCTGAACAACTCTGCACTATTTTATCGACCATTTTTGGGGGCAATGTAACCACAAAATGAGCCCAATTAACAGTGTTGATGTAATTCTGATATTATAAAAATGCTCAATTTATAAAAAAAAAAAAAAAAAAAAATATATATATATTGCCCACGTCCATTTCCACTTCTACTACCACGCCCACTTCTATGCCCCTGGCCACGCCCACGCCACGCCTACGCCCTTTTCCAACGGAAGTGCAAGTTTAAAAGACCTGAAATAAATATGGAAATTTGTTGTCCACTTGACTTGATTTATTTGATTATTTTGATTATTTTGATTATATTGATTTGAATGCAGCTTGCAAATAAATTTGAAGTTAAAGTTATAATTATTTATTTACTTTTTTATTGCAAGTAATTATTTATTGATGTGTGTTTTTACTATTTAATTATTTTGTTTGTTACATATATTTTTTCTTAAGATTTTATTTGTTTGCATAACTTGTAATTAAAGTTTAATGAAAGGTGAATAGCTGACAACAAGCCGAAATTAAAAACTATGAAATCATATTTAAAGTACATAAATTCAATATACAATGTATTATTTCAGGAAATTAAAAGGTCATACTACGTTCTTTTTATTTCGGTCAAATCAAGCAATTAAAATAAATGTTTAATGCTTAAGCATTGTTTTATATTAATTAATAAAGAAGATGATTAAAGATGAAAACTTAAAATGAAACCCTTAATATCAAAGTCTAATTAAATGTAAATTTAAAACAATTGGGAAAGGCTTTAGTCGAGATCCCGACCATAGGATCAATACATTTAAGATTACTTTAATGAAATTATATGTATAACTTTGAAAACATTAATTGGCCATAACTCCTGTTCTACTTGTCCGATCTTGATGCGATTCAGTTGGATAATTCCAACGAACACAATATACCCTTTAACTTATTTTTTAAGTAACGGGTATAAAAATTGGAGTTCAATTCGCAGCTGGCTTGTGGTTGTCCAGTTGCGGCTTAGACGCGTCCAGTCCCGTCGAATCAAGTCCAGTCAAGTCCCGTCAGGTCAGATCCAGAGTGCAGCTGTGGATATTTTGGGTGCTCAACATATATATATATATATATATGTGTGTGTGGTTTAGTGGACCGGTTATGTTCCAATCTTCCACTGTTCAAATGTTCAAATCTTGAAGCTCAGTTTGTCAGTTCGCAATGTGCTCCAATTTAATGGAAGTTGTTTCCTTCTCTTTTTTTTTTTTTTGGCATTAGACGCGTTTTAATGCTCAGCTCACTTGGAGTGAAGGGAATGCCAGTGAGTGAGTGCGAGAGAGAGAGGGTGCGAGGGGCAACTGATTGCTTTCACTTAGTTTCGAATGTTACTTGAAGTAATTGAAACAAACTCGCAACCATTGTCTTTCATTTAACATCATTAATCAACTCTTTTATTTTGGGCCAAAACTCTAAGTTTTTTTCTTGTTGGCGCAGTGTAATAAAATTAGAAAACTCATTGGGCATTCAAAAATTCGAATTCTATTAATATTAAATACTGAAATCATAATATATAAGAGTTGAAAATATTAAAAACATAAGCATCAAAATATTATTAATTTTTTTTAAATATTTTACTACGACAAATACATGAAAATTTTTCCCTTTTACACTTCTTTCTAGAATGGTAAAATGTTTCCTTTTTTGTCTAAAAAATTAAGACATTCTGAAAAAATAGCTATCCATTTTTTTTTAATTTAACTTTAATGGTTAAATTTTAATTTATTTATTATTATTGCATTTATATATATGATTTTTTTTTAAATTAATCAAATGACACAGCGGCGTTTCAGAAATAAAAAAAAACAACAGAAATTCAACCAAAAACTCATAAATTTTTGATCAGTATTCGGTTGATTTAAATTTCTTGAACACATCTAATAATAATTTTGTAAAGTATTTATTTCAATTGAATTTAAATTTATTTATTTAAATTATTTAATAAGTTAACAATATTTTTTGGTACCATTAAATAATGGAGGTTTTTGTTTTTTTCATTTCATTTATATAGGTGTGTATATTTATTTTATGAAATTAATTAATTGTATTTTTTTGGCAAGAATTATAGAATGCTTACAGTTTTGAGATGAATTTAAATTATTTTTTTTTTATTTTAATTTAAATGATTAATTTAATTAAACTTTATTTTCAATCGAACATTTATTTATCTTTTTAAATTTGCTTATATTAATTTTATTTTGATATATTTTATTTTCATTTAAAATTACAGAATGTTAACAGTATTGAGATGAGTTTATATTATTTGTTTTTATGTTAATTTAAATGTTTAATTTAATTTAACTTTATTTATATATATTTTGGAAATTGATAAAATTTTATTATTTATTTTTTTTATTTTTAATTGAAATTATATTTAATTAATTTTTTTTTTTATAATTCATGAGTCATGTTGAACTCTGAGAGCAGCCACAAAAAGAGCTCACAACTTTGCTGATTGTTTGGTTGTTGGTATCGTGTTATTCCAGCATTCAATACGAGGAATCGAATAGATTAAACCGCGTTAAACGAAAACGAATATTGCGCCAAAATGGCAAAAGAGTTGAAGAGTCGAAGAGTCGAAGCGTCGAGTCTACAGTCGCTGACTACAGCAAATCTTAAAAGACACAGAGCCCAAAAAAACCGGCTGGAAGCCAAGCAGTCAAAATGGACAGAAAGCCAAAAAGACAGCCGGCTTTTAAATGCGTGTGTGTGTGTGTGTGTGTGTGAGTGTGTAAAGCTCAGCAACAGAAATTCAGAAATACAGAAAATACTGAAAAGTCGTGTGCAGTTTTGTGGTGCTGAGCGACAAGTTTTGTAGCCAAGAAAACTGGTTTTCAATTTGGTCACAACTCTTCAAGCCAAGAGTTCTCTTGAGTCCAATACACAAAAGACAAAGAGACAAAGAGACAGACAAACATCTTGAACAAGATGGCGTCACATTAACCGGTTTGAGATGGAGATTGAGAGACTGAATCTCAGTTGTTTTTTGTAGAGATTTGTGTGTGTATAACACTTTAGTCCCCCCCTCTTATATTTATGCCCCCGTTTTTTTCTGTTAAGTTGGCTTTAACATTTTCTGGTTTTTATTTTTTCTTTTTTACAGGTCTTGTGGCACTTGGATGCCTTTCGACGTTCGTTCCGAGGTCTCAATCAACACGTTTGTGGTGGACAAGACTGTATATTCTGTGCACTAAAGGTGAGTTTAGCCAAGACACCAACCACACTCATTAAATCAGTTTACCTACAATATATTTCAATTAATACTTTTGGCATTGCAAGTGTTATTTTCTATATTAATATTTATATATATTTATTCTTAGTTTTATAAATTAAAAAATTCATCTTGCAGCTGTTATTAAATTATTATAATTTCAATAAACTTGTTACACTTGCAGCTGTTATAAAATCTATCTGGTTTAATAAAGTTGTTATAATTTAGTTGCATACTTTTAAGCTGACAGTTTAATTGCCCTGCGCTGAGATTTCTATAAGCTATAGAATCGAACTAACAGCTAGATAAGTTATATATATTTTATACAAATAAATCTATAAATTTAGCTGTTTTTTATTAATTTTATATTTAAATTTGATTTTTTGTTGCCTGCACAATTTTTCGCTTACCACGATTTCTTTGGGTCCCATTATTATTTGTGTTGCATACTTTCAGGGTGCACACAATTTTTTGTTTAAAAAAATGTGTATTAAATAGTTTTCCAAAAATTTGATAATTCTACTTGAAATATTAAAAATAAGTTTTTCTTGTTAAGCAATAAATATAAGATTTAATTTATTTTATTTATGTCAACTTTTAAGTCTTAGTTGCGATTGCTGTTGAAAAATCAGCTATTTATATTGCTCAGGGTCAGTCAGGCAGTCGGACAGACTGTCAGACTGTCAGACCAACAGACTGCCAGACAATCATTTTCCCAGTCCCATTTTCTCTCTCATTTTAATTGCTGACTACGCCTTCAGTTCGCAGTTTGCAGTTCTCAGTTCTCGGGACCAAGTTGCCAATTCATTTTTCACACGCATATGCAGAGCATACACACACACACACACATACACACATGCCCATCAGTTTCAAGTGCGTGTTTCCCATTTTCATGACATGAAAATTCCCACAATTGACGGGGGGAGAATCCCGCACAATAAAACTAAGTAAATGCAACTGCAACACAGACTTGCAACTGTTGCATCTGTTGATTTTTCAGTTTTCCCGTTGCAGAGACAAATCTCTAAAAATCAAATGAAAAGAAAAAGGAATAAAAATAAAACCTGCCACCTTTTGAACTCTGACATTTGACAAAGAAATGCAGACAAAAAGAGAAAAAGAGAAGAGCTGAAGAGTCGAAAATGCTGACAGTCACTGTGGACATTTTTGCTTATTAGGTGCTTAAAAAAACAATTTTTACGATTTTTTATATAAAAAATTTTTTTATTTAAAAATAAGGCAAACAAATATTTTAGTCTATTTATTTATTATATATCTTTCACTTTTTGTTAATTTTATTTCTTTAGCTTTTGTCTATTTTACTGTGAAAAGTGCAAGTCTTTATTTCCCTTAAATTTACATTAAAAGGACTCGACATTTGTTTTTTAATACTATGAAGTCTAGCGTGAAACTTTAATTGCTGCCCGCGTTACATTAATTAATGCTTAAATGAATGATTAATGCGTCTCGTTAAGTGTCATGTTCTGTTCTCACTCAATTATGCAAATTAGGCAACAGCATTTTAAGGACTAAAATATGAACCAAAACTTGGCTAGAAAAATAGCTTAGCTAAAAAAAAAAAGAAAATAGAGTTAAAAATTTTCTTTTTCAAACAAATTCAGTTCAGATGAAAATGAGACCAAGTTTTGCAATTTTGAAGTTGATCAGACTTAGCAACTTTACAATTCTAAATTTATGTCTAGTTTCTCATTACTTTATTTTTTCAAGAGAAAGAAAGGCATCTATATCAGTTGTAACTATTTAAATCCAATTTATTTATTTATTTGGAGGGTTGACTTCTGTTAAAAAACCTTCGGCTTTATGTATCCAATACTTGTCATCAATTAATTGAACTAGCCAGCTATTTAATTGAATATAAACAGCCACATCTAGCTATAAAATAGCTAAAATGTCAGACCTTTTGCAACCCTCTCAAATTGTGCAGCGAAGAGTTTAAAAAAGGAGGCGAGTTCGTTGCTTCAGTCTTTCGTTTCATAGAAGTCAATAAACTGCAGGCTGGCCAGCGTATCCTCCTACAACAACAACAATGGTTTGTTAGCCACAACAAATTTCCATAAAATGAATTGTTAAAGAAGAAGAAGAAGAAGCAGCAGCAGAAGTAGAAGAAAAAGCAGAAGAAGAAAAGCAAACAACAACAACAAAATATAATATAAAAACCAGGCTGGAAAAGCGACTGGGCAACTAACTGATGATCATCATCATTTGGCCAAGACAACAACAACAACAGCAACAACAACAACAACAAGAATATCTTAACCCGTAGGCAACAGGCAAAAGAGCTCGTGTCGATGACGACGATGTGGAAAACTCAGCGCCTTTTAAGACGAGACGCGACTGTACCTCTTTTTGAGATTCGTCGTCGTCTTCGTTATTGTTGTTGTCGTCGTCGTCGTCGTCGTCACAGGGTGTTTCCAGTTACCTGTTAGAGCTAACGACTCCTGCATGTGGTCTCTCTCCCGCGCTCTCCCTTTCTCTCTCTCTTTGTCTCTTGCGCTCCCACTGTACTCTCTCTCAGCCGCACGCTCTTGCTCTCTTTGGGCTGATGACGTCGTCGATCTTGGCTTTATGAACAGTGGAAAATGTCTAGTGATTTATTTATTCATTTAATTATTTATATATTTATCTCATTATTTTTACACTTTTATTTTTTATTTATATTCCTATTTATTTATTATTCATTTGTCTTAATTCATCAGCAAAATACACATACTATATTCATAGATTTTCCTATAGAAATTCTTGGGATCTTTTTATGCATATTAATTATATGATATATGATTATATTATATTTATATTTATCTATCTCATTATTTGTACACTTTTATTTTTTTGTTATATTCATATTAATTAAATATTTAATTGTTTTAATTCATCAGCAAAATTAAAAACACATACTATATTCATGGATTTTCCTATAGAAATTTTTATAGAAATTCTTGGGTTCTTTTTATGCATATTACTTATATGAAGTTCTTAAAACTCATTAAAAATTTTGCTTCGTTTTTAATAATTTATGCAACAGAAAAATATAGAAAACAGAATAATTAGTTCTAGTGTATTTAATATGAGACAGATATTTAATAATTTATTTATTTCACTAGACTCATTATCAAAAATGGGTTTTATTTTAAAATAGTTAAAAATTGCTTTCATCAATGTTATAAGGTATGAAAAAAAAAAATAAAATAAATAAATCTTTATTTTTAAAATGAGTTAAATGCAGCGAACTTTGATTTTTTTTTTACTTAAACTTGTTTTAAGAGCCATAGACAAGAATAATTAAATTAAAAAATGCAATGAAAATCCATAAATTTATATATATAAAATTCTATGTCCTGACTAACTGACTCGCCGATCATGGCACAAACCATTAGACGGAGAAGGCTGAAATTTTCTCACAACATAGCTGAGACAAATTCATCACTCGAAATGCAAGAGTGTCAAATTCGAAGTCAAAGTTCATACATTTAGAAAATTGCTTAGTATTGAAAACTTTGTTAGTTATAGAGATATCTAAACCAAATTTATTTTATATATTTTTTTTGCAAGAGACTCTGTGTAAATTTTTGATTTTGTCAAAACACTTAGTTGAGTAGGAGTATTTTTAATAATACTTAAATGTGTTCCATTGCTTTGCACTCTTCTCTTCACTCTCCCCCTTTTTATCTTGCTCTCCCTCTTGCTTTTCCCCCATTCCCCCCTTTGCTCCTTTGCTGTTTGCTTCCCTGTTTGTTTTAAACTCTGAAACGCTGCTTTGTTTTTTGTTTGTTTGTTTGTTGTTTATTGTTGTTGTCTTTTACCTTTCAGTCTGATCGTCGCATCGGTTGTCATAGAGCTGCCCCCGCCCCACCCCATCCCCTCTGCTCTTCCCACTTGTTTGCTGCCACATATTAAACGACAACAACAACAACAACAACAGACAACCCCTTTTTTGTTGTTGTATTCCTCGTTGTTATTTTCTGGCTTTGCATTAATTATCTTGCTTTTTGTCTTCCCGGTTGCCGGCTTTTCCACTTGTCGCTGCTAAATTAATTTCCCCTCTTGCCCCTCATGCCCCTCTTGCCTCACCCTCTGCCTCTCCCACGCCTTTTTCCAGTTCTCAGTTCTTAGTTTTTAGTTCCCTGCATTTTCCAGTTTAATTATGAATCGCTTCAACTTTAACTTTAGCTTCAGTTTTAACTTTCGACTTGCTTTAAGTCGCTCGCCCCTTATAAAGAGGTGAACAAAAAAAAATGGTAGAAAAAGAAGAGGTAAAAGAAGCAGAAGAAGCAGAAGAAGTCTATAAGACATTGGCCCTGTGAGAAACTCCCACGACAACAACTAACAATTTGGTTCTGGATCTGGATCTGGATCTGCATCTAAAATCTACTGCCAACACGTTGATTGTTTATATCTGCTGTGCACCCTGTAATTCATATGTACAAAAGGGTCTAATGAGTCTGTCAGAAAAGTGCAGAACATGCTTATTAAATATATATATATATATTCCCATAAATTGATATAACCAAGTAAAGAAACAATTTGAAGGTCTTAAATTTAACAGTTCAATTTTAATAACTTTAATAATTAAATTAATTTATTTAATATATTTTTTATTAGTCTTGGTTAATTTAAAAAAATATGTGGTAGATAAAAATAATACAATTTAAAGTGTAATAGCTGACATTGAAAAAAATGCAATGTTGGTATGAAAACTTGATTGTTTAGAATATTCAATATTTTTCAAATAGTTCGTTTTTGTTTGAATCAATTTTTATTAAATATATGTTGACTTTTAAAGTTTCTTGATATATTTTAAACATATTTTTCTTCACATCATTATTTAAGGGTACTACTCTTTATACCATCATCTACAGGGTCTCTTACAGTCGAGCTCGCGCCTTGAATTTTCTACTTACGAATATTAATTAGCATTTGGTTCTTTCTTTTTTCTATTCTTATTTTGCTGCTACTTACACCCTCGCTCTCTATCTGCCACTCCTTCTCTCTCCATCTCTCTCTATCTCTATCTCTGGCTATAAATGAAAAATTGTCTCGTCGTATTAAGTGAAATTTAAACGCTTCAATGCGCAATTCCCACATCATCAAGACAAAAAAAAAACATCCTCAGTTTTCATTGTTGCAGTCAAAATCTGAAGACTTGAGTCTGAGTTCTCAGTTCTTAAATCTCGAGACTCCTGTCTAAAGGACAAAGTCATTAAAAGAGGCGACGATTGTGAATTTCTCTGAATTTGATCATCTCAAATGACTCGAGACAGAGACAGAGACAGAGACGGAGACGAAGAGGACAGGAGAAAAAAGAGAGAGAAGATGAATAGTGAAAAGAGTGCAATGACTGGAAGAAATCAAATCTGGCTGTACCACTTTTATTTCTATTTTCCTTTTGTCACTTTTCATTTTATACTCTGGATAAGCTGCAAGTTCTTATCGAGAAGAATTGAGGGTGCTTCTATTTGCCAGCCTAATCTTTATCTTTAACCCCAACTCCAATTTTATTTGTATCTCTAGCTCTATCTCTATCTTTATTTGTATCTTTCTTTTTTCTAAGCACTGTGAGCTCTTGATTCCATTTGTTTATTCACATATTTGCTCTTCACTCATAAACTGAAAATTAACATGAACATGAACATGAACAATTTACAAAGCCATAAACACTCATCATCATTATCATCATCATCATTATTATGATCATCTGATTTGGATCATGTTCATTTTAAGGCACGAGCATAAAATAAAACTGACAACTCGCAACAATTATTTTTTACTAATTGTTTTACATAAGAAACATGAATAAATTAACAAAAAATAAAAATAGAACTGATTTGATAACTAATTCGAAACCCAATAAATTTTTCTACTTCTCAAACAATACTCAAAAAAATTGTTATATTAATATAGCAATTAGTTTTTTATTAATTTTTTGAATTCATTTTATTATTTATTATTTTATTTAAATATTTATCAAATTTATCAATTATTTATCAACTTTTAAAAATGGCTTTTAATTACAAAATAAAATAAACTTTTTAAAAAATTTAAATTGCATCTGAGAAGTATAAAATAAACACATAATACACGTAATTAAAACTACCAAATTAAATAAATATTCTGTTTAAACTGTTGTTGAATAAAATAATATCAAAAAAATATACTAGTTATATTAGAAAATAAATTATGGGTTTTTAGCAGCACAGTGGCTCTCAGCTTATTTGTCCCACTGTATTGTTAATTTTTCTTGCTGAAGTTGATGTTGAAGCTTAAACTGAGGCTGATTCATCTTTATCTTTATCTTTATCTGCTGCTCTTCCAGCTAAATCTTGTGTTGAATCTGCAACACGATTAATCAGTTACTCACACACTTTATTATTATTCATTATACATTATTCTGGTACTATTACTATTTTAATTTCGTTTGCCATTTCCATCCATCGACGTGTTCAACTGAAGGTTGAAAAAAAGAAAAGAAACTCGAAAATCTTGAACTTTAGTTTCAGCTTATCAGATTCACAATTTCGCTTTGTTGCGTGAAATTTTTGCATTTTTCGACAATTACTGAGAAACTGAAGAGCTGAAGAACTGAAGAACTGAAGAATTGACGTATAGTGAAGATAATTGCGAATGCGAGTATTAAATAATTTTGTCTTTAAACATTTACATCATCTTTATTTATTTTTTTTCTGTTCAAGACAATTATAACTATTGTCATATCTGATCTGTCTTTGTTTTTCTTGAACCGACTCATGAACCGAACCCTTGAAATTATTTACTTTGCGAACCCGAACCTCAACTGAACCGCTTTCTTAAATAAAAGGTTCGGTTCGAAAAAAAAATAATTACATAAATTTTATGGTTTTCTAATATTACACAATTATTTGAGACTTTGAATTAAAATAAGTCATATTTAAATCTTCAAATATATTTAAATTATCATCAAAATTTGATTTCCTTAAAAAAAATTTAATGAGATCAAAAATGTTTAAAAAAAAAATAATTTTTTTTTATGAAATTGTACCAAGGTTCGAACCCAAACCTTGGTTTCAGGGGGTAAATAAACCAATTCGCGAACCAAACCGATGTCTTGCTCTATGGTTCGAGCCGCCGAACCGAACCTTTAACAAAATTTTGGAGGTTTGCAGCCTTGGTCAAAACTAATGCATAAATATTATTTTTAGGTCTTAAAATTTGTAATAAACACAGTATTTGAATAGTTTATTTTTATATGGATTTATTAATATTTTATACACATTTTACTGTGCATTATAAAAACTATATCAATTAAATAATTAAATACAATATTGCTTGGGTTTTTTAATTTTTTTGTCAAGTCTTTGGGCTGAGTCAGCGTTAAACGGAAATGCCTAAATGTGTGGCCAAGACTTTCCCAAAGGCGCAGAGCAGCTTCTTCTGCTTCTTCTTCGCAGTTCGATTAATCGACCCACAAAATGAGAGATAAAAAGAGGCAGCAAATTTAGTAAAGAGAGAAAAAGAAAAAGAAAAAAACCCAAAAACAACGACAACACGTAAAAACGCGCCATAAACACGGCCTAAAAGACAAGGTTCAACAACAACAACAACAACTGGCAGAGATGTGACGTTGTTTGTTGTTGTTGTTGTTTGACTGTTGTTGTTGCTGGTGTAGGTGAAAAGTAAGCCACAACATCACGTTCATGTTGCACGTTTTTATTGTTTGTTCGCTGTTGTCTCTTCAACAAAAATATATATATTTAAATATATTTCAAAGCGTCTTCAGCTTCTCCATCATCTTCTGCTGCTTCTTCTAGAGTTTTTCTTCTTCTTCTTCTTGTTTTTCTGCTGGCCTTTTATCGGTTTTTAGCCCATAGCTTGGCCCATGACTCAAAACCCAAAGACACAGAAACAGAAACAGAAACATAAATGGATTGCATTGTTATTGTTGTTTAGTTTTGTTGTCGACTCTGTTGCATTCTGCAGACTGAAGACTGAAGACTGCACCACAAAATACAACACATCACATCACTGTATTTCACTATACCCTTTTCCCTCTTTAGTATACTCCAATCTCAATCGAAATTTCAATTCCATTCTATGACTCACTCATCATTTAATGCGGCAATTTGACACCAACATTTGATGGATTGAATTATTTTGTGCCTAGACGATAAAGCAAAGAAAGGGTAAAAAAAAAGAATTACAAAATCTCGGTTTAGCTTAACTCTTAAAAAATAATAGCTTAATTCAATAGATTTTATTTTGTAATCCATGCTGGAAACCAAATATTTAAGCAAATAAAGAAATTAAAAATTCATTATAAATAAATATATAAATAGACAATTGGCAAGTTGTTAAAAAATTATAAAATTAAAATCTAATAAATAAAAATTTAATGTAAACAAATTTATTATCCACAATTTAAAGAAATATTAAAATATTTTAAATTAAAGCTAAATAAAATGACAATTGAACTACATAAAGAAATATTTTTTTAAAATCAAAGCCATAAAAAGAAAATTATTTTAAGAACTCTAAAATGTTTTTAAATTAAATTCTTGAAAAACGAATATTTAGTTAAAATCGCAGTTAAAATTTGTGTGGAAACTTTTTCCTATTTATAGCAAAAATCAAACAAAAAATGTTAAATATTGTCAATTAGACAGCGAATAAAATACTGTCAATTTAAAGTAATATTTTAAAATTTAGAACACAGCAAATTCAAAATTAGTAGCTAAAATATTTTTTATATTTAAGTCTTAGATATGGAATATTGAGCAGTGGAAACTGTGGCCATTTTTTGACTCAAATCATAGCAATTTTTTTTGTATTCCCCTTTTTTTTCTAATGCCCGCCCACTGCGACCCAGCGAAAAATGGCAACTGGTTTTTAGACCAAGAGCCCTTTTAACTTGTCTCGTCAATCTGAGCGCAAAGTTCGAGATTTGCGTTCTTTTTTTCCCTATGTTTTTGCGCCATTTCCATTTGTCATTTCAAACAGACGCAAATCTGTGGGTTACAAATACACACACACACAAAAACACAGACAGGTTGTCAGTCAGTCAGTTAGGTACAGGGTGGCTCAAGCGGGAGAGAGAGCAACTGAGACTGCGAGCGAGAGAGAGAGAGAGAGAGAGAGAGAGCAAACAACTTGTTTATTTACCTGCGCTGAGCACATTTTACCTGTTTTTACCTTTTATTTGTCTATCTGTCTGTATGAGTTTGTGTGTGTCTGCATGTGTGTGTGTGTTGTGTGTGGCTTGTGTTGTTGGCCTACTGCAACACACAAAACTCCCCCGTTTTTCGAAGTTGTCTCAGTGTGAGGAGAAGTCATTCGCCGCACAGTGGTACAAGACGACTAGATTGGCGTGCACTTATTTTTAAATTAGTAAAATCTAAAATTAAAAATAAAATTAAAATATATCTAAAATATAAAATATATATTTTATATAATTTGATAGTAAAATTTTAAATTTCGTAATATTAATTTAAATTTTCCAACTCAAATATTTGTGTGTATGTAATCTATTCGATTTATAAATTCAAGCACCTTGTCAATAATTAAACTAACTAAAAAGTTGATCGAAACAATCTCATCCTAGTGCTACAAGGATTTCCTTATAATTTAATGCACTAGTCACATAATTATTGTTAAATATGTAAATCCAATATTACCCATCTTTAAAAAGCAATTCACATTAGAAACAATTCAAATTAAAATGAAACTGAACTCCTTTAATTATCTCCAACAAAAATAAATATAAATTTAATGTGCTTTTAAAAAAATTGCTATAAATTTTATTATACACATGGGGAAAAAAAACAAATAAAACACACTCAAAAAATTAAATAATATAAGCAAAACAAGCCTTTTCTAATTAATACTATTTTTATTGACAATTAAAAATATTTTATTTCTTTTAATTTAAAAATATTTTATATATTACGAAAATGACATTGATTTGTATTGTCTTTTTAATTAGAGGGTCACATTAAATATATATAAATCTAACCAAAAAAAAAATATATATATATATTATATTTTAAAAACTAATAAGATCAGAATCGGAAATCAGAATCATACAAATAATTTGAAACATAACAGACAGGTTATATTAATAAACATCAGCCAATTTAGACAATTTACCCACTGTGCATTTGCCTGAAGTTCTTGTCTCTCTCGCGCTCAAATGCTCTCAGCAAACCGGTCTTGGTCAGCAACTCTTGCACTGCCGCTCTATCGCTCTCTCTCTCTTTCTCTCCCTCTCTGTTTGTTAGTGGTCTCTCGCTTGTTCTGAGGCTGTTGGCTCTGAGCCCGCGCTTGGCCAGGTTAACATCGAAACGAGTTTCAGTTGCGAGCCAATTTTTGTAGCGCGTAGACGTCGCTCGTTTTTAATTCCGATTCCGTCGTTTTTATTCGTTACGATCCTAAAACTCGAATACTCGAAACGGGAATTCAAATCTCTGCAGCATCAACTAAAATAAAAGAGAAGCAGCAATAAAAATTAAGAAGAAACTCAAAAAAACGCGCGCGTTAAAAAATAACAAAAAAAAAAACAACAAATAAAAGTCAAAACGTAAATCAAAATAAATTTGTACGCTCAAAATACAATTTTTTTTTCATATATTTTGTGACTGCATTTTTTTGTTTTTGTGTTGGAAAAAAATAGTTGATTTTTTTTAGCAAGTCAGCTAAATTGTGGTTGTTGTTGGCAACAGCATTTTTGGGATTAAAACGCGTCCAGCATTAGATCATTCAACGGATCAAAAAGGATAAAGAAAAAGAGAGACAGAGAGAGACAGAGAGAGCCAGAAACAGCGAACAAACAACAAAAGGAGAAACAAGAAAAAGGAATACAAAATGTCAGCGTAAGTAAAAGAGATTTCACTGAGATTTGCCAGCGTTTTGTCAGAGTTTTGCCAGAGATTTGTTATCCTAAGAGACATGGGTTGCTTTTTTGAATGTTTTCCCGCTTTACTCCCTTTGAAAAATAGAAATATCTTTAAATAATATTTATTTGTTAGCATATATTTAGGGTGACTTAGAAAAAGGAATAGATAATTCAAGAATGTTGCAAAATAAAAATGCCTACTTTGAATATATTTTTATTTTTAATTTCAAGCCTTTCTGAACAAATAAATAATTAATTACACAGATTAGGATCAAAAAAGTGTTTCAATATTACACTTTTTGATGACATTTATTTGTTTTCTACTTAATAATAAAAGTCTTTCATTAATTAAATTATTTTGCACTTGACAAGAAAATACTTCTGTTTGAAAAGTCTCAAAAAATTCTTAAGTATGATTGAACTATTAAAATACACGTAAATACAAAAATCCGTAAGCATTGTAGCACAGATTCCATAAAGATTGTTTAGAAAGATTCTTTTGAAAGCTCTAAACGTTGAAGCTAAGAGCTGAGATCATAGAATCTTCAAGTGGATCTTCCTTCTCGCTCCCGCTGTCTCTGCTTAAACAGTTGCTCATAGTGAAGTTGGAAAAATCGTTTCAATAAATATTGAATTTTTTGTTTTTTGGAATTTGGCCTTTTGTCTTTTTGACCATATTCAATAAACGTAATTCCGCTAGCTTTTTTGACTGTTTTAACTGCTGTTGACTGTTTTGCTTTTGGCCTTTTGTCATGTATGTAAATGTGGTTTTTAGCCTTCGATAAAACACAGCAACAACAAGCATCTCATCACAGTGTTCACTCGCTTTGTGTGCTTTTTATTATTTAATCATTTTGATTTTTGATGCGCAACCAAGCTGCTTATTAATTGAGGGTTAAAAACCGGTGAGGATGGAGTGGGTAGAGGGGGGGTGAGATAAAGGAGAATAAAGGGAATATGCTGGCAACAATTTTCTCAAGCCACAGGCGTTTCCCTAGGGAAAACACGCAGCACGCGATGAGACAAACAACAACAGAGTCTAAAAATCAAACTAAGCGTTGAAAAGGGGAGAAAAGAGAGGGACAGAAAAGGAGAGATAAAGAGAGGGGACATGTGATTTGCATTGCAAAGCCATTAAAGCAGGCAGCATGCTCTTACCACTTACCACTTGCCACTTAGTTGAAATGCAGGCGACGCTTCGAAGTCAAAAACAAAAGACTTAGGCAACAAACTTGACATTTATTTTGATCATACACATGTCGCCAGTCGATTGTTCGTTCTGTCTTTTCATCATACCCTATACACTTTTATTATATGACTAAATACATATTTTAATTTATATTATTCATTTCAAGTCGACAAGAATAGTTGCAACATGAGATATTTATAATTTTATTTATTTTTTAATTTAATTTTTGATCTCTAAATACTTTTTGTCGACTTTAAATACATAAAAAATAACAATAATAAAAAAGAAACAATTAAAAAATTCAATAAGTGAGCAATTACAAATGTTAAACATTTAATTTAAAAAAGAAACTGAACTAATGCAAAAAAGAAATAAATAAACTGTTTTTCTACAAAGGTAAAAATATAGTTTATTTTAAAATTTACTTCTTTTAAGAAAATCTGTTTATTTATTTATTAAATTGGAATATTTCTAATGCGCTATGTTATGTGTACACACAGTACTTCAAGTGTATTAAATCTTCGGCAAGCTGAATAATTGAATTGCTGATAATTTGAATTTTTCTTGTTTTCCTCTACTCTTCTTTTCGTCTGCTGCTTCTTCTCTCTGTGCTTAGTTTAGCGCCTGCAGTCGCATATTAATGCGGTTGTTGCTGTTGTTGTTGTTGCTCTTGTTGCTTGTGGCATTCTTAAGCAAAGTTGCCACCAAAATATATAAAATATTTATGGTTAATTCTTGAAAAGCGTTGGCGCATGTTTCGCATATGGAAATTGTAAATTGTGCAGACATAAATCGTCAATTGTATATTGTAATTTGTAAATTGTGACTTTGTCTTTGTTAGTTCATCAGGTGAACCAATCGAATCACTTGACAGTTCCCTCACGTCTCCTCAAGAACAAGTTCTATAACTTTGTCTCTGTCTTTGACTCGGACTTTGAGTTTGAGTTTGTCTTTGTCTTTGGCTTTGCATAGATTATTAAGCGCTTAAATGAATATCATTAACTCACCTTTCCACTCGGTCTTTCCCCCTCTATCTCTGTCTATCTATATCTCTCTCTCTCTATCTCCGCCAACACCTGTCTGACAAACGTCACAATATCTGCATTTTGTATCTTTAACTTAGCAGCTGAGTTCAACTTGTAAGCTGAGAATTGAGACTGTAGTTGTTGTTTGCATACCCTGTACTTTTACTGCTCAAAGGGTATATTAAGCTGATCGAAATGGATTGAATTGAAAGCATCACTTTAAGTTTCTATATACTCCTTTTGTATAAAATGTAGGTTTAGTAATTTATTTTTATGGCTATAGTACGAAACAGATAATATGTGGCCAACCTGACTTTAGTCAGATATGTGACATATACGAAAATATTTGAAATTTCAGTGTTTATCATAACCATAAGTTTTGTCAAAATCGTTAGAGCCATTTTCATATAAAGCGACAAAACATACGAAATTTGTATGAGATGTCCCATATAAGTACAGGGTAAACTACAGTCGAGTGCGATTCTACTAGTTATTGTTGTTGTTATTGTTGCTGTTGCTGTTGCTGTGGCTGCAACAGTTGCAGTTATCATTTGGACTATGACGCAAGTGTTTTTAGTTTTTTTTTTCTTTAGCCGTTTCTCACATTTACTAGCTGCCTTTTTATGGCCATCTGCCACTCTTAGCCAGGCTAATAGAATGAGATTTGTTGCTTGTTGTTGCTGCCAATCTCAGCTGCTGTTGCTGCTGTGAAAAAGGTCAGCGATTGTTGCTGTTGCTGTTGCAATTGCGGAAGCGACACAAAGAACAAACAATCGCAACTTCTTTGGTTTGAAACGTTTAAGTGAATACATAAACGAGTACTCGTATCTACACTCAATCTGCTTACCTGCGCACAGTTAGAGCCAAAAACAACAACAACAATAATACAAACAACAACAACAACCCCCGCATGTCAGACAGTTCATTTCAATAAATCATTTAACAAAGAAAACAACAACAAAAACCAGCATTAACAAAAACTATACTTATAAATAAAAGCTGGTATAGATAAAGATATAAATTTATATATACAATTAGAAGTAAAGAAAATACTTAAAAAAAACCAGGTAGATAAGTTAACTACATCAAACTTAAGATTTGATACTCTAAAACGAGAAATAATAAAAAAAAAAAAAATATGATTAAAAGTATGGAAAAACTGAACAATGAAGGAAATTTTAAAATAATTTACATTAACACATTGGAATTTGGTAGAGTTTTGAGGACTTTTGACTAGCATACACACTTACACGCCTCTTTAAGGGCGTGACAAAATTATAATACCCCGTCTGTAGAGGGTATAGCGAATCAAAGTGAATACAAATAGCGTTTTAAAGTGAATAAACTCGTTTTGCATAATGCAGCTGAAATATATGAAAAATTTATCGACAACTATCTCATAATTCACACACACACTGTCTGTCTCTTTCCCTCTGTGTGTGTGTGTAGTTTCAAGGACTACCAGATGTTGTTGTTGCTGTTGTTGTGGCTCAAAGCTCAACATTTTGCCATTTGACAGAACAGTTTCAAGTGCCAACAAATTGAAAAAATAAAAATAAAAACTGGTCTCCATTCCAGACTTGGCCCAAACAAACTGTGTGGCCATATCTTGGTGTGTGTGTGTGTTATGTGTATTTTAGCCATGACCAACAAAATTGCAAATCAGTTAGCTGAAAATGTTGGCCAACTTACAATTGCCAATGATTTGTAATCTATGGACCAAAAAAAAAAAACCAAAAATACAATAATAAAGAAAACACTTGACTCACAAGCAAATTAAGATTGAGTCCGAGATTGGTTGAAAGGGTAACACAAAAAATAGATGGGGAAGTCGAGTGTACACTGACAAAAAATACAAATTTACAAATTCTGTAGAATTTTTGCAATGTAACCACTTTTATTGAATTTACATACAAATAATCAAATATAAGTTTTTTGAAAAAATAAAAAATATACGCTTTATATATGTATTATGTAATTCTTACTGTGTCAGTCAGTTAGGACAAAGAGTTTTATATATATATTCTTATTATTCTTAGCACAAGCTAAAAAAAAAAACAAATAGTTAATTTGATTAAACTAAAATCAAATATTTAATTTGTTTGACCAAGAAAATAAATATGTACATTTTTATTTTCTCAATATTAAAATCAATTCCATAAATCTTGGGACTTACATTGCATTTTTTCTCAGTGTAATTGTGTGTTTTATTTTTGCTAATTGCCAAATGGCCAAATGGTTTGGGCCAGTTGACCAAACTAATTGAAACTAAAAACCGTAACGTCGCGACGCTTCACCTCTTTTCTTCTCCCGCTTTTACACTCGCTTCCTCCTCCCCCCTCTCTCTCTCTTTGCCCCTCTTCCCTCTCTCTCTCTTTGTGTGTTCGCTGACGCTTTACTTTAATTAACTTGCAACTGTTTTTGACCAAATGTGGCAAACAATAAGTCACATTGCACAATTTGTACACACACACACACTCACACAATACATACACACACTCACACACACACACACACACGAGTCATTGGAAAATACGCTGGAAAAAACAATTAAATGCACACATAAAATAAAAAACAGCGCCCAAAACTTAACTCTAAATAATAGTAATAAAAAAGTTAACTACAACTCTGAACACTAGAACAACAATAAAATCAACAAAAACAACAAAACAACAACAACTGTCCCCATGTCAACTTCCGGCCGCTAGAGGGCGCTTTTCCGCCTATTAAGCAGTTACAATGTATTTTTTTGTAAAAATAATAATAAAAAAAATAGAAATGGAAATAGAAAAAAAAAAAAAAAAAATACACAACTACAGAATATTCATTAAATAAAAATTTAAAGCATGAGCAAATAGACTGCGAGTACAGCAATAAATAATCATTTTTAAATATATTATTTTTGTTTTTTTGATATATTATTAATTTTACTTATTTCATAATATTTGGTATTTTATTTATTTTATTTACTATAAATATTTAATTTTTTTTATTCATGTTACTACATTAAAAGTGCATTTTCTTTGCATTTAAATTAATTGCATTTGTAATTAAACCAAATTTCTCACTCAGTCCACAATTACAATACAGTGGTGGCCTATTTAGTTGTCGCACCTTGTAAAATTTATATCAAAAGAATAAAGAAGTTTAAAGTTGATTCAGTTGGCGTCAGTCATGGCATTGTTGTTGTTGTTGCTGCTGCTGTTGATTGACAACAACAGCTGAAAAAAAAATTGATTAACTTAACAATTGTAAATTGGCAAAAAAAAAAAAAAAAAAAAACAGAAACAGAAACTGAAAGGCAAAAACAAAAAGGCCAATAAAATGAGTCGATATATTTTTAAGACCATATGCCGCATATGGCGTCACTTTGCCACTTTGCTCCCCTCTCTTCCCTCTCTAGAGCCAACCCCCTCTCTCTCTTTATCTCTCAACACTCCACACTCTATTCGTTTGCCTTCTCAGTTTTCAAGACGTCGCACAGTGGTTCAAACATTATTTAATTCACATTAAAATGTCTAAGAAAATTACAAAAATTGATTTAATTTAATTCTCTACACTCCATGAGCTATAATTTCGACCATATGACTTAAAATGATTAAATATTATGTGTATTTCAAACAAAAATAGATTTTAAAGATTTAAAAAAAAAATTTGAGCTAAAAAAAAGTTTATAAAAAAATTTCTTGTCAGGTGCTTATGCCTGAAAAGTTATCAAAATATTAATAAAAACTCAAATATAGTTATAAAAGAACAA
Organism: Drosophila phalerata; assembly: GCA_951394115.2. Classification (NCBI taxonomy): domain Eukaryota; kingdom Metazoa; phylum Arthropoda; class Insecta; order Diptera; family Drosophilidae; genus Drosophila; species Drosophila phalerata. The sequence goes on along the minus strand of OX596006.1, from coordinate 48,836,187 downwards.
TAAAAGTTTAAATGCAAGCAAAAAAAATGTAAATTAAAAATTTAATATATATTTTTTATGTCTAAAGCAAGTTTTCAGAAAATATAGATTCATTTTTACATTAATATCTCCACAAAAAAAAAATATGTTAAATAATAAAATAAATGTAAATAAAAAATGAAAAATATTTTTTTATATCTAAAGCAAGTTTTAAAAGTTTCTCCACAAAAAAATGGTAAATTTAAAAAAAAAAAAACAATTGATTAAATTAAATTAAATAATAGATGATAATGAAAAATAAGCTGATGAAAAAAGCTTCTTTTTTTCGTTAAGCAATGAATTTTGATTAGGCTCTACACTTGTGTACATTTTGACCACTGTGCGTCGTCAGCAAATGACAATTGCTAGTTGTCAGTTGTCGGTTGTCGGTTGTGTGTGGAGAATTGTGAGAGATGCAGAGGCTTTGGTTATTTAAGAAGCGTATAGACAAACACTTGAAACACAAGCACTCAAATAAACCGCTGAAACACTCAACCTCTGAGCCACTGAACCACTTGACCGTTTGTCTCTCTGTCTATCTGTCTATCTGTTTGCTTGTTGTTGCTTCGTCGGCATTTTTCATATTTCTTCTGATTTGCAAATTCACAATTTGCAATTTGATTTTTGGTGACACACAAAACACAAAATACACGAAACGCTTTGTTGACACTTTTTTTTGAACGCTTCAAAAGGGGAAGATTTGTGTAGAGTGTGGACTGAAGACGGTGGAAAGACTTGGAAGAATCGGGAGACTGGGCAGCTGGAAAGATGAAACTGAACCGGTTTTAATAAGCAACAACTTTCGATGAGTGCCCAAAATGAGGTCGCAAAAGCGAAAGTTCAACATCATTTTGGTTCTGCTCACTTTTTCTTTGAATTTATAAAAAAAAAAAAACAAAAAAAAATACCTATAATTTTGTCACAAAGTATAGATGTTTTCTATATACTACAAACTTGATCTGAATGAAATGGTGAATTTTAATATCAAAAATATCTAAAGTACAATATAATACTAAAGCATATTTTTTTATTACAATTTTGTTTTGTTGAAAAATTCTTAAAATTTTTTAATAAAAATTAAATAATATATATTGGTTTCATTTGAGATAGATATAAGTTTAATGTATAAAATTTGTAGTTTATCAAGTCCTCTTTGTTATTCAAAAAATTTGTTGTTGGGGTGTGCCGTAAGCAAGTTAATTGTATGGAGAGACACCTGTACCTGTACCTGTACTTGTAGTTCTTGTAATTCTACAGCTGTTATCGATCATTGCGTGACCTGAAGAAGTCCAAGTTCAAAACGGTTTCATTTGGCAACTCGTCTTCGCTTTGCGGTCTTCACAAAGGGTCTCTCTACAGCTCCTCCTCCTCTGCTTCTTCTTTCTTTTAAATGGTTACTTCCATGCTTAATTTCCGAACACGAGCCAATTTTTTGTTTTGGGAATGGGGGAGACTGACTGACTGACTCGACAATTTGTGTGTTGTTCTGTTTTTTGTTTGCTTTTATTTCACTTTTTGTTTAACATTCACTTCCGTTTGGCGACGTTAACTTGTTTTTTTTTTTTGTTTTTCCCCCCTCAACTTGTAACCCCTTATGCTGTACTTATTGTCTCATTCCCAATTGTGTCTAGTCAGCCCGTTTTATAAAAACATATTTTGACAATTCACTTATTCTTATTCATTTTGATAAAAAAAAAAACAAGTAAGTCGCTACAAACGAGCTAATTCAAATATTTAGGAATACAAAAATTTCGTATTACTATTTATATAAAAAAAAGGCAGTTTTATTTTTGTATATGCTCTTTTAAATCAATTTGAATATTTCTGGAAGATTGACAAATTTATTTTTTTTTTTAATATTAAATTGTCATCTTAGCTATGTTGTGTCAAAATTTAAGTATCGCATGTCTAACGGCTTGGCCTGTACAACTAAGATCGTTAGGATCTACCATGCGAATTCGGACAATAAATTCTTATTCACTTTAATAATCTTTCGTAATACTATTTAAATAAAAAAGCGGCAGTTTTATTTTTGTATGGGCTCTTTAAAATCAATTTGTTAATTATTTGCAGAGGAACAAATCCAAAAAAAAAATGTATTAAAAAAATACAAAATAATTATCTTAGCTATGTTGTGTCAAAATTTAAGTATCGCATGTCTAACGGTTTGGTCTGTACAATTAAGATCGTTAGGATTTACCATGTGATTCAGGACTATTTGATATCGATGTGTTGGTATCTTAGGTATTTATTGTAATTGAAGTCATCTGTCGTCTTTGTTATTTGTTATTTGTTATCCTTGGCAAAACTCTGCAGCGAGGCACATGCCACATGTCGCAACTTAACTTGAATTTTATTCTACAGGCAACATGATTAATTAGAGGACAGCTTGTAAGTGGAATACAAGAGCAACATTATCATCAACACGATGATTAAGTTTCGTTACAAGCGCAAGGAAGCCAACAATGTGGTTGGCAACACTGTGGCTGCCACATCAACCCTGTCTGCAACTGCATCTCCATCTCAAACACAGACTCAGACTCTGACTCTGTCGCCATCTCAATCGCATTCACATCCACATCCACATTCACATCCAATTCCACAACACGCACAGTTGCAACTGATTAGCAACAATGGAACCCTACCACGAAGTAGTCCCCGAAAATTGCTCCTGGATGGAGCAGGAGTCGAGGGAGGACACAAATCGGCCACATTAACCCGACAGAACAAGAGTCCCAATAACAAACAGCAACAACAAACAGTTTGTGGATTGGCCAAGGTTTCAAGCAGCGTTGAATTGGCGGTACTGGGATATAATACAAGTGGTTATAACACCGTCGAGCGGGATTGCTGCATTAATGCGGTTATTGTAAGTCCAGCTACAAAAACAGGCATACAACATTATATACTTAAATCTACAGAAAATTCTCTTGAATTTTTACCAAAAAAATGATCTAATTTAAACAAATTTAAATCAATTTTCAACAAAAACCACAAAAAGAGCGTTTAATAAATATAAAAAGCCAAAACAATCGAAAACCAACCGAAATTCTATACAGTTTAGGTTGGTTTTCAGATGGTTTACAGATAACTTTACTCGAATGCCTGTGCGTCTCGCTGGCGCCACATAACGGTTAGAGCACTGTTGCCCACCACTGATCTAACTTGAAATAAATTTGAAATAATAATTAAATGTCATTTGCTAATTCAATAATTAAATGTAATTTTTTTACAAATGTACAAATGAAATAAGATTTTATCATTTAATATTTCACAAAAAAATTTCAAATTAATTAATATTTATAAATTGTCATATTTAGATCAAAAAAGTAGCTTAGATTAATTTTATTTTAATACAAATTCTACAAGTAAATAATTTCCTTACAGGTTGTAATTATTTTTAAGCCTTACCTTAACATTTTTACATTAAGCATTTGCAATGCCAATAGTTGATTTAAATAATATTTTAACAAATTTAATTTTCTCCATGTTCTAATTGTCAATTTTTTAAACTTGGAATTTCTTTCTCCTCAGGAGCTCTTTCAGCAACTGCAGACGAGCTCGGAGCCGGCTCTGTGTCCGGAGCCTTTGCGGCGTGCCTTGGCGAGCGGTCCTTTGGCGGGCAGACGCTTTCCCTTGGGCTGTCTGGGCGATGCCGCCGAATGCTTTGAGCTTCTGCTGCATCGGGTCCATTCGCACATCTCTCCCGACGATGGAGATTCGTGTGAATCCCCCGCCTGCATTGCTCATCGTCGCTTTGCCATGCGCGTCATCGAACAGAGTGTCTGCAAATGCGGCGCCAACTCGGAGCAATTACCCTTCACTCAGGTGAGTTTTCCCCTGCCATACTCAGCACCTTTTTCAGCTAGAAATTAACTTTACCTTGGAGTTAGATACCCTGTCAAACTTGAGTTATTTTCAAACACAGCACAAGCTGTATGGAATTTCACAGTGAATTCTGTGTTATGTTTTGCTCAAGCAAAACACTTTATTAAATATTTTTTCAAACATGTTTTTTCCCCTAGGAATTTAGAGAAAAGAAAAAAAAAAACAAAACTTGATAATCAGATGTGTTTCAGAACCAACCATTCGAAATGTCGGTGTTCCTTAAATGTCAGAGATGTAGTTTTTTCGAACATGTTTTCGAAGTTCCCAAAATGGGCTTACTTCCAGGTTTAACAACATTTTTATATTCAGAAATATTTTATACAAGTAGCAAAATTATTAAAAATTTATTCAATGCATTTTTATTCAATTTAATTAATAATTTAATTTAATTCAATAAATATTAGATTTTGTCAAATCTCTCAACAATTTTTTAGACATTTGAAAGCAATGGTTGCTTTTTTTCAGGAACTCCAACAATTGCTTTTGGTTTGCTTTGACGCTGTTAGAGATTTGTAGAACACCTCTGATTATGTAATTAAAAAAAAAAGAATGTATATAAAATGTGTTTTTAGGAAATTTAAAAAAGGAAAACATAATAGGAAAGGCAAAAAACAAAAAAAAAGAGAAGTCAAAAATATTTTAATACAAATCTTAATTCACCGTCGTGTTATCTTAAATGTGTTTTTAAAGTCAAATCAAAAAAATAAATAAAAATTATAATAATTCTATTTTTTTTTATAAACATTGTCTGCTTAATATTAGACAATTTAAATGATCTTTTGTATTCTTCAGTTTGTTGCTATAAATTGTATTCATAATTTCTTTTAATAGTTTTTGTAGTTTTTAATGGAAATATTCGAAATTTACATGAGGTACTTCTAAATTCTTTACAAATAAATTAGACACGCGCTTGGCGTGGGCTTGGAACACCTGCAACTTGCAACTGGCAACTTGCAACTTGCAGCATGCAACTTGTAATCTGCAACCGGGCAGCTGGCCAAGTTGTGCTATATACATAAATGTTCAAGACTCTTGCCAATTTGTGCTAAGCAAACGCCCAAGTCTCGGAGAGCACTTAAAGCCAGAAACAGAAACAGAAACAGTTAGACACGGCTTTTGACAAACTGGTTTCACTCGAACGTGAACATGAACATGAAAACGAACATGAGACTGAACACAAACATGAATAACCCATAAAGATGTTTGACCAGTTCGCATACAGCCAAAAACACCCACAACCGTCATAGGTGCATTCAAGTAGGGACTTTAATATTTTAAGGAAATATCAATATCTCAACATTTAATAGCACTAACTATTTTTTTCTCCACTCCTATTCACTTACAGATGGTGCATTATGTCTCCGCATCAGCGTTGACCTCCCAAAAGAGTCTGGCCCTACAAAATCACCAGCAACTGAGCTTCGGACAACTTCTTCGGGCCGCAGGAAACATGGGCGACATACGCGACTGTCCGGTAAGTCACAATCTTTGAGTCGACGAAGATTTAAATATTGAAACAAGCGGGCGGCAACAGTCGAGCATGCTGGACGATAGGATACCCTGTGCCCAGGTACTCTGTACTGAAAGTTAATTTTCGACCGATTCTTCCTATGGCAGCTATATGATATATGGAACCGATTTGAACCAAATTTGATCAGGATGTATAATACCAGCCCAGATGCACATTCTATCAGTTTGGTTAAGATATTTCAAAAAACAAAAAACTTGTTCATACCAAAACTTCATTTTCGATCTATCGTTGCTATGGCAGCTATAAGATATAGTGGTCCGATCCAAAAATAAAATCAAACTTGATCTGCGTATGGTATCCAGGAACCTACATACCAAATTTGAAGTGTCTATCTCTTATGGTCTCTGAAATCGACGCGTTTAAACAGACGAACAGACGGACGGACAGACAGACAGACAGACGGACATGGCTCAATCGACTCGCCTGTTGATCCTGATCAAGAATATATATACTGTTATACTGCCTGTTACATACATTCTGCCAAACACATTATGGTTTGATTCATCCAGGGTATACAAATCCTATTTAGCAGTTACGACAAATATTTTTTAAAATAGTATCAATTTTAGAAATTCAGATTGTAATTTAGGTCTTCTTTTGAAATCTTGCAGAATACTTGCGGTGCAAAGATTGGAATCTGCCGAGCGTTGCTTAACCGACCGGACGTCGTGTCCATTGGCATCGTGTGGGACTCGGAGCGACCGGCTGCGGATCAAGTGCACGCCGTACTTAAGGCGGTCGGAACAAGTCTGCGACTGGCGGACGTCTTTCATCAGGTCAGCGAGCAGCGATGGGCCCAACAAACCCAACACGAACTCGTCGGCATTGTGTCCTACTACGGCAAGCACTACACGACCTTCTTTTATCACACAAAACTCAAGGTCTGGGTGTACTTTGACGATGCGAATGTGAAGGAGGTGGGACCCAGTTGGGAGGGAGTTGTGGACAAATGCAGTCGTGGCCGTTATCAACCGTTGCTGCTGCTCTACGCGGTACCGCAAGCACCCAGCGGTTCAGGAGCAACGAACTTGGAGCTACCAATCGGAGCAGTACCTTCTGCTGTCTCGGTGCGACGTGCAATTACACCCAGTCCGGAGAAACCCAGTCTGGGCAATACAGTGCGTCGTGCAATTACACCAACACCGATGCCAATGCCCTTGAATGACTATCAGAATCTGAGTGTCATACAGAAGAGCATCTTTCCGGTACCACCGGTACCAAGTGGCAATGATGAAACCGACGCCTACATCAGTCGCAAAACGGTCGAGCATGTGTTGAGCGCACAATATCAAAACTTGAGCGTTATCCAGGATAAAATTGGTACGAATTCCAATGCGAATTTCAACAACTGCAACTCCTCCTCCTCCCAGGAGGGTGGTTTCCTGAATCGCAAACCCATTGAGGCCATGTTGAGTGCACAACTTGCGCGTCGTCAGCACTTGCAGTTGCAGCGCAGTCACAGCGCCGAATCGAGCTCGAATTCGAACTCGAATGGCAGTTCACCGCCCTCGAGTGATGGATTAACCATTCCCGAGCATCTCAATCAGCCGCGTCGACGGGATTCCGGCAATTGGTCCGGAGATCGCAATAGCGCCAGTTCCGCGAGTTCAACAACACTGGATAATCCCTATCTGTATATGGTGGCCAAGCGCGGTGGAGGCGTGGCAGTGGGCGCAGTGCCACAGAGTCCAACACGACATGGACATGGACATGGACACGGACATGGACTCACCTACGATGCGGGCTATGATTCATTCTCGCTCAGCTCCACGGATTCCTATCCTCCGAAGCATGCGCTAAATCCGCAGCTAGCGAAAATACCCGAAGCGGGAATGGGCTTGGGCATGGGAGTAGGAGTGGGAGTGGGTCAGGTCATGGGAGTGGGTCAGCTTAAGGCAGCTGGCTTAACCCTGACGGGTGATTGTGAGAAGCTCTGTCACGAGGCGGATCAATTGCTGGAGAAGTCGCGACTTGTGGAAGAGTCGCATGACTTGGAGACGGCTCTAGTGTTGTGTAACGCCGCAGCGGGCCGAGCGCGTGCGGCAATGGATGCGCCGTACAGTAATCCGCATACGATGACCTTTGCCCGCATGAAGCACAACACATGCGTGATGCGCGCACGGAGTTTACATCGACGCATTCTGGTGGAAAAGGGCGCCGAGACGGAGGCAATGCCGGAGATGAAGCATATGCGGGAGGGCAGCAACAGCAGCGTCAAGCACATGCGACAGAACAGCAAGGATCGCACGCTGGAGAAGCTGGAGAAACTGGAGAATTCTCCAACTGCAGCAGCCACTAAATCCATTGAGATCTATGCCACATTGCCCAAGCGTAAAAGTCCATTGAAGACTCTAATCGGCTCGACGGCAGCCGATGACAATGCTATAGAGTTTGAGCCACAAGCGAAACCGGAGCGGGAAAGTCGCTCGCTCTTTGGCAGACGAGACAAGGACAAAGACAAAGACAAGGAGAAGGATAAGGAGAAGGAGAAGGAAAAGGAGAAGCGCAGTCGGAGCGAGGATCGCAACAAGTTAACCCGTGAATTCTCGCTCACGGAGACGCTGCTCGTCAATGCCAAGGACACTCTGAAGAAGCACAAAGAGGACAAGGATGAGAAGGGCAAGGAAAAGGATAAGTCCGGCAAGAAGCAGCACAAAATACGACGCAAACTATTAATGGGCGGTCTGATCAGACGCAAGAATCGCAGCATGCCCGATCTAACAGAGGCAGTAGACGACAACAGCTCTACACAAGTTAATAACACTAATAACAACATCATAAACGGTCACGGTCACAATCACAGTCACAACGCCCATGCCACGCCCCTAGCGGGCACTTCGGTGGATGACAGCGCCTTGGGCTTAAATCTACAGGCACTGCAGGCCTTGACTCTAAGCGGTTACATCTCCGAGGGACACTTTGATTACAATGGAAACGGCAAGGGTAAAGGTACGGCCGGTACTGCCGGAACGGTCGCGCTAAGACACTTGGAGTGTAGCGCCAATCCGAATCTGGAGCGCAGCAAATTGATGCGCAAGAGTTTTCACGGCAGCAGCAGACAGCTGACAATGGTGCCCAAGGTAGCACCGCCTCCACCCATGCGTACCAGCTCCGCCTTAACGCCACAGCAACAGCAACAGCAACAACAGCAGCAGCAACAGCAACACTTTCATCACGAGGCCAATCTCTCGAATATCTCCGCCATGAGCTCGAACACTTCCATAAGCGAGGATTCCTGTCAAACCATCATCACAACCTGTGCCCAGGTGCATTCCGAGCAGAGCCCTTTGAAGGAGCAGCTGTTGTATGCAACAGAGTTGCCACCACCGCCCATGGAGTTGCCACCCTATCCCAGTCCGCCGCAATCTGTCTGTCATTCGCGTCAGGCTAGCGAGGATTTTCCGCCACCGCCGCCACCCGAAATTGATTTGGAGCCACTAAATCAACAGCTGAGTCAGCTGCAGGCCAGCAAACAGCAGCAGCAACAGCTGCAGCAGCAACACCAGCTACATCAGCAGCGACAACAGCAATTGGAATCGCTGGAGGGTACAACGAGCATATTGGCGCAGCTGCAACAGCGGCAACATTTGTTGAAATTGCGCAAGGAGCAGACAACACCGCTGCCCAAGGACACAGCCTGGACTGTCAGCAGCAACAGCAGCAACATCAGCAGCAACATCAGCAGCAACAGCAACAATGTGCGTGATCTGGCGCATCGTTTTGAGCAGAGTTCCGCCAGCAACATGCGTTCGTATGCTTCACAGGAGTTGCTCAGTCCCTGCACACGCACACAGATGAATGGACTGCCCAACAGCAACATGGAGACAGCAACAACAACTGATGAAGTGGACTGTGCGCTGCCAATGCGAGCACAGCAACAACAATTGCTGCTGCCCAAGCCGAAATATGAAATGACAGCGAGTCAAATTGCTGATGAAATACGTGAAGTGGAGTTATTAAATTCAATGGTGCAACAAACTTTGAATCAAACAGCGCCCAAGCGTGTGAAGAAGAAGAGCGTCTCATTTTGTGATCAAGTGATACTCGTGGCAACCGCCGGCAATGAGGATGAGGATGATTTTATACCCAATCCCATATTGGAGCGTGTATTGCGCACAGCAACGGCAACGGCAACAGCAGCAACAGCAACCGCAGCAACATTGCAGTCGAATGAGAAAATGACAGCACAGTTGCAACAGTTGCAACAGCAGCAACAGAATATGCTGCGATTGCAGACGGAGCCACAGCCGCGACAACAGCAACAACTGCAGCAGCAGCAGCAGCAGCAATTGCCACGTCAGCAACAGCAACAGTTGCAACAACAACAGCAGGCATCTCCCATGCTGGGCAGAACAGATGTGCAGCGCTATGTGCAACAGCGGCAGCAACAGTTGCTGCAGCAGCAGCAGCAACAATTGCTGCAACAACAACAGCAGCAACAACAGCAGCAGCTGTACTGCCTGCAACAGCAACAGTTGCAGCAGCGCACCAGCATGAGCGGTCTCTGCAACAATCAGCAACAATTGCTGCAACAGCAGCAACAACTGGATGCACAATACACCAGCATGCCACGTTCAATGCCACAAAGTTACTCAGTGCAGTTGCAAAAGCATCAACAACAACAGCAGCAGCAACAGCAACAACAGCAACTGAATCTCGCCTACTTGGAGCAACAACAGCAACAGCAACAACAATCGCCATATCAACGTGTGCCACAAGTGCCACATGGCTATCAGCAACAACCCTACTATGCACCACCACAGCAACAACCGCCGCAGCAACCACAGCAGCAGCAGCAGCAGCAACTGTTGCTGCCAGGCAAACCGCAACAAAAGAAAGTAAGTTTTGAGCCGGGCACAAAGGGAGAAACGGACAATTTGCCACCGCCGTTGCCACAAACGAAGCTAGCAATGCAGCACAATGGACTACCAACAACAGCAGCAACAGCAGCAGCAGCAACAGCAGCAGAGATAACAGCAGCAGCAGCAGCAGCAGCAGCAGCAACAGGCAGCAACACAGCAACCGCAACCGCAACTGCAACTGCAACAGCAACAACAACCATCATACCCACCCGCGTCTACAACAATGCCATTGTCAAGGCCTCGGCGAAGGCCGTTGAATGCAACTTGTGTCGCAAGCGACATGTGATTGCTCCCGCCTCCTATTGCAACAACTGCGAATATTATCTGCAGATGCTCAATCAACGCAGATGATTATTATATTTATAAACAATATTCATAATCTAGCTACAAGTTGTGTCTGTTCAACAAGTCTCTACAAACTGGCGATTTTTTTTTTTTTTTTTTTTTGTTACTTGAAAAAATGTTGAAATTTTTATGAGACAAGCTTCTTTCTTTCTTTCTTTTAATTTACAACTTTTTGAGAACTACAATCATTGTTCAAATTTGCATTTATTTAAACAATTTTCAAAAATCGATAATGCAACTTTCTTTCTATTTTCATTGTTACAAACTAATTAAAAATAATGTTTTATATTTTCTATTATAGTTACAAAAGTTTTGATAAATATTAAACTAATTAATATAAAAAAAAATAAGACAAAAAATCGCCTATTTAAATAGTTATGTGTATTGTAAAGATTTATTGAACACAACTTGTAGATAATGTTAGATGTTAAGTGGAAACTGTTAAATCTCAAGCAATGCTGCCACGCCCAAAACCGCCCATATGTTACATATGTTTAAATGAAATGTGTACATATATATAGCTGAAACATTGTCATAGTTGGTAATGTCGAATCGGATGTGAATCCGAATCCGAATCAGAAACAGGATCAGGATGTTAATTGAGAATGCGAATGGTTCCTTTAAATTCTATTGTTTTTTTTTTGTTTTTTTTTTTTGGGTGTGGGAAACAGTCCCTTTTATGGTTTCACATAAGATGTCCAAACTGTAATATGCCACGCCTACGCTTACACACACACACACATCCCTACACACACACATATGCACATACATATATGCATGCTTGCCTATATAACGTAACACATGTCGCTCCCAAACAACAGCAACAACATCAACACCATTAACAACAGCCTCAACAACAACAACAACAATTCCATCCAGCCTGTTCTTATTATTTTTATTTTTTTTAATTAATTGTAATAATTTTAACAAATCTTTTAATCGCATTTAATTTTGATGTATTCATTTATCTGGTAGTTCTTTTTTTTTAATTACTTGTAGTTTATACGCCGTAATTTTATACGCCGGGTAGTTGTCGAACGACGCTTGGACAAGTTTTTTTTTTATTATTATTACATATCATATGACATAAGCATTTATTTGATCTTTTTTTTGTACTTAATAAGCATTTTATTGATATATATATTTTTTTATGCATTTTATACAATTTTTATTATAATATTTAATAGCGCTTAAACTGTTTATATATACATTACATTTGTATACATATATTATAACGATTTTATAAGATTTTTCTTTACAGAAAACAAAATATGATGCTAAAAAAGAGATGGTAAATATTATTTCAATAAACGAATAAAAATAAATAAAACTGTGTGTTTTAATGGGTTAAGGGATTGTTGTATCCTTGAAATCTGGAAAAGGACATTTTTATCGTACTCACAGAATGCAGGACTATCGATTGGCAATCAAGAATTTCCAAAATATTTTCAAAATTTATACCTCAAATTTTTGCAAGGGGTTTGCATGGAAAAATGGGCCAAAAACACAATATCGCCTGTAACTCAGTCAATTTAAGGACTTTCAAGATGTCCTTTCGCCTACAGATAGTACTCAGTGTGGCGAAACAGAATGTGCAATCAAAAGGACGAATGTCCTTTAAACAGCCAAGTTAGAAGGACTTTTTGTGTCCACCAAAAATAGGCCATATCTCGCGAATGTCCTTGCCGATCCTGACAAGTCCTGTGTCAAACGATGCGGCTTGCTGAGACCTATCAGCTGACCAAAGGATATTCAAATCGTCCTTGTAGTTTTCGAGTTATTAGGTATTTTGTATTTTTTACTTGATTTTCAGCGACTTCTGACTGAAATTTTCTAAGTGTTTGATTCTTAGATGACCTTATTATTTTTTGATACCAATCGATAGATTAGCTCCTCACAAATCTAGCAAACTATGTCCTTTCAAATTTCGCAAGGATTCGGCTGAATTACAAGCTTTAAAAGGTATAAGAAACTCCTTGCTTTTATTATGCCTCCTAAAAGTATGCTTCATAATTATATTTAAGTTGTGTCTCTGATTTTATTTCACATACTAAAAGTATGCTTTAAAATTTTTTAAGGACATGTAAAACAAATGGTTAATGGTTTGAAACTTTACAAAGCAAAGTTGCCTGTAAAATTTGAAGCATACTTTTAGGATGCATTTGAAAAGAAAATGCTCAAAATTTCAAAGCATACTTTTAGTATGTGAAGTAAAATAAAGGGAGTTGGTTTAAACTTTTAAGGCTTATATTTCAGCCAAATCCTGGCAAAATTTGAAGAGACCTAGTTTGCTAGATTCGCGAGGACCTAATCTATCGATTGGTATCAAAAAATAATAAGGTCATCTAAGAATCAAACACTTGGAAAATTTCAGTCAGAAGTCGCTGAAAATCAAGTAAAAAATACAAAATACCTAATAACTCGAAAACTACAAGGACGATTTTAATATCCTTTGGTCAGCTGATAGGTCTCAGTAAGCCGCATCGTTTGACACAGGACTTGTCAGGATCGGAAAGGACATTCACGAGATATGGCCTATTTTTTGTGGACACAAAAAGTCCTTCTAACTTGGCTGTTTAAAGGACATTCGTCCTTTCGATTGCACATTCTGTTTCGCCACACTGAGTACTATCTGTAGGCGAAAGGACATCTTGAAAGTCCTTAAATTGACTGAGTTACAGGCGATTTTGTGTTTTTGGGCCATTTTTCCATGCAAACCCCTTGCAAAAATTTGAGGTATAAATTTTGAAAATATTCTGGAAATTCTTGATTGCCAATCGATAGTCCTGCTTTCTGTGAGTACGATAAAAATGTCCTTTTTCAGATTTCAAGGAAACAGACAGACGAGAGCTAATAAACATAAATTAATTTGAATGATTTTTAAAATATTATCTGTATTATAGAAATTATTTGCTGAACTGTTGTACTAAACCGATTTATATTTAATACTTGCCGTTTTCCATGTGAAGTTCTGAAACAAGAAAAATATTCTGAAATTTACCTATTAAAAAAGACTTGTAAATAAAAGACAAAAATTTGTAGTTTGATTTAAACAGTTTTTAATTTGGAAAATAAATATGTGTACATTGACCAGAATAATTTGAATAATAAGAATAAATATTAAAAACAAAATAACAAAAGTAATGTCTAATATTCCTGCGTCGATTCTCTGAGATACTTGTGAATATATATATATATATTTATACTGCTGTTATCGAGCTCGTAAATCAGCTCGGAAAACAGAGTTTTGTTTTTCGCGAGAATCGACGCAGGCGTATAACAAATCACCATATATAAATATAAATTTATATATATATATATATTTTTTTAAGCGCAGTTTTGTGAAAATGCGTATAACGCTTCCACACATTTTTTATATATCTTTTCATTTTCTTTTCTCTTTTTTTTTCTTTCCTTTTTTTTTTTTTTTTGTTGTATATTTTATTTGTGTGCATTTAATTTTTGTTCGTACTTTTTTCGAACTGCGTAAGACATTTATCCGAAAGTATTTATTTAAAAATTTTTTTTTTTAACTTATTTACGAACCGCGTACCAAGCATTTAAATTAATTTAAAGCGCTTCGCACGTAGTTCAAAAATATTTTACGCAATTCAAAAATATCTATTCAAACTTTTTTTTCATTTCATTTAGTATTCAAGTTTCTTTTCTTTTTTTAGTTAAATCGTTCGATTTGACGATGTATGGAAATTGTGATTGTGAGACTGTTTTTTTTTTGTATATATATTTTTTTTAGAGTTATATGGTGAGTTTTGGAACCCAAAAAAGACTGAGTGTGGTAGGCGTTGTTGTGTTGGGAGAGGAGGCGTGGCAGTGGATACAACTGAATGAATTTTAAATTTGTTTCAAGCACAACAAAAAATTCGGGAATATTCGGGAACGGAACAAAACAGATGTGTTAATTTATAAACAATTAAAATATGTTCTCCACAGCATCTGTAAAAAGAATAAATAATTATTTAGCAGCTGCTGAAATCTCCAAAACGCATCTGGACTGAAAAGAGACTAAAATCTTAAATGATTCTCGTTTAAAGGGGTTTTCGTAGAGTCCTTTTTCCTTTTCAAAATTCAAAATTTTCAATTCAAATATGTGATTGTTTTGGAGCATAATTTTTTAGCTTTCAAACTTTTGTCAACTTTTGCGGAACAGAGAGAAAGAGAAATCTCCAACAAAAAAAAAAAACCCAGTTTTTTTATATTCCCAATAGAAAAAATTTAAGAATGAATGTGATTAAATGAGGAGTAGTTTGGTAGTGAATTTGGAGATTTGGAATCGCTTTGAAATCGTTGTCTTTGCACATTTTGAACGAAAACAAAAAGTGGAATGCGAAAAACTAAAAACTTTGGTTCCCAGTGACTCCAAGTTTCGGCATTCTTTATCTGAACTTATCTGAAAGAAGATCATAGCATAGAAATCGGTTAATAAACTTGGACATAACTTGGCTAACAACTCTTTAAACACACTCTCTCTCTCTCTCTCTATATGGGAATAAAGACAAATCGCTGAATGCACAGAGAATTGCAGACGTTCTGGAAACCGTTTTTATTGATGTATTCACCGCGATTTTCAAACTGTCACATGATGTGCACATTTATGCAATAATTTTTATTATAATTTCTCATTTTTATAATCATAAGCATCATATATATATTTTTTTTTTCATTGCGCAAACCAATTGCACGGCAAAAACGTTTGTCGAGCAACAGGTTTGCAATTTTTTTTTTTCCTTTTATTTCTGTTTTTTTTTTTTGCTCATAATTTAAAAATATTCGTACAGCGTTTACGAAACGTTTTTTTTTTAACGTTTTCGAAAACAATTTCTTGTCATTTTCTTTGTATATATTTTTTCATCTTTTTTTGTATTCTTTTCTTTTCATTTCTTTTGCAACAAGTGCACACATCACGTATAACAGTTGACCATTTATTTTTTTATCTATTATTTTTTATCGGGTTCATTCCAAGGAACGACTTGATAATTCTCTGTGTCAGTCAACGAGACGCTTAAATATTCAAGTGGAAAACTCACCGAGTTGCAGCTAATTTAAAAAGACACTTTTATTTCAGGTTTCAGCTCTACACTGAAAGCAATTTGTGATTATGTTCGAAAACTATAATTATAAATTAATATAAACAAGGTGGAAAAAATCACATAATTTGTTTTGCGATTTCAAAGCGTTTTGAACAAAAATTCAATGCATTTTTAATGCCAATATTTGGAGTCTAATATTTCTTGTGTGTTTTGTGATTTAATATGAATATGGAAATGGAAACTGTTTTTATTATTATTTTTGTTGGAAAAACTCTCAGATTCTCTCAAGTCCCACAATAAGTTTGAGTGGCACTTTCTTCTGTTGCTTTCTATTTTCTTCTCTTCTTATTCCTCTGTATTTTTTTTTTAATTTAACAACTAAATAATTCAAGCCAATGTTGTGATATATTATTTTGTTTGCATTCATTCTTTTAGGTTCGGGATTATTATTTTCTTTTCATTCATTTTATAGTATTTTTTTCCATAAGATCCTTTTCTTCAATGCTCTTTAATTTAGTATTGTTCTTTTAAATTATAAGTATTTTATTTTCTAATTTTCATGAAAAAGTGTTTGTTATACGCTTGCTTTTTATATTTTCCTATGAAATTTTTATTTCTTTCTTTTATTTCGGTTCCATTTTTAATATTTTCCTTTTGTTTTAGTTTCTGTGTCATTTCTTCTATTTTTTTTGGGGTATTTGCTTTTAAAAATTATATAGTTTGTACATTTTTTAGGGCAGTGGCAATTTCTTCCTTTAAATTTCTGATTTCTATAGACTAGACAATCAAATTTTTATGCTTTTGGGTTTTTGATTTATTTTTTTCTTTGATATTCACGGTTCTTTTTTGTTTTTCTTTTTGTATTAATTTGTGTAATTTTATTTAATTTTTTTTCCTGAGTTTTGAACTGTAGGCAGTGTTTATTTCTTAATATCTTTCTTTAGACTTTTAATTTCTTTAGTACATTTTTTTCTTTTTAGAGTTTTGATTTCTTATTTGTATAATTTTATTTTCTTTAAGTTTTCTTATTCATTTTCTTGACAAGACCGCAAATTTTGTGTTCTTTAGCTTTCTGATTTCTTATTCTTAGTGCAATTTTTTGTTTGTATTTAGTGTGTAATTTCTTGGTTTAGTTTTCTGATTTTTTGTAACGCAAATTTTATTTATTATATTTTTAGTTCTATCAAGTATGTGATTTCTTTGTTTAGTCTTCAATTTTCTAAATTTTCACGTTTTCTTTTATTTCAGTAATTTACTTTTCTTTGATCATATTTTTGCATTTCTTGTAGTTTCTGATTTCTACAATTTCAGTCTTGGATTCTTCTCGTATTTCTGGCTTTTCCAGGTTCTTCAAAGTTGACAGTCGACCAGCGACACGGCCGAAGGAAAAATAAAATAAAAGTCGGAAAAACTCTCAGTTGAAAAATAAAATCCCTGGTAGGAATTTTTTTAAAACGGAATTTGTACGGACAGTGTTAAAATAGTAAAAGTATTTGAATAGACCGTTGCCAAATGCGGATGCGGATAAGGGAATTCATGAGTGAATTCATGGGTGAATTCATGGGTGAATATTCATGTGTGACTTTATGAGTGAATTACGATAACACTTTGTCTTTTTAGAGGTATTGTATACATGTGTGATTTCACGGGTGAATTCATGGGTGAATTCATGAGTGAATTACGATGACACTTTGTGTTTTTATGGATATTTTATTCATGAGTGAATTTAGGAGTGAATTCATTGGTAAATGACGATGGCACTATGTATTTTTAAAGGTATATCATTGATGTGTGACTTCATGGGTGATTTTATGGGTGAATTCATGGGTGAATTACGGTGACACTTTGTCTTTTTTTATAGGTATTTCACATTTGTCAATTTGAACAGTTAGCGGACATTTGTGGCCCATTATGTGGATATATATATATATATATATATATATATTCATATATAGTTACTAATTTCATTTGAGTCGTACTCGGAATTTATGCCAGTAACCCTCGGATATGTTATAGAGCCGTCGGGAGGGGGTTGGGGTGAGTGGGCGGTGGGTGGATGGGTGGGGGAGGGGGTTGAGTGGTTGGTGCAGTGAATTCCCAGTTTGTAACAGCGAGGAATGTGTGAAGAGTCCTCAACTCGATCCAATACTTTTGATACACACTGTAAAAGTGTGTCAGTTATTTGGTTATATTTAAAATTTGTGTTGTTATTGCGCTTTAAATCGTGCACTGCTTGCTGCACTGCTTTCATTTGCATTTTCATTTGCATTTTCAACTGCTGCATTTCGGGCTGTGAGTATGGCCGTCCTTGTCTCGCCGCTCACATTGCAAAACACTTGCCGAGCGAGACGCAACGATGTGTGTGTGTGTGTGTGTCGATATGTCGAAAGAGAGCGAGAGAGGCAAGCGCAGACAACACGCTCTCTCTATCTCCCTCGGTATCTGTCTGTCTCTCTCGCATTGATGTGTTGCCACACACGTACGATAAAAGTATGCAGACGCTTCTTCTCGTTTCTTCTCGTGTGTGGCATCAAAACAATGCCAAAGTTTTCCCTCCATTTTTCGGTTTACAGTGCCACACAATTGTTTTCGTCCCGCTGGGCAAAGTTTTTCCAACACAAGCGTTTTCATTTCTATTTGTTATACATATAGACGACGCTCACGCATCTTATCTATGTATGTTTATATATTGTATTTATATATATATACAGGGTATGTATATAGTCGACCATACTCGCGGGAAATGCAAACTTGATTGATCGCAGTCCTCAACACATTCACTAACGATTCCTCGCAGCACGAATTCTTCAGGGAAATCTTCAGTGGGCCGAAGAATTGCAACAAGAAGTGGCGCCACAAACTGTGGAACCAAACACCAACACCAGCACACAGCCCACACACACACACACACACACACACACGCACACACACACACCATACACACACACACACACACACGGTAATTTACAAGTCGAGGTTACTTTTAATATCTTGAATTTTTCAGATTTATCGGATTAATGAGAAGAATGGAGTTGAAGATGGAAATGGAGTTGGAATTGGAATTGGAATACGGACTGGAATTTAAGAAATATTGCAATATTTCTGGAAAATTTGGAAAATATGGAAATATGCACAAATATTTCAACGGACTTTTATGTTGCTCTTCAAAACAAGGGCATAATTTAAAATATATTGCCAAATTTTTTGAATAAAATTGTACAGATATTTCAACGGACTTAATAATCTGATTCTTTGAATAATTCCACATCATGTGAACATATTAAAAGAATGCTTTAAATAAACGGAAATAATTTCAGAAATATTGCAATATTGTCTGGAAATATTTGAAATATTTACGCTATACATGAAAATATGCATAAATTTGTGCAAATATTTCAACGGACTTCAATTTTCGTCTTTAAAAACATGTAATAATTTGAAATATATTGCAATATTTTGTGCAAACATTTGAAAATATGCTAAAATTTAACAAATATTTCAACGGACGCTAAAAATTTCTACAAATAATTTCACAACAAGTGAAAATATTAGAAGAATTTAGGCACTTTTTTTTTGGCTTGAATGGAAATTTCTGGACATTTTGAAAAAGGCACTTTCAAATAATACCGCAATACATTTAAAAAAATGGAAAACAAATTTAACAAATATTGTTTTAAGAATTTAAGTAGGAAATTAACTGTAACGTTGAAAAATTGTATGAAATTTTAACACTTTTTCGGACAGTAATTAAGGATTATATCTAGAAAATTGGGAAATATGTAAGAACTGAATTTGGGCACTTAATATTCAGACGTTTTTAAGTAAGTTTTTTTGGAAATATGCAAAAAAAAAAAAGAATTTTGACACTTTTATTTCGGACATTTTTAGGTATGTTTTTTCTTTTTTTTAAACTGCACTTATTTCGGAGATTTTTTGAAATATTTTCGATTTTGTCGGGCAACTGAAGCCGTGTCGCTGGTTGAGGAGTTTCGAACCGACTGTGACCAACATTTTGTGGCATGCAACATTGTAGACTCCGTTGGGTGCCTTTAGGTAGTTTTGAGATTCCGGTTTCGGTTTCTCAGGTAGACGGGGTGACGAGACATACCCTCTATGGATGGAAATATACCCTCGGATAAGGGTTTCTTTTATTCTTTTATTCCTTTGTTCTGTTTTTCATTCTTTCTGCCTGCGTCGACATTTTTCTCATGCCACATGTGGCAGCTGCAATTTCCAGTTATTCGGGTTGCACTTAGGTATACATATGTACATATATTTAAATATTACTTGTTTTCCTTTTATTCTCATCTTTTCTTATCTTTCTCTCAACTGTCTGCTTTACTTTTATCTTCTTTTTTTTTTCAGTCGGCGTCTTTTGCCAATTTTTTTTCTTTCTCTTTCTCTTTTTTTTTTCTTGTTGCTGGCAATGCCGTCTAAAACTGAGTTTTGTTGAAAATTGCATAAATTGCCCAGAAATCACCATTTAAATGACACAAGTTTATTCTATTTCATCAACACAAACATGCTGCATTATTTTAATTTCATTTTTCATTTAAACTTCTTTAAATCAATGCCTTAACTTTCATTTAATTCGCTTTCACTGTAAAATGAACTTTTGTTAGTGCACAAATCTTCCATTGTGTTTGCAGCGTTGCCAGCTTGAATTATTTTTCACTCGCTTATCACAAAAGAACACTTGGCTGCAACACCAAATCATAGGTGGCGTTTTGAAGTTCCGCAAACAGACAACAGCTGGCGTCACAGTTTTTTTTTTTTTTTAACGTTTGGCAGCAGTGCAGCTTATAAAAACTTAATTAAACCTAGTTTTTTTTTGGCATTTGCTCTAAATTAGCGACTGCATCAGTTGCATGTATGTTTTGTTTGCATTTCGTCGAATTACGAATTTTATTTAGTTGTTTTTAAGTTGCGCGCTTTGCAGCAACAACTTCAACAACAACAAACGGCGATCGTGCGCAGTGGACATTAAACACAGCTCATTAGAATTGCCAACTGCCGCAAAGCACACACACACACGCGCAAGGAGTGGCCACGCTGAAGTGGCAAGCAGTGTTTGCTCTGCAGCCCTGGTGAGTTGTAAACTGCGCGAAATTCAAAGAATTCAACAAAGTTTAAACTTTAAACGTGAGAAATAAATTATCAATGTGAATTATAAAATTAGCTTACAGATTTTTAGCACAATTATAAATAAATTATTATTATTAGTAATAACGAAAGTGAATAAATTAAATAAATGTTATTAATAAATTAAAAATAAATTAAAAATATATAAAACCGAATTGCAGCTTATTAAAACTAATATAATATAAGCATATTATTATACACAAACAAAAATTATTATAACAATAAATAAATTGATTATAGCAGCCATTTTAATAAATCAACAATAAAATATGATTAAAATTAAAATAAATAATATATAAAATAGACTTGCAACTTATTAACAGTAATATAAGCATTTTATTATATACACATAAATAAATGATAAAAAATAAAAAAAGTAAAGTAAAAATTAAAAGTAATATAAAAAATGTGTTTACATATATAAAACAAGCGCAAAAAAATAAATATAAAATTAAATAAATTGCATATAGACACAATTTAAAAAATGTTTCAATTAAAAATTAACTTCAATTAAAACTTAGCACTAATTTAATTAATATATATTACAAAAATAAAACATAATTACTCGAACAATAAACAAGAGCATGAAATAAATATAAATAAAATGCAATAAATAAACAAATAAATTTAAAAACATATCAATAAATGGATTAATAAATTACTCAGTATAAATTTGGAGATTTTATGGATTTAGATCATGATCGAAGGCAGCATTCCGATAACTGCCATCTCCAGCGATTTGAACGTGTTTCTTCTGATCCTTGTCCATAGTGAGTTCATCCGGGAAATTCTTTTCGGGATTCTCCGGCATATTCGTGTATTTGTAGTTGCGTGCAAGAAGCAGAAAGATCAGCAAATTGATCAACATCAAGGCGGCAAAGAGTGCGAATTCCGAAGACTGGGAACCCACAAACTTTAACTCGGCTATAACCACCACAATCATATTGCCAATTGCAACCGATAGGAGCCAACAGGCCTGCAGTACCGCCTTCATGCTGACCGGTGCCTGGGTAAAGGAGAACTCCAGACCCGTCACCGAGAACATTATCTCCGCCGCCGTCATTATCACAATCTGCGGCAGCTGCCACAGAATCGACAGCGAGGTCGGTGGTACCACCATCAACATGTTGTATTGCTGGAAATTATAGAAGAAATTATAATTATCAAAGAAATAAAAGGATAACATAAGAAATCATATAAGAAATTATGTATGTTGTCTTCAAATTTCAAAGTCGCACGTCTAACGGTTTGGTCTGTACAATGCTCAGTCAGTCAGTTAATCGGGTCAAAGAGTTTTATACAAATAGATTGTGCAAGAAATTATATAAGGTATAGAAAATGATATAAGAAATGAGATAAAAAATTATTTAAGAAACTATTAATGAAATGATAAAAGAAATTACAAAAGAAGTGAAATAATTAATAATAAAAATAAAATTATGTATGTTGTGTCAAAAGATTAAGAAAAATGTTTTTTACAAAATTAATATAATTTGAATGCAGAATGAATTTGATGGCATTCTGTTTGAAAATCGGTTTAGTTTTCGCTGAGTTATGACAATTTAAAGTTGGTCTGACCTTTGACCTAAGCACTTTACAAGTCAAAATTATGGTTCAATTTCTCATGATTTTTTACAAGAAAATGAAAAGTCTCAGAATCAGTTTTAAAGTGTTGTTTTATACTAATTACGATATAAGGAGTTGATTAAAAGTGAAAACTTGAGATTTTAAATTTACAATTTTCAAAATTTCAAAGGGGGGACCCTTAGCATCGAATCCAAGATTTGGAGAAAAATAAATTTTTTTTACAAAATTAATTTGAATGCAGAATGAATTTAGAGGCCAAATCATGATCAAAATGATATTCTGTTTGAAAATCGGTACAGTTTTGACAAAGTTATGACAATTTGAAGTTGGTCTGACCTTTGACCTAGCAACTTTACAAGTCAAAATTTTGGTTCAATTTCTCATGATTTTTTACAAGAAAATGAAAAGTCTCAGAATCAGTTTTAAAGTGTTGTTTTATACTAATTACGATATAAGGAGTTGATTAAAAGTGAAAACTTGAGATTTTAAATTTACAATTTTCAAAATTTCAAAGGGGGGACCCTTAGCATCGAATCCAAGATTTGGGGAAAAATAATTTTTTTTAACAAAATTAATTAAATTTGAATGCAGAATGAATTTAGAGGCCAAACCATGATCAAAATGGCGTTTTCTTTGAAAATCGGTACAGTTTTGACAAAGTTATGACAATTTAAAGTTGGTCCGACTTTTAACCTAGCAACTTTACAAGTCAAAATTTTGGTTCAATTTCTCATGATTTTTTACAAGAAAATGAAAAGTCTCAGAATCAGTTTTAAAGTGTTGTTTTATACTAATTACGATATAAGGAGTTGATTAAAAGTGAAAACTTGAGATTTTAAATTTACAATTTTCAAAATTTCAAAGGGGGGACCCTTAGCATCGAATCCAAGATTTGGAGAAAAATAATTTTTTTTTACAAAATTAATTAAATTTGAATGCAGAGTGAATTTAGAGGCCAAACCATGATCAAAATGGCGTTTTCTTTGAAAATCGGTACAGTTTTGACAAAGTTATGACAATTTGAAGTTGGTCTGACCTTTGACCTAGCTGCTTTACAAGTCAAAATTTTAGTTAAATTTCTCATGATTTTTTACAAGAAAATGAAAAGTCTCAGAATCAGTTTTAAAGTGTTGTTTTATACTAATTACGCTATAAGGAGTTGATTAAAAGTGAAAACTTGAGATTTAAAGTTTTGAATTTTCAAAATTCCAAAGGGGGGACCCTTAGCATCAAAACCAAGATCTAGGGGAAAATTATTTTTTTTTCCAAATGAAAATAATGTAAATGCAGAATGAATTAAGATGTTAAACCATGATCAAAATGACATTTTGTTTGCAAATCGGTTGAGTTTTAATGAAGTTATGACTGCTTGAAGTTGGTCCGACTTTTGACCTAGCAACTTAACAAGCCAACAGTACATATGTACGTTAAAGTTTTAGATTCTTGAAAAAGGTTGCGGTACTATAAATTAAACGGTTAGTTTCGGTAAACGGCTCAGGTACCAGTCCCGGTACCGATACCGATACCGGTATTATATCTATTTTACTACACTTACGTAACCATCATGGGAATTTCCCTGCACCAAGAGACTGTAGAGTCCGCCGTTCCTGGTCTCAAAGCTGGCGGCCCGCTTTCCATTGATATTCAGCTCGCCATAACCGAGGGCAACCTCGTGAATTGCCGATAGGTTGCTGCCGTCTAGCGTAATACCAGGGATACCCGAAACAGGTGCCTTCAGCAGAATGGGACCCTCATTTAATGGAGTATTGACCAGAGTACGAATCAAAGGAGCACTGTTCGCATGATGAACTGAATTCAGACCATCGCTGAACTCCAGCAGTGAATCCTTGGCCAGAAAGTAACTGATCGATTTGCCGGGCTTCAAGTGAATTCTTCCCTGGATGTTCGAACACTTACTGGACTCTGATTTGGCGCTGAATTCAAACTGCTTGGGCTGTGGCACATGTAGGGTTAAATTCGACCACATGCCCAATGGTTCAATAAACTGCTTATGCGATGAATTATTGAATTCACCACTGAATTCACCGCTGAAAACATACCGACATGGCATGCCATTGTAAAGACGCAAATGTGCGATTTCCGTGGAGTCTGGCAACGCTGCGGGCTCCAACCGCTCCAGTCGCATTTCCACAACTGCCGACAGGAAGAATCCCACGGCGGCAAGAAGAAGACCAATCGTCAGTTTCTGCAACGGACGTCGAATTCCAATCTTCGAGAGCAGCGGATAAATGACGTAGTCGAAGAGCGGAATAAAGGCGAGAATCAGCAGCGGATTAATGACCTGCATCTGATCCGGTTTTATCTCGTACCCTCCCCAAATGTTGCCATTCATGTGCGTCGCCTGAAATTAAAACAGAGACACAACGGAACCCAATTAAATATAATAATATTTTATAGATATTTAAATTTTACAACTATTATCTAAAACCAAGGCTGCAAACCAATTCTGAACTGAACCTCGTAAAACCGGCTCGGTTCGGGTTTTTAAGCAGCCTGAACCGAACCCTTGAAATTGTTTACTTTGCGAACCTGAACCTAAACCGAACCGCTTTCTAAAATAAAAGATTTGGTTCAAAAAAAAAATAATTACATACATTTTATAATTTTCTAATATTACGCAATTATTTGAGACTTTGGATTAAAATAAGTCATATTTAAATCTTCTAATAAATTTTAATTATCATCAAAATTTAATTTCTTTAAAAAATTTAAATATATCAAAATGCAGAGAAAAATGTATAACAATAAAAATATTTTTATGTATGAAATTGAACCAAGGCTCGAACCCAATCCTTGGGTTCAGGGGGTATATAAACCAATTCGCGAACCGAACCGATATCTTGCTCTAACGCCGAACCGAACCTTTAACAACATTTTGGAGGTTTGCAGCCTTGTCTAAAACATCGGTGCTCCAATACAAATAACGAGCATTTTTTTTTGTTTCAATGTGTACACTGCAAAAAATAGGAGCGTGATTCTTCAAGTGAATAAAATTAAATTACATTTAAAATTTTTCTCTTTTTCAGAAATGTTATAAAGCTTAAATTGTTTAGAAATTTTGAAAGTGTTAAAAATATTCACAATATTTCAAATATGTTAAAATATTAAAGAATGTTTAAAATGCTCAAAATGTTAAAAGAAAATGTTACATTTGTATTTCAACATTCTTCACATTTATTTAGAGTTTTGGAGAGCTACCTGAAATGTCCAGCGAGATCCCTGCTGATCGGAGAGTGCCCAGAAGACGGGAAATGGCAGGTAGAGCATCAGAATCTTCACCAGACACTTGGTCTCATCCACCATCTGTTGTCCCACAACAGGTGTCGCATAATCCAGAAAGTGATCCATGGGTTTCTCTTTCCGATTCTGTCGCCATCCCTTGTACGCATTCGTGATGCACTGAGAGACACCGAAGATCATGTTTCCCGCTGGCGGTTGCATTCGATAGCGCCCTCTGCCGGCCACAAAGATCAGCATAGAGATGACCATGAGAACGGCGGGAACTCCAAAGGCCAAGGAATAACAATCGTCATCGCCAAAACAGTGGACATCGGCTCGAAGAATCGGAGTTACGGTCGTCGAGATCATCGATCCCGCATTGATCGCAAAGTAGAACAGCGAAAAGAACTTGGCCAATTCCAGACTCTGTTCCGGCAACTGAAACTGATCCCCGCCAAAGGCAGCGACACAGGGTTTTATTCCTCCAGTGCCCACGGCAATAAAGATCAGTCCCACAATGGTCACCAATCTATCGAGAATACGGAGTTGATATAAATAATATATAACTAATAGTATTAAATTAAATCTAACATGTTCCTTTGAAGAGCAACACTATTAAAGTGGTATATTAAAGTTCTCAGTGTGTTATTTATGTTTTATGTAAATTTAAATTTCTTAATAATTATACAATTTAATATTGATATTAGCAATTAAATTAAATTAAAAAGATTATGATTTTCATTTTAAAGGGATATCAAAATTATGTTCACTTAGGAACTATCATCAAAAACCAGCTAGTGAAAAAATACTCTTTCAATGAAAGGAAAACTAGAAAACAGAAATGAATATAACATTTTATTGAGGTTGAGTTGAACAAATTCCTTTATTTCAAACACATCAAATAGTTAGAAATAAAAAAATTTTCTGACTGAGATCATTTTTTTTTTCATTTTCTTGTTGTTCATTTAATTATTCTGTTATTATTTACAACAACCCAAAAATGAGGAATCAATATTTTCGAACTATAAAATTACTTATTTTTATTAAGTATATTTTATGAACTAATTTTGAACAGCAATAAAAAAATTACTACATGCTTTTAGGCGTTGCTTCGAAACTTAAAACAGCCATAATTAGCGTTCTATTTAACCGATCTTAATGAGATTTAGCAGGATAATGGATAAAAATAAAAGTAAACGTTAACTAACATAAAGAGTTTACAATCTTTAAACATGTGGTTATGGTGGAGTTTTGGAAAAAAAAAGGCTGTGCGCATTTTTGAAAACACTGTAATGCTCGCGGGCTTTTTAGCAGTCTGTGTGCCAAATTTCGGTGCTCTAGCTCTTACAGTTAATGAGTTTTTCTTGGGTTATTATAGACACAGTGCCTGAGAAATGATTTCCCTTTCAGATTCACTCACTTGACAGGCATTGCATTGATGGGAACTGCGCCAATCGCCACGATTAATGCTCCCAAGCTATAGACAATCGATAGATATAATATCGTCTTGTATTTGCCGAGCCAACCATCGGCAATTAAAGCTCCGAGCAGCGGAAAAATGTAGACCAACATTGTGAATATGTGAAATAAAACCGTCGATGTCTCTTCATTGTAGCCCAGTTTGTGGGTGAGATACAGAACCAGAATGGCTAAAAACATTAAAGAGATATATAAATAGAGAAGATCGTTGAATTTGGGAAACTACTCGTACTCACCTCGCATGCCATAGTAGTTGAAACGCTCGCAGAACTCATTACTGATGATAAAGGCCACACTTCTGGGATATTCCGGAAACTGTTAAACCAGTTAAGATTTCAAAATATTAATTAAAATAAAACAATTATTTTAAAATTTTTAAAAATTTAATTGATTTCGTTAAAAAAAAATATTTTCCCTCTAGATCTTGGTTTTGATTTCCAACTCTAAGGGTCCCCCCTTTGAAATTTTGAAAATTGAAATCTTTAAATCTCAAGTTTACATTTTTAATTAACTCCTTATATCGTAATTAGTATAAAACAACACTTTAAAACTGATTCTGAGACTTTTCATTTTCTTGTAAAAAATGATGTCAAATCGAACAAAAATTTTGACTTGTAAAGTAGCTAGGTCAAAGGTCAGACCAACTTCAAATTGTATAACTTTGTCAAAACTGAGCCGATTTTCAAACAAAATGTGATTTTAATCATGAATTGGCCTCTGATTTCATTCTGCATTTAAGTTTAATTGATTTTGTGAAAAAAAATTATTTTGCTCAAGATCTTGGTTTCGATGCTAAGGGTCCCCCCTTTGAAATTTGGAAAATTACAAATTTTAAATCTCAAGTATACACTTTTAATCAACTTCTTATATTGAAATTAGTATAAAACAACACTTTAAACTTGATTCTGAAAAATGTCTTTTTTCTTGGGTATCTGCAAGTCGGTAACCCTCGAATAGAACGGGTTTAATTGATATAAAACTTATAATGCATTGTTGAAACTGTCATTATCAATGTTTCAAATGAGAAAGTGTCGTATCATTTACCCAAATGACTTGCCAAATTTCTAGACCACTTACAGACGGGTGTAAATGTGTGTGTGTGTTTGTGTGTGTGATAAATAAATAAATAACTGCAGATAGACCTTACAGTTATTTAGCTATCTTTATTTCCGTAAGCGTCATCATCTCGTTATCAAAGCAAAACTAATTAAATTGTTATTTTTACATTTTTCAAAAATATAAATAAATTATAAATAGTCATATTACTTTCTCTCTCTTCCTATATATCTCTCTCTCTTTTATTCCTATAGTAATAATTATATGCAGCTGCAGCTAAATAAGTTATTAAAAATGTACTTGAAATTTGTATACTAATTATACCCTACAGTGCATAAAAGGGGTATTAAAAAGATAATATATAAATAAATTACATATTTTGAAAAAAAAAAAACATTGCCGCTAGAAGTTAACAAATATATAAAAGATATGATATATATATGAATTAGAGCATTAGTTAATAAATGTACAGGGTATTTCGCAGTTCACAACATTGGTATTCGGTTGAGTGTCTTTGCACTTGCACAGTTACGAGTACAAATAACGAATATATATATATATATATAATTGTATTTGTATGTAGATTCTCTGGCGACTCTGACCTAGTGTTTGGTTATGTATTTTGCTGTCTGCCTTTGACGATTTCATTTGTATACCCTGTAACTGTTATGACCACAGAAAGGGTAGTATGAGTTTGAGAAATATTAATAACTGAATAAACTAAACTAAACTGGGTTCAGGAAGGCACGGATCGCAAATAGTTGAACTTAAAAAATGCTAAAATTTAAGATATGCTATTTTATCATGTACGAAAATTATTTATTATTTATATATACATCTTATTATACATAGCAGCATGTCAAAAAATACCACAAAAATACATGAATACGAAAAATATAATCAAATTCATTTTAAATTATTTTTGGTATATTTTTCAACCATTTGTATTTCTCATTTTTGTAATAAACTGATTTTTCTATAAAAACTAAACTTTTAAAAAACAAAAAAAAAAAAAAAAAACAGAAAATAACATAAAAAGAAACAAAAACCAATACCGAAATGCATTTCAAATATTTTGTGGTATTTTTGTAAACACCTAGAATTTACCATTCTTATAACCAAAACTAAAAAAATGATCTTTATATAAAAACTGCAACATTTATGACAAAAAATACCAGAAAAAAATAACATAGATTAAAAAAAAATACTGAAATACATTTTAAATATTTTTTTGAAATGAAAAATGTGATTTCAATTAAATTAGTAGGGTATTTATTTTAACTCGAATAAGTTGAGTTATTTCAGAGCTGATTGCAGGGTATGTCGCCGTCGAGTAGCGTTCTCACTTGTTGCCTAAAGTTTTCGCTTTCAATTTGTATTTCTGTTTTTTTTTTGTTTGGGTGTTGTTGTTGTTGGTATATGCCTATTGGCCAAGGTAAACCATAAACGGGTTTCGAGCTGCAGCTCTTAGCCAAATAAAAAACATACAAAAAATCGTTAGACAAATGGCGAATTCTGCACACGCAACGGTTAAAGCCAAAGTCAAGTCCACACCCAAAACACAAAATAATATTTGCATAAATATATATGTAATATATATGTATATATATTAGAGTGGGGCAATTTGTATAGAGTCAAAAAAAGCGGTTCTGAAATTCGTAATCTATGATGAATTCTAAGAAGAATTTCCCAAGAAAACATATGTCTAAAATCAATATCGAGCTTCCACTTTTTAAAGAGAACTTTTACCTTCGTGTTATTTATTAGATTTATTAAAATTAAAACCCTAAAAAGAGCCCGATTTATGATGAATTTAGAAAAAAAAAATTTTTGAATCGGGCAAGTAGAACATATGGTTTGCTGGGAAATTCT
The DNA here is from genome assembly GCA_951394115.2 of Drosophila phalerata. NCBI lineage: Eukaryota > Metazoa > Arthropoda > Insecta > Diptera > Drosophilidae > Drosophila > Drosophila phalerata. Next base: position 48,806,119 of record OX596006.1, on the reverse strand, counting down.
TCTTTAAATTCATCGAAGATTTCGAATTTCATAACCGCTTTGTCGCGATAATTGATCCACTCTAATATATATACCTAACACCTTTTGATCTTCTCCCTTCTCACCTTTGAACGTGTCACGATCATTTGCGAAAAGTGGATTTTCCAATTGGAATGTTTTATTTACAATTCGAATACTCGAATACTTAAATTCTTGAATACAACACAATGAATTGATCGCGTGTAGTGCGAAGAAACCAATTGACAATTGAGAATTGTAGAATTGAAGAAGCTTCGATCAGACAGTTTATTATCCAGACTTATAGACACACACATCTTCGCCGACTTTTATTTGCTCTGGACAAATACAGAAAACAATAATGAGAAACAAACCTAAATAAACGTTCTCAAAGAGTTACGAGAGTTCGGGAGATCGAGAGATCCACACGTTTATCGATCCAACAATCGATCAAAGTACAGTTTACATCCATAAGGTGCAACACAATATGTATACGAAAATTTGTATTATTTTTTTTACAATTTATTTTATTTTTAAGTTCAAATAACTCAAATTTTTGTAAATATATTTAAAACAAAAATTAAAAACTGTAAATTTTTATTAAAAAATCATAAAAAAAATGTTGTATTTTAATTATTTTATTAAAAAATAATAAATGAATTTTTATATGAATTTTTTTGACGAACATTTTTAGTTTTAAATAAAATATTTTATTTTTTTTTCATATTTAGTCCCAAAAATGCCTCAATAACTAAAAGTTATTAGAGTGTTTTTAATATTTTCTTAAAGTTTATTATAAAGCAAGAATTGAAAAGCTACAAATTTAATTTATATCAGTGTACACTCCCACTGCATATAACATAATGATTTCCCAGTATTTTCAAACGCAATAACTGACCTAACAATCTAAACTGCGACAATTTGTCACAACAACGATAAAAACATATAAATATAATAATGATAATAATGATAATAATAATAATATGCACATATATCAACATTTGTGGAGCAACAAGTGAATCAAACTTGATTTGTGCATATTAAATTAAGTATTTCCAAGAATTTATCTGAATCAAGCTACCTCAACAATAGAGAGTACTGCGACTTATATTTTATATATATGTATTCAAGATATATATATATAGATATATATATATATACAATTTATACAGTTTTCCCACAGTAATGGGAACAATGCACTGATGATGATTTTCAATTGCAATTGTAGTATGCAAAACTATTTATAACAAGCACAGTCAAACAGCTCGACTGTTAGATGCCCAGTATTTAAAAAAAAGCCGTTTCTGGATTCAAACTCGGATTCCCCGAATCGCAACCAGGAGTTCTATTCGTTAAACCACCAATTACAAGATTAGATGACTGCTACAAGTCAATTCAAAATTTTTGGGTATGGTTATTTTTTTAACTCTGCAATATTTGCAGTAATAAATAAGTACTTTGTTTTTTAACCGATCGAGCTGAAATTTTCAACAAGCTTTTCTAAAACTACAAGCATTCCGTGTGTCAAATCTCATGGCTGTTGCTTTTAAATTGCTTCTGTTACTCGATTTTTAATATTTTCCAAATTCTAAAACAAACTTAATCTGAGTGCAGGATATAAAAAATGCTGTTTTTCAAATTTGGTAGCACTGGCTCTTAAGGTCTCTGAGATCTAAGTGTTTGGTCAAAGAGACAAAGCTTGTCAAAAACCTATTACACCTGTGTACACTCTTAGTACTGGGCTTAAAACGAGTATATGTTTGTTTGTATAATGCTGATTGTCATACAAAAACATTGTAACGGTGACGTCACATTGTTTAAATGTTGTTAGTTTGTTGTTTTTCCAGCTCTTTCTTAACCCACTGACTGATAAATTGTGGAACCCATGGATTATGTGGAATGCAAAACTGATGATTTAACCGTGAGATCGAAAGCTGCTGCAACTAATTAGTAATTACCAAGTTAAGACTGAGGTTGAGACTAAAATTGAGACTGAGACTGAGACTGAAAATGAGAGTGAGTCGCTGAGGCGCATCAAACGATTGTTAATTGCCTATTGGGTATATATATATATATATATATATATACATAACATTCAGTCTGTTTATAGAGCCATAGTTATAGTACATCGGGTTATTCCAGTTAAATAACCAGAAAATTGTGTAGGTCAGGTCATAGTAGTCAATTTTTTTACACTCTCACTACTATTTTCAATTCTAGTGAAATTTGATTTTTATTAGCACTATTTTTAAGTATACCCTGAGCCCATTGAAAATGGACAAAAAAGGGTATAATGCATTGGGCAGAATGTATGTAACAGGCAGAAGGGGGCGTGGCAGACCCCCGAAAGTATATATATTCTTGATCAGGATCAACAGTCGAGTCGATTGAGCCATGTCCGTCTGTCTGTCCGTCTGTCTGTCTGTCCGTCTATTTGAACGCGTCGATCTCAGAAACCATAAGAGCTAGTGACTTCAAAATTGGTATGTAGATTCCTGGATACCGTACGCAGATCAAGTTTGTTTTTATTTTTGGATCGGACCACTATATCATATAGCTGCCATAGGAACAATACATCGAAAACGAGGTTTTAGTATAAAAAAATAAATTGTTTTTGAAAAAATCGATATTTGGAACTCGATCTACTATTTTCCGATATATCGACAACTCGATGCTTATTTTTGTCAATTTTCTATTTCGATATAAAACTCGATCTAAAGTTTGAATTAATATCACTACCTTAAATCATTTTAATTTGATTTTTGTTTGTGATTGTATCCTTTTAGAAATATTTTAATATTACGAAATTTAACAGGTTGATATGAACAAAAAGTTTAAAATTTTTAACAAAAAAAAAAATCAGTTTTTCAATGTATTTTAAAAAAAAAAAATAATTTTCTTGGGGTTCTTTTCTTTTGTTTTTTTTTTCAGCTTATAGCAAGTAAAAAATTTTAAAATGTTATGAGATCTATTGGGATTCAGTTTCAAAAATACAAGCAACCGTTGTCAACATAATTATTTGACTACCTGTGCAGACACTTAAGAATGCATCACATGCAATAAGTATGTAATTATGTGTCTGTATAATTATTGTGAGTGCTGTAAACTTGTACTTTCTCAATTGACATCCGAAAGTGAGAATAAAGAGAAGCCGCACTTTTCGTCTCTTCTTCTTCTTCTTCTTCATCTTCATTTACTTCTGCTTCATCTCCTGTTTTCGACTGATTTTTTTCCATTTTTATTTTAGGGCACACCACTTACACAAACATATGTACAGTGAGTTAAGTAACTGCTTTGACAATTTTAAAAAAAATTTATTACCATTTAAAAAAAATTAAATTTTATATCTCCCCTTTTAAATTTATTTAAAATACAAAAGCAACCAAATAAAAACCAATCAAATTAACCAAAATAAAAATGATTAATAATTTTATTATTATTATATTTGATTTTATTATTATATTTTTTCTGTCAAAATATTTACTTGACATATAGAGTGTAGAAGCATGATGAAATTAACAAGGTGGAGTATTCACTCACCACAGCCCTCATTTTCCGGGCCAAAAATATTCACCATGATTCGTGGTGAAAGTAAGTTGTCAAAATTAAAAAAAAAAAATGTTCAAATTATTTGATTGAGCAAATTGTACCTTGTAAAAATGCCCAGGAAATGCAAAATCTGTGGTTCTCTCTTAAACGCGGTAATTCGTGTACCAAGGGAGTTGAATTAGAGGAACAAAATAGAATTTGTCCACTGCATTTTAAGGATTCAGATTTCCACTATGCATCCAACAGCAACGTAAAACGGAGGCAATTGTTACCAAACGCGGTGCCTCAACGCAACAAACTTAATGTAAGACGGAGAGACACACATGGCTATATCGACTCGGAATATATATGCTTCATTAGTTCATGAGTTGGTCCTTCTCCCTGTAACATGCATTCCAACTAATACAATAGAAATTTATACTTAATTTAAAAATAACGGGTAAAACATATTTCCCAAAATAACGAAATAGAGAGAAGAGAACGACAAAAAATTTTCGACGTAGCATGCTTTTCAATGTCGTCTCTCTCTCTGTCAAAATGCTCTCAAAGTGGTGAAAACATTGGCGCCTGTGGTGAGTGAATACTCCACCTTGTTAATTTCATCATGTGTAGAAGTAGGATAAATTTCATTTATTTTTGAAATATTTTTTTTTTTTTGACAAAATAGTTGCGTGACATACTGTATGAGTTTTGTATATATTTTTTTACTGTTCTTTAATTAGCTTTAAAATAACAAATGTCATTTTGTAATTATCTGTAAAATAACAAATGTGCATATTTCACATATTTATTTGTGTTAAAATAGTTACATGACATACTGTTTGAATATTTTATGATAAATTGCTACTATTTTAGAAGTGTTTTTTAAATAATAAATGTCATTTTTTTATTATGTTTAAAATAAGAAATGTGTATAATTCACTTTATTTATTTTTTGTCAAAATATTTACTTGACCTACTGTCTGAATATTTAATGATAAATTGCAATTGTTTTTTTAATTGTTTTTCAAATAACAAATGTCAAATATTTGTTTTTTTTATTTCAATGCTCTGTCAAAATTGTTACTTGACATACTGTAATACATGCGTGTATGTATGTGTGTGTGTGTGTGCAATTGGTTAGCTACCATTTAAGGTAACGGTAAATAAAGCTCACCTCCAACTGTTGCTGTCTCTGTTGCTCCGCTTGCTGCTGCTCAGCTGTTGTTGTTGTTGCTGTTGTTGTTGTTGGCATCTCCTTTAATTTGCCGTTGGCTTCAAAATCGACAGTTGTCATTGTTGTTGTTGTTGTTATTATTGTTGTTGTTGTAGTTGCTCAACAATAAAATGCAATGCACATAAAAGCGGTAAAAAGTGTGAAAGAGACACAAAATGCGCGCAAAATACAAAACGGAATACAGAAAATAAAACAAGCAAATAAAACGCGACTCTCAAGTTCATATTATTTGTAAATGTTATTTATTTATTATTATTTTTGTGGTATTTAAAAGCGCACGCGCGTGTTGCAATTTGTTAAAATTAAAAACATTTAAAAAAAAAACAAAAGAGGAGGAGGGGGAGAGTACACAGTTTGTCACGTTTACACCGCAATCACCGCAGAACAAATGAACTTTAATTCTTGCTTAAACCGCGCTTAAGAACGAAAAATCTCAAATCAAATCAAAAGCAAAAGTAAAGACAATTGCAAGAACAACAATTAGGCTGCGTCTGCGTCGGCGTCGACAGCGCTGCAGTTACTCCAAATTGAAAGAGAGAGTGCGCAAAATTCAAAGAGCGTCAAAGCGTTGAGTGATAATTTTCAGATATACAACATGCACAGCGTGCACAAGTGGGAAAGGGAATGGGAAAGGGAGACAGCGATTCTGTTGTATCAATTAACAGAGATTAGCGCAGTCAACGCGCGCTCTCTCTCAAGCATATCTTATATCTTACGCTCTCTCTCTCTCGCTCTCTGTCAAGCCGTGCAGTGCAGCTTAGGCAGCGCAGTCGCAATCGCTGTTGCGTCGCTGCGACTTCGTGTTTAATTCGACCGCGCGCTTTTTGACTGTCAAGTTCAATGCTGATAAAAAGCTGTTAATGTGTGTGTGTGTTTTTGTTTGTGTGTGTTGTTGTTCTTTGTATTTATGCTTATCCATTTGCTATTGTGAATGGGTGTGGGAGTGGGGGTGGGGGTGTTGTAACAAATGCATGCAATCACTATAAACTACACTTACAAAAAATGTGTATATAAATATAAGAAATCATAATATTAATCTTAATTCTAGTTTCAATTGTTATAATAAATATTATTAAAACATTTATGCGTACGAATTAGTCAGCATTCTAATCTTTATCTTTGTTTCAATTTTATTTTTTAATAAATAATAGTTGAAGTTTTATAATTTTATTTATTATCTAGGTAAAAAAAAAAATATAACTCATTTATCAACCTATCTCAATCAAATCATAATTATTACTTAAATGTAAACATTTATAACTATATTGTAATAAAATTTTAAATTTAAATGTTATTTAAAATAAAAGTTGAAAATTTATTATTCATTCATAAGTTCATAAATTTTATAAGTTAAATAACATAAAGTCCATTAATTATTTATCTAGTAATTTATCAAAATGTGTACAGTATTTGACAAAAAAAAAAACATTTTAAATAATTAGAAACAAAAGTTTTTTATACCAAGCAATTCACTTAAAGTATAAACTTTGACCCCAAACTTAACCGATCAAATCGTCTTAGCTACGGTGTGAGAAAATTTCAACTTTCTAGGTCTTACGGTTTGGTCTTCTTAATCATCAGTGAGTTAGTGAGTAAGTCAGGACATAAAGTTTCATATATAAAAGATTATGGAATGGTAATGTTTTTAGAGAAATTAAACAAAAAATCGTAATTTCAATTATTATTACAAATAAAAGCTGTAGTTTGATAAGTGTATTATAATACACTCATATAAATTTAAAAATCAAAAAATTATAAATTATCATTGTACATGGAATTTCAGTGTAGATTGCTACTTTTGTATTTGAATGGACTTAAAAAATGAAATTATTACCTCAAATCGCTCCAAGGATTCCTTGCTATTAATAGATTCTGATTGCAACTCTTCCATTATTTCCAACCAATCCAGCATTGTTTCCAGTTTGAGCTTTAAAGATCCCAAATTTTTGGTACATTATTATTGGTATATTATTATTATTACTTTTATTATTGTTGTCCAAATTTTGACAACAAACTCCTGGTTAGCAGTGTTCCAATATTCAGGGATTGTAATTAGAATTAAATATAAATATAAATATAATATAAATAATATAAATATAAATTTAAAAAAATATATAATTTTATTAATATTTCACTTTTTTTTTAAATTAATTAATATTTTTAAATTTAAAATAGAAGTTGTTCATGTCTCACAGAAAACCCATTTAAAATTAAGATACTAATAATAATTTCAAGTTCTGAAGTTTTTCAATGCTCTCTTTTTGGTAAGGCATTATAGACAATTTCCAATATTCATCCATATAATTTTAATTCATTTAAAATTTTGTTCTTAATTTAAATGATTTTATTCATTTTAATACTTCTGTTTCTTTTATCGTTTCTATTCAATTTCCAATAATAATACACGCTATTCAATTTATGTAAAATTTACTTTATTCTGTAATTCAAATCAATTTTTCTAATAATATTTTAATGTAATTTTTAATTACTGCTCTAATCAATGATGAGGCACTTTTTTCATTAGTTCTGTTTTTAATATCGTTTCATTACAATTACCTATGTCATACCATTCTACTTTTATTTTATATATAATTTATTAATCTTTTCAATGATGAGGCATTTTTTTTATTATTTAATTTTATTTTTCAATTGAAATCTAGTTATCAATTTTTATTTTAGTGTAATTTATTAATCTTTTCAATGATGAGGCATATTTTTTTTTCATAACTTCTGTTTCTTTTATAGTTCTTTTGAAAATGGTATTAAGAGTAAAGTGCAAATTGAACTTGGCTAATCTCTTGACGAGTATATTAAGCACATATTGACTTCGATTCCCATTCCGATTTCGATTCCGATTCCGATCTAATCTGGCGATGTTTGTCAGCTGACAGAACCTTTTGACTTCGCAACTAAAAATGGCGCGTGCGATATTTGCACCCTTTTCAAGTGGACAGCTAATAAAAGCTTAAGACTTATCAAAGCTATTACTGGAAAAAAGTATTACTCAAATCTATGTACATAAGTGCATACATAAATATAAATATATGTGGTTCCAGTCGTAGATCCAGCATTGTGCTTCTTTGAAAACGATCAACATCTTGATGTCGCAAGGGAATCTAATTATAAAACCCGTTTTTATCGAACACTGACCGCTAAATCCAGATTGTGCCAATATCAGTTGCTTGACCTATTAAATAAAATGCATATGATTAATATCGAATATTGAAAATGATTGATGTTCATGTGACGAAATACGATAAACGATAAATATTTAATTTGTTTAGAAATTGAAAATATAAAGTTGTAAATAACATAAAAAAAGAAAGGGAATTAAACATTGTTATGAATAAATTAAATATATATTATTAATAAATATTATTTATATTATGCTTAAATTTAAATAATTAATATAAATTATTGAATATGATTGATCTGAGGAAATACGATCAACACTTTCCGTAGTTATTTGTTATATTTATATTTAAATTGTTTAGGAAATTATTCCAAAGATTAATGATTTAAATTTTTTAATAATAAAAAAAAAGATAATTATAAATAAATTATGTTAGAGTCTTAACTGTAGACATTATAAATATTTTTAATATTTATTTTGTGTGAACTTAGAACAGTTGATTAAAATTAAAATAAAATTATAAAAAATGGCTTTAAACTGAAATTTAAGATTCTAACTGAAATTATAAAAACTAATTTTTAATAAAGGAGTATAAATGTCTATAATTATTCAATATTTAAATATTCAATATTTGTCGCATTTTTTAATTTATTTTCAATGTTTTCTTAAATACAAACTTAAAATTTTTAAATTCAATGCAAAGTTAAAGTTCTGTGATTGTTTTTAAAAATAAATAAGAATAGCTAATATTAAGATTTGAATTATTATGTTTATGTGCTAATTTATACATTTAAGAATTTTTAAATTTGTATTAATTTTCTTTATTTGAAATTTGAAATAGGAACAACAAGATAATCTAGTAAGACTTTTTAGTGTTTGAACAGATAAAGTTCAGTTTAATATTAACATTATTTCTAATGTTAATGCAATGAAACATTTATTGGACTCGAATAATCTCGAAAGAAACAGGAAAACATAAAAAATAGTAATGGAATATTTGCAAACAAAGCAAAGATTATATACATTTATTTTCGGATCAATTGAATCATTGTAAAGCCCCCGGACAAAGGGATTAATAGTGTTCAGTGTTGCAAGATTTGTTCAGTCAATGACTAAGTTCAAGTGATTATTAGTTAGACTAGAGAAATATAGAAATATAAGTATATATGCCAAGTTCCAAGTACCTTAGAGTGTTGCCAAAGCACTCTAGTGTCATTGTCTTCTGCTGCAATCGTTATCGTTATCGATAGTCTATATATAGTATATATATATATATGTATATATATGCACATTTGTGTAATAAGTTGTAGGAATTTCAGATATGAGACATGCGCTTTTCTTAATAGCCATAATAAAGTGTGTTACTCAATCCATTCATATAAACTCGTCTATATTCGATTCGCATCGTATCGAATACACTCATCATAATAATTCCCGATGGCGTGCAATCTTAATCTGAAGAGCTCATGACCGAATGACAGTCGTTAAATCGAAAGCAAAAAGCGACAAATGCAACAATAAAAAAATAAAAGAGAAAAAATGAAAACAAAATACTTTAATAAATCGCGCACAGTGCCTAATAAAAGTATCGCACAAGGTTCATGTTTAACCACACATAATATCTAATAAATTCATAGGTACATATATTTATGTCTATATCCGTATCAATATCTGTAGAAAACTATGACGGCCTGATTTACACTTGGTGAGCATTTTTGACCCAGTATGCAAAGGGTTAAGAGGATTATAAATTTGTAATAAACTCAAAAACATGTAAAAGACTCGAAATTATCAATTGAAAGTTGAAAACAAGCTTTGACAATCAGGGAATCAAAGCGACTTATAAACCGGTTCTGTTTAAGGTTCCGGTACATGCCGGTACAAGATTCTATTTTGGTCCTTTTCGGTCTGTTCCGGTATCGCTATCAGTACATCCGGGTACAACAAATCAATTTTGAAAATTTTTTAAAAATGTTCAAGTGATAACTTAAGATTTAAAATGTTTAATTTTCAAAATTATCAAAGGGTTAGCATTCAAATCGAAAGCCAAGATCTAGAGAGAATATATTTTTTTTAACGATTTGAATAAAATTAGAATACAGAATACATTTATGGATAAATAAATATATAAATATGATCAAAATGACATTCAGTTTGTAAATCGGTTCAGTTTTGACAAAGTTATGTGAGTTTGAAGTTGGTCTGACCTTTGACCTAGCTACTTTACAAGTCAAAAATTGCGTCAGATTTGACATGATTTTTTACAAGAAAATGAAAGGTCTCAGAATCAAGTTTAAAGTGTTATTTTACACTAATTACGATATAATGAGTTGATTAAAAGTGAAAACTTGAGATTTAAAATTTTGAATTTTCAAAATTCCAAAGGTGGGACCCTTATCATCAAACCCAAGATCTGGAGGAAAATAATTTTTTTTACAAAATTAATAAAATTTGAATGCAGAATGAATTAAGAGGCCAAACCATGATCAAAATGACATTCCGATTCAAAATCGGTTGATATTTGACTAAGTTATGCAATTTTGAAGTTGGTCAAACTGTGGACTTAACATCTTTACAAGTCAAAATTTTTGATCGATTTGACATGATTTTTTACAAAAAAATTAAAGGTCTCAGAATCAAGTTTAAAGTGTTATTTTATGCTAATTACGATATAAGGAGTTGATTAAAAGTGAAAACTTGAGATTTAAAATTTTGAATTTTTAATATTTCAAAGGGGGGACCCTTAGCATGGAACCCAAGATCTGGAGGAAAATAATTTTTTTTACAAAATTAATTAAATTTGAATGCAAAATGAATTTAGTGGCCAAACCATGATCAAAATGGCGTTCTGTTTGAAGATCGATACAGTTTTGACAAAGTTATGCGAGTATAAAGTTGGTCTGAAAACTTCAGTTTTAAAAATTTTAATTTTCAAAAATCCTTACCATTAGAATTGAAACCAAGATGCAGAGGGAAAACATTTATTCAAGGGAATTACTTGAAATACAGAATGACTTTAGAGTTCTTTTATATTTCTGGAATTACTCGTAATTTTTTTAAGGTATTAAAGAACTTATATAGGTTTCACATTTTTGGTAAATATTTCCTTGGTTTTTGTTGTACTTCACAAGAAGACTAAAGGGCATCTAAGAGTCGAGCAACGCTAATGTTCTTATTTTAGCGTTGAAATCGTAAATACTATTAACAGTTATCGGTGGAACGATTAAGTTCATAAAACAAAATCGGTTGTCGAGGCGAATTCCAATCATCATCGCAATAGATAAGATCATTTTTTTTGTTTTGAACCCAGCACCTGCTCAAGGATTGACGTCTTAATCGAGATTATTTATTGGGGTAAAATTTGGTGAGTGTGAAACAGACTTAACCTACAAATTGTTATGGCATTTACTGTTGTCTCAATCCATAAACGCATCTCACAGTTCCTCGTATCTTACAAATTATCTAACTAGTTGAGATAAGCAATGAATTGACACGAAAAATATTTAATTAATGACTTGCGCCGCAGACACGAGTCTAAGTCGAGGGGAAACGAGTGAAAACGAGTGGAAACGAGGCTGCTGTTTACCAGATAACTGATAACAGATAACTCATAACTCATAACAGACAATTGATAAGAGTCTGGCCCGATATTGGATTCCCCCTGTCAAGTGTCATGAAGTCGAGAGATGAAAATGATTCGATGATAAGAATATATTCGATATATCGTATAAATATTGCGGAAATTATACGAAGATTTAAAAACTAAAGATCGTCTAAATCTGTAGAGTTACGGGGTTTTTCCCTTAAGTAAAATTGTTATTGGGTAATACAAATTTGGAATATCTAAAAGTATTTTTATTAAAAAACGCTGAATTTGTTTTGACTTTTCCTAATTTTTCTCATGCCAATTATGTTTTTCTAATTTTTATTTCATAATAATACTATCTCTAATATTGTCATTCTCTAATTATTGTCTTTCAATTTGTTTCTTCTTTTTTTCACTCTGAATATTTTTCTATACTCAATTTCTTAATTATTGATTCCTTCGTTCTTAGTTTATAATTGTTTTGTTTTTGTAATTCCGTAAAAAATACTTGACATTCATATGAGGTACCTGGTATAGTATATCTCCACTGAGATACCCTAGGATTTGTTGTGCCTTCGACTAGATCGATTAGGCCATAAATTATTATAAGCTGCGAAGGACGCATGGCATTATAAATAAGTGTGTACTTCAGTTCAGATAAGCTGATAAGCTAACGTTGTTGGCTTATCATCAAATAACACGTTGCATTATGTTCTCAAATTTCCCAAGTCGCGAGATCAACGCAAGCGATTAACGGTTAAGGGCAGGTAGTAGTAAAACAACAAATAAAAACATACCTGAAAAAAGGTTATTTTAAAGTTATCGAAAAGGTCGAATCAATTATTTTGGTTAAAGGATTTACTTCGTGTTTGTCCCATTGAAAAGATTTGAATGCAGTATTGATTTAGAGGCCAAATCATTTTCAAAATGACATTCTGTTTGAAAATCGGATCAGTTTTGACATAGTCATCGTCTGTCTGTCCGTCTGCCTGTCTGTATGTCTGTTTGAACGCGTCTCAGAGACCATAAAAGCTAGAGACTTCAAACTTGGTATGTAGGTTCCTGGATATGATACGCACATCAAGTTTGGTTTTTTTTTTGGATCGGACCTCTATATCATATCGCTGCCATAGTAACGATAGATCGAAAACGAGGCTTGAGTATGAAAAACTTCTTGGTTATTTGGAGTTATCTCGACCAATCTGACACAATATATATTTGGGCTGGTATTATACATCCTGACTAAATTTCGTTCAAATCGGACCACTATATCATATAGCAATATATAGCCATAGAGACGCTCAGCCGAAAATCAAGTTGTAGTATGAACCAAGGCTGCAAACCGGTTCTGAGCCGAACCTCGTAGAGCCGGTTCGGTTCGGGTTTTAAAGCAGCCTGAACCGGGTTATGAACCGAACCTTAGAGATTATGTACTTTGCGAACCCGAACCTAAACCGAACCGCTTTATAAAACTAAAGGTTCGGTTGAAAAAACAAAATAATTACATAAATTTTATGGTTTTCAATTATTTGAGACTTTGAATTAAAATAAATCATATTTAAATCTTCAAATACATTTAAATTATCAAAATTTGATTTCTTTTAAAAAAAATAATTAGATTAAAATATAGAGGAAAATGTATAATAATAAAAATATTTTTGGTATGAAATTGAAGCGAGGTTCGAACCCAAACCTTGGTTTTAGGGGGTATATAAACCATTTCGCGAACCGAACCGATGTCTTGCTCTATGGTTCAAATCGCCGAACTGAACCTTTAACGGAATTTTGGAGGTTTACCGCCTTGGTATGAACAAGTTCTTTGTTTTCTGAGATAACTTAAGCAAAGTGATAGAATATGCAGTTATTTTGGTGTTATTTATCCTAACCAAATTTGGTTCATATCGGTTTCCTATATCAAATACCAATCGGTCGAAAATCAGCTTGTAGTATAGACTATCTGGCCATAGGGTATTTTTCTGTCGAGCATGCTCGACTGTAAAACTATCGTATAAAACTATTGCATAAAACTATCGCATACATGTCGGAAAAACTATCGGAAAAAACTATTTTCCAAAATTTTCCTACAAATTTTTAATTATTAAAAAAAATTATTTTCAATGCTAATTTAAAATGGGTTTTCATTGGCATTACTTAATGCCACCGAAAAATTTTTAATTTAATGCCAATTAAATAATTTTTCACTAGCACTACTTTTTTTTGCAATGCTAGTGAAATGAAATTTCATTACCCCTCCTTTTTTTTAAATACTAATTCTAATCGCAGGTAAATGGGCAGCAGGCAGCGGGCAGCGACGCCGACGTCAAGAGCGACACGCGCGCAGTCGCAGTTGCGTCGCAGTCGCTGTGGCAATCATGCCTGGTCATCGCTGTCGCAGTCGCTGCTGACGTCGACGCGTCGACGCTGGCGTTGACGTTGACGCTGGCTTCTTAGTCGACTTACACGCATCTAAGTTCAGTCTGTTGATCGCCGTTGGCGAACTTGGACGCGTCTCGCTTGGAATCGCTTCGCTTCGTTTCGCTTTGCATCGCATCGACTTGTCGCGTATTCCCTTCGATATCGAATTCGACATCGATTTCGAATTCGAATTCGAGTCTTTTTTGTTGCTTGTGCTTTGATTATTGCGTTCAATCCATGTTTCAATGTTATTAATGTGAGTTACTAACTAAAAGTAACCAGTTTATATCTTTTTTTCGAAATGCGTTGTTCTTTTTAAAAATAATGTTTTTGTTTTATTTATTGAGCTCGCCGACCGCTTTACGTGCTAATTACAATAAAAAAAATATATATATATAAAGAAAGAAACAACAAAATTGAATAATATCAACCTATTCAGTTCAACGCATTAAAAATTCACTTTTTGATTACAACTTTTATTGAAATTGTTTTTTGTATTTTTTTTTTCTGTTGTGATTTGAATTTTCGGAATTTCGAACTCACGTTATTGTAAAACCGTGTTCTGATTTCTCTTTCTCTTCAATTTCAAGTGTCGCATAACGGATGTAAAGTGAATACAACCCGAAAACAACAACAACATCAACAATATGCCGGACAACGATAATGGTACTAACTAATATAAGACCTAATAATTATTATAATAGTAAACAGAAAAACATACTTTTCTTTAAAACAATAATTTTTTTAGAAAATTATCTTTCCAAAAAGTCGTTTTTCAAAAAGATTTTCAGTTTAATTTAGAAAAAAAATGAGATTTTGAGAAAATAAACCAATAATACAATTTTTAGAGTAATATTTTTCAGTTTGTAGAACAATTTTCCTCAATATTAAAACAATTTTACAAAAAAAAAAAATAGAAATTTTTTAGTGAAGAATTAAAACAGTAAATTAAAGTCGCCAATCAAGTGACAGCGCTTAAATTGTAATTACCAATAGATAATTGAACAATTCTCGTTATTTTCGTAATACAAATCTACAAGCCGATAAGATATCGGCTCTTTGAAACTTATCTTGAAAACCTTATAATATAATGGGTGATTAGCAATTTAATTCATCGATTTGATATATTGCCCATTTCCCCAATTCCAAGAAATTCCGAAAGCGACTAACTGTACAGTAAATCAACTTATTCGGTATATATAGTATACACATATATAATCTTATCAAATTCAAGTGTCAGGAGATGATAATTTGGTGAACCATCATAACATGCGTTTACTGTAGCTCTTGTGACTTCTCTGCTCTCAAGTTGACTTTCGAAAACCAATTCCAAACTTGGATAATAGACACAGCGTAGATTTTGTGGCATGCAACTTGTTGAAGTAGATATTCCATAATCGAATATATTTATATTCATTTATCGAATACGAAATCGAGTATTTTAGTAAGAATAAACTAAAAAAAAACAAAGAACACAATTTGATGTAATCAATAGAAGCATGGAGAAAGGGAAGAATGGAAAAATATTGCAATACAACTTCGAAAAAAAATCCAAAGTACAACAGATTCAGGAAAAATCAAATTTATCAATATTTTAACAATATTTATTATTATTGGATTTATAAACATCATATTTATGTACACATATGTAGACACTTTTTGATTCTATATAAATCTAATTAAATGGTACTCTAAAAAGTTGTTTTTTTTTATTTCTAAGAGTATTTCTGAAATTTAACTAAAATATTAAAAAGTCGATAATTTATAATTTAAGTTTTTGGCTTTCCAATTTTCTTAATTATTCAAACTTTAATTTAAATTGCTTTCTTTTTGCTGGTTTCTTCTTAAGAGTATTTCTGAAACCTAACGAAAATATTGGAAAAAAAAAGTATAAGTCGACATCATAAATATTTATGTATATAAAAGTTTCTGGTTTATTTTGATATTTTTATTCCTCATTTTCTTCTTCTCTTTTCTAACTTTAATTTCCCAATGACATTCAAAACTTTGATTTCCTAATTTTTGTGTATAAATTCGGATGATTTGTAGAAATACTTCTAAGGAAATACGATTCAATGTCAGTTTTTAAATTAGGAGACATGTATATAACTCAATTCGGCTATAACTCGAGTCGTTACTGTCTAGATTTAAACAGTTATGAGTTTTGTTTTGGATACTACGACTATTCGTATAATTGCCTATGGTATTCCCAGCATTAGGGTGTGTTGGCTAATTCGATTTTTCCATGACTAATTTTACTGCAATCTCTCTGAGTAATCATCATAGGCGGATGCACAAGTACAAAATGAAGCTGCTTGCCGCTATAATACCCTGTTGTGATTAAAAATATGTTGCTTCTAATATAAACATCTATACTCTTAATAATCACCCATGAACACCTATAATTATTTAGACCTGAATGTAACGCTTCACTGAAAAAAATGTTTACCCAAAAAGGTCACAATACTCGTTTTTTCCCCAACATTTTTTAAATTGCCCTAAAAATAGGTTTCTTATTAGAAACTTGTTTCAAATAATGAATTTTCTCAATTTTAGAAATTATCTTTTTAAAGCTATACACCCTAAAGCTATTATTTTTCATAAATTTAGGGCTCTTTTTATTAAAATAATGAAATTTTTGCTAGATGGAGTTAAAACTACCAATTTCTAAGAAAACTTTGCTTACATCTATATATATGTATATAAAACTCTGTCCTGACTGACTCACAGACTGATAATTTTCGGATTCCAAACGGTCAGACCTAGAAGGTTGAAATTTTCACACAATACAGCTGCGACCAACTCATAGAAAAGACGGAGTTTTGTGCAATTCAAATTGCTTATCAAGAAAAACATTGTCGTTTTTTAAGCTATCCCAAACAAACTCACAGATTGTGTATATATCTAGACATAATTTAAAGAGTTCTTTTAAAAGGAACTACTTATAATGTTGCTAATATTTTGATTAGACTGCTCGCAAATGTTTACATTTAAATATGTGATTTTATTTGTGCTCCGTATTTTTACTGAGTATTCGCTTAGTCGAGCATATACTCTTCGTCGAACAGACTCTGCGTAATTGTTGCCAGTTGTTTTTTTCTTTCCAAATAGCAATTAACAATAAAGTTGTAACCAATTCAAGTCGAGAACTAGCCAAAAATGTTGTTACCCAAAAAACAAACTTTGAGTGAAAAATGGAATATTGAATTTGGCGATAAGCCATTGTATAGTGAGTAGTATCGATAAATATACGTCTGTGGCAATAACTACTATATAGCTGTGCCTAGTAATTAACGTTAACAAGTCAATCATTCAGCTTGTTGCCGAGTCATGTGCACAAATGTATCTGTCAGATACAGATACACACACAAAATACCAACAAAATACAAAATACACATTTCACTTCGATAGCGATTGCGATTCTTACCAAGAATGCTGCGTGGGAAACTACGTACCATATAAAATTGTATAAAAATGTAGTACCTATTTTTTCGATCCATAAAACATGAAAAAAGTACCACAAAATACCAGAAAAAAAGTCGGCTTAATCGCTTGTAAATCAGTTAACAGCAAACAGTTAAGAAACAACAACGAAACGGATAAACGTCAACCGATAGAGTATACTATATAGATTACTGATAACAGCCACAATCATAACACCAAATCGCCAGTCATATATACTCCACTAAACATATACTATATATACGTACTATATATTTTTGTATATAGTTTTGTACTTAGTTGACGGATATTTACGACTTTCGAGTTGTTCGCTCAAGTGGTAATCGCAAAGCAATTTCATGTCGATATGGATGTTTTATGTCTATATATACTATACTATACTATACATACTCCTATATACACACGTCCGCCCAACAAGATGAAATGATATATACTATACAAATGTTATATGCCCATTGTAAAACATGCATTGTTTTTATGTATAGCGTTCTAAATATTATATTTATATGTCTCAAAAGTACGATAAAAAAATAAATAAAAAATTATTTTTATATTTCATTAAAATAATGATTTTTCTATTAAAAATTGAGAAAACGCTAAAAAAAAAATTAAAGAAAAAAGCTACTTGAATACATTTTGGGATTTGGTAATTTTATGTACATTAACAATTGAAATTAAAAATATTTCTTGTAAATTTAAAAAAAAAACATCTTATAAAATAGTTTATTTTTTTTTTTTAATTTAACAATAAAATAAATTAAATAACGATAGCTACTAAAATTATGGTATTTTTTGCTATTTTTGACAGTTTTGGTATTTTTGGATTTGTTAATGTTTTTCCATTTTCAGTTTTTAATACAAAAAACGGAAAAATATTTTTTAAAATATAATTAATAAGAATAGGCTTGTTTTTTTGGAAATATTTTATATTTAGAGGTAAAGGTATTTGTAACTAATTAATTTTCAATTCCTAATATAAAAATTTATATATAATTTTGCGCTTGACACTTTTATTGAATTCAATATTTTTTTTTGTTTATGCTGGGTATCTGCAAGTCGCTCAATATTGGTCTTATGTGAGTCGGTCTGCCAGATTTTAAGATTAAATCAGTCACAGGTTATGTGAACAGCAGCTGCTCATTAAAGTAACAATTAGTTTGGTTAGCACTTGAAACAAATCTGGTAAATTAATTTTCCATGAATATACATCAAAATAGAAAAATAGAGCTTGTTATGAGCTGAAAGATTTGTTGCTACATTGGGAATTATTTGAACTAGTTGATTTATTGATAAACATGAGAGGGTCTACTTCATTGAAGAAAAGTTATGAAGTATCAATTATATTAGTCAAGAAAACTATAAAAATCAGGGACTGTAATCATTATAAGTTTTATTATAAAACTCAAGAATAATCAATATTATATTAGTTTTATTATTTTACTTATGATTACTTTTAAGCAAAAAAATAAAACTCAGGAATAATCATTATTTTTTGAGTAAAATAATAAAAATCATAAATCTTAAGATCATGGTAATATTACATAAATTACTTTTAAAGAAAAATTTTACTATATTTCTTATTTTTTTACAGTTACTCACAGTGAATAATTTTTCAATTAAAAAAAATAAAAAATTATCCCTGATAAAAATTGTTTTGAATTTTCGCATTTTAATGTTGGGTTTGATTTTCAACAAACAATTTTAACGATATAGTTCACTATAAAGTTCACTATTTTAAGCAAAGTTTAATTTCAACTTTTAAGGTTTCATTTATGTCGTGTACAAATTTCAGCCTTCTACCTCTTACGGTTTTTGGCATTCTGGTGATTTGTGTGTAAATTTAAAGGTGAATCAATCAATTATTCAGTCAGTCTGTTAAATAGTTTTATATATATAATATATATATGTATAAAAGATGAACGATAATATAACGCTTAAATGTAACATTAAATTTGACTGACATTGACATAGTTGAGGGAATTGAAGTTATATGAATGAAACTGATCAGTTTAAGAGTTATCAGCGACAATCGGCAATCGACAATCGGTAATCGACAATGTTGTTGAAAACATTCGCATTTGAATTCGCATTCGAAATTTACAATCGCATTCACATTGTTTCATTTTCATTTTCATTTGTCATTTACCAAGTCACTTTTTGTTTTTGGGCCAAGTTAGTTGATAGTTCCAATTGGATTGCGACGTGCTGGCTGCCCGGACTTCAAACAATGCCGATATCAAGGCTGATAAGCACTTTTGATATGCATACGAGTATGCCAGTTATTCGAGTGTATTCATAACAAATGTAGGCGAAAAGGGGGGTAACAAGTACTCACTCAAAATAGAAGTAGCTATATGTACTACATATATATTATATGTATGAATATGGCCAACATATTATTTGGACGCACGCTTCTTTATGACATAATAATCTGCACTCGTATTGGCTCATAAAAATAAATGTTTATCAAACAAAAAAAATAAAAAGAAACACGCGATTAGTTCGACACTCGATTCAAGTCTGAAATACAGTTTAATCTGTAGAGCAGGTGAAAAACTCTTCTCTTCTTCTTTTCTCTCGATCACACTCGACAGTAGGATACCCCGTACCCAGGTACTCTTTAATAAAAGTTGTTTTGCGACCAATTGTTCCTATGGCAGCTATATGATATTTGGAACCAATTTAAGCCAAATCTGGTCAGAATGTACAAATAACCAACATAAATGCATATTCTATTAGTTTGGTTAAGATATCTCAAAAAACAAAAACTTTTTTCATACTAAGACATTTTTTTGATTAATCGTTTCTATGGCAGCTATATGATATAGTAGACCGATTTGAACCAAATTTGGTCAGGATGTATAATACCACCCCAAATGTGTATCGTGTGAGATTCGTTGCAATATCTCAAAAATCGAAGAAGCTTTTCATACTAAAACTTCATTTTCGATCTTTCGTTGCTATGGCAGCTATATGCTATAATTGTCCGATCCAAAAATAAAAACAAACTTGATCTGCTCACGGTATCCAGGAACCTACATACCAAGTTTGAAGTCTCTAGCTCTTATGGTTTCTGAGATCGACGCGTTCAAACAGACGGACAGACAGACAGACAGACGGACATGGCTCAATCGACTCGACTGTTGATCCTGATCAAAACTGTATATACTTTTGGGGGTCTGCCACGCCCCCTTCTGCCTGTTACATACATTCTGCCAAATTCATTATACCCTTTCTTGTCCATTTTCAATGGGCTCAGGTTATAAAAACTGCAGCATATAAGGCTGACTAATAAAAACTATAGTATAAGGTAGAATTTCTATTATATTTCTTATTATATTGTCATACAAATTTTAGTTTTGATTCAATACATAATACATCTAGACATCTTCTCGGTATATTAACCGATTCAAATAAAATTCTATGTAGTCTTTCGCTAAATATTTATCGTGTTGTAGAGCAAATCTCAAGGCTTTAGCTTAAAAATTGATGTATTTCATTGATTTTATATTTTCTATTTACGAGAGCTGAGGAAAACTTTGCATTATCCTAAAAACAATCTTGATCGTGTTCTAGCAGGAAATCAAACCGAAACAAATATCTGTTCCGGTTCCGGAGCAGTTTAAAGTGGAGCTGATTTTTTTTTTAATCTATATTTTTTTACAATACAACATATTTAATTTTAAATATAAAGCAAATTTATATATGTACAGAAAATAAAATTTTTGTTTTAGAATAATGTATCGGTTTTCGGCTCTTCAAAAAATTGTTTATTTTAGTAACGGTTCCGCTTGCGGTACTAAAACGTTCCGGAACCGAAACTGTTATTATTCCCTGGTTATTAGACTATAAAAGTATTGTCACAAACTTTTATTGTCTCACCTCTAAGAACTGTTGAGATCTAGAACTTAGAAATGAAACAAATGCATAAAAGAAACTGTCTGATTTATGTGTTAATTTATGGAATGCATACAACATGCGTTATCCATTTATGATGGTAATCCGGAGGCCTATCCGTATATACTACGTGTACCAAAACTGAGACGGAGTGTGTTACGAGTCCAAATATAGAGATTCGTTGACCTAAAGTGGATCGTTGACAATGCCAGTGACAGTGACAAGTCAAATGCACGGAAATTTATGAAGTACATCAAAATTCACACATTGTGATCTTAGAAGATCTTTGGGATGTGTTCAGGCATTTGGATTTAGATTTCGATTCAGTTGTCTCAAGTATATCGTGATCTACGTTTCGCTTTCTGATGAAATCTTAGATGTTAAATATGAGAAACATTTCCCGCTGAATTCAAGTCAATCATTATGGCAAATCCGGCGGAGATAGTACCGCTTTTAGGTCGCTTATTTTTTGATCCTTAAGAGTGTAAAAGCTATCTAAAATTTTTTTCTATATCTATTGTAGATATCAAACCAGCGACAGATGTGCCTGGAAACACTGAAGACGCCGCAGCTGTAGATTCTGCCAAGTCTGAGGAGAATCCCGTGCAGGAGAATTCAAATGGCAAGGCTCGAAAATTAGCCGAATTGGAGGATAGCCCAGAACCAAAGAAAAATGACACGGATTTAATTGAGAGCAGTAACTTTGACAACTCCGTTGAGGCGGAGGGACAACAAAAGGTAAGACAATCAACTCTCAAAACAATCTATCTTTATCTCAAGCTGATCCAATTCATTTTTCTGCAATTTCTCTAGAAATATCCTTATCCCAAGTCTGTGTTCTTCATCATCAGCAATGAGTTCTGCGAACGTTTCAACTACTATGGCATGCGCAGTAAGTACACTGAGAAAAACAAAGCATACAACATGTAAATAGCACAGGGTGGTTCCTGAAATTAGAACCAAGCGAAAACCAGTCAAAAATGTTGTTTTACAATTCTGAAATACTTTTGATTTAGCCAAAAAAAAAAAACACTGAAATTAAAAAGCTTAGTTAAACTTAGTCAACAAAAAAAATTAAAAACACATCAAATTAAGAATTTCATATTTAGTTTAGCGTTAATTTTTTTTAAATTCTATTACAATTACACTTTTCGTATATTTCTTTTTTAAAATTGCTAATCAACTTTAAATTAAAAAATTTTTATACAGTGATAGAAGAAAAAACCGGTTTCTAAAATAAGAGAAACGTTAATAAACCACAATCTAAAACTCAAGATGTTTTCTCTTATTTTAAAAACTTTTACACGAAAGATCGGAAACTTTAAGCATTTGGGTAAACTAAAATAAGGAAGAAAAAAAGGCATCATAAATTGGGAATTTCAACTAAAACAAATATTCAGATTACAAAAAAAAAGCTTTGGAGAACATAAATTAGAAAATGCCAAAATTAGGAATAATGTTGTTAGGTATAAAAAAAAGGAAAACACAATTCGGAAGACTTTGTTCTTTATTTTTATTTCCTAATAACAATTTTCAAAATTTTGGTTCTTCCTAATTTTAGTCTTCGAATTTTTTTTCTTTCTAATTTTTGTAATCTGAATTCATTTTTAGTATAAGTTCCCAATTTATAATTCCTACTTTTCTTCCTATCTTCTAATTTGTATCTTTCCAATATTTTGTTTTGCTAGCCACAGAATTTCTAAGATTATAATTCTGAATAACAGAATTCTTAACCTTGGTTTCCTTTTATTTTATTTCCAAATTTTCGTATTTCGAGTAGTATTTCGATCGCTTTAAGTTGAAACTGAGGTCTCTTATTAATTTCCTAAATTTTCTTCTTCCAGCTGTCCTGGTGCTCTATCTTAGTCAAAAATTGGGCTACTCGGAAGATACGGCGACGGTAACATTCCATATTTTCACCATGTTTGTGTACTTCCTTTGTGTGTTTGGTGCCATCATTTCGGACTCCTGGCTGGGCAAATTCAAGACCATATTATATCTATCGCTTGTGTATATTTGTGGCTCTATTCTATTGACTTTGGGTGCAATTGGACCACTTAATTTGCCGATGGTAACGTTCACGATGCTGGGATTGGCATTGGTCGCCTTGGGTTCGGGTGGAATAAAGCCGTGTGTAGCGGCATTTGGTGGAGATCAGTTCAAGGTGCCGGAGCAGCTGAAACAGATCACCTCGTTCTTCTCCCTGTTCTACTTTTCGATCAATGCGGGCTCACTGATCTCGACAACGGTTACGCCGATCTTGAGAGAGGATGTTCATTGTTTTGACGATATCAATTGTTATCCCTTGGCCTTTGGTGTTCCTGCTGTCCTGATGATCGTCTCGGTGGTGATCTTTGTCCTCGGTCGTCCCTTGTACAAGATCAAACCACCAGCTGGCAATATGGTGGTGCTGGTGAGCAGCACTATTTGGACAGCGATCACCACCAAGTGCAAGGAGAAGAAGACAAATCCCCGGGAACATTGGCTCGATTATGCGGATAAGAAATATGATCGCAAGATGATCGGTGATGTCAAGGTGCTGATGCGTGTCCTCTTCCTCTATCTGCCGCTTCCCGTCTTCTGGGCACTGTTCGATCAACAGGGCTCTCGCTGGACCTTCCAGGTAGGGGTGTTCATATTTTTACAAAATTATCAATATCAATAATATTTCCATACAACCTTTTTACTTGATATATTCAAAAAATCTATTTAAAAATCAATTAATCGATTTTTGTTAAAGAACTATGTATAGTAGGGTGCATCGCTTGCATCTTACCAAAAAAAATTTTAAATTTCTTATCCAAATTCTAAATCTACGATAAATTCTAAGATGTTTTCAACAAGAAACCATAGTCCTAAGATCAATTCTTGGTCCACACTTCATCAGTTGAAAAATTCTTTTTTTTTTTAACTTTAACATATTATTTTTGACATACTCTTGTTAAGATAAGGACTTTCAAAACTTCAAGGAATCAAAGGTGCAAATTTCCTGAAAACATAATTTTCATCCATGCAATGAAAAAAAACACAAAAATTTTTCAACTCAAAAAACGGTAGCTAGGAATTGATTTTAGAACTATGGTTTACTGGTGAAAGCATCGTCGAATTCACCGTTAATTACGAATTTGGATTAAAATTTGTTGATAAAAAAATAAGATGCACCCTAATGTACAGATTTTTATAGCTAGATTTTATAAAAGTCGAAAAAACAATGCATCGAGTTGTTTTACATTTTTACAATCACAAATTTTTGTGACTTTAATAATATTGACTTTAAATAAGTCCTTTTCCACTTCAATATCAATAATATTTTGATAAAAAAAAAATGATATTGGTATTATCTTTAGTTAATAAAATATATCGCTCAAATATATATGTTTATATGTACATATATTATCTCCAATTCTCAGGCGACTCGCATGGACGGCGATATGGGCTCCTGGGATCTGAAGCCGGATCAACTGCAGGTGCTGAATCCGCTCCTGATTCTCGTCTTCATTCCCCTATACGATGTTGCATTCTATCCGCTGCTGCGACTCGTCGGCATCCGTCGTCCTCTGCAGAAACTGACATTGGGTGGAATCCTCGCCGGCATTGCATTCATCATTTCTGGCATTGTGGAACTCAATCTGGAGGTGAGTAAACGTGTCTACGTTTATATCGATGTGAATGTCTTCAAGTTGTGCACCGACTAGTACCTCTTACGAATTTCGAATATTATTATTATTATTATATAACCAAATGAAAGAATAACATTTTTAATAACTATGAAAAACAAGCAGGCATAATTTACAAAAATGAAAAATAAGAAGTGAATTAAGATGATTTTAAAGAAAGTATTCTTTAAAGTTTTTTTAAAACATGAGACTTAACAAAAAGTTGTTGTAATATTTTGATAATTTTTAATAAAATATTTTTTATTTAGACTTTTTCCAATTTTTGCCTTTACAATATTGTAAGCCAAATTTGATGTTGAAATTTTTCAACAATTTTTTTAACAAAAAGTCGTATTAAAATGCTGATGTTTTTAATAAAATATTAATTAGTTAAACTTTTGTTTTTTTAATTTTTTCCTTTACAATAAAGAAATTTAAATTTTAATTTAAACATTTTCAAAGATTTTTTTATAACTTAAAACTTACCAAACAGCTATTTTAAAATTTTTAATATTTTTAGTGAAACATTTTTTGAACAATTTTGATTACCAAATTTCAATTCGGATTAACATTAATTATAGTTTTGGTTGCAATTTAAATGCACATTTATATTTCTCAATTTTTGTTATTCTTAGTGTTATTTTTTCGAAATTCGCCTAGGGTATCTAGAGGGTGTTTCGATGTGAGCTTATTTTAAAATAGTGCACCAACGTTTTATTACTTTCTGCTGTTGCTTTACACCACACTTTTTCTCTGTCTGTATCGTTTCACGCACGTTTCGCACGCCTAGAAAACCTATCCCGTATTACCGTACAGTCACAACGCCCAACTGCGCATCTTCAACACGGAGAATTGCGACTACAAATTCACCACAAATCTGCCAATACAAGAGCCCGAATTCACGGTGAAACGCTACACGGTGCATACGGATAAAACCATCTGGTTGGATAAGCCGCCATTTAATTTCGAGTATACCATCACCGCCACAGAACCAAATTGTCAGACATATGAGAGCGGTAGTCAACAAATGGCGGATTATACGGCCTGGTCCATGTTTTTGAATGCAAAGAATTTCACACATAAGATTGGCTGGGAAAAGGACTTTGTGAATAAGCCATCCGATAGTTATCCATTGGTTCGAACGGTAGCAAATACGCAGCAACAGCGATTAATCGAATGGAAGGGCAAAAATGAGAGAAAAGAAATGAATGCCAATGAGACGAAATTAATACGAATGTCTGCCAGTAATTATGAGGTTGTCATTGATCAAAAGCCCGTTGGCAATTATCGCATACGTACGGGCGGAGTTTACACTCTGATGGTGAATGAAAAGGCCGATGGCAGTTATGACGGTACTCTGGTGGAGGTTACGGAACCCAATTCAATAAATATCCTATGGCTAGTACCACAATATGTGGTGATGACCCTCGGTGAGGTGATGTTCTCGGTGACGGGTCTGGAATTCTCATATTCCCAGGCACCGCCCAGTATGAAGTCGGTACTGCAGGCTTGTTGGCTCTTGACGGTCGCCTTTGGTAATGTCATTGTGGTGATTATTGCGGAGGCAGCGCTGTTTGAATCGCAGGCTAGTGAATTCTTCCTATTTGCGGGTCTTATGTTTGCCGACATGTTGGTCTTCATGTACATGGCATATAAATATCAACCCAACGATCCCAACAAGAGTGAGGAGGTAGAGCCATTAACGGGTGACGATGCACAAACCGATGAAAAACGACCATCGATTAAACCACTTGAAACGGGCGTTACAAATAAGGGACTGGAGGTTAATGAGTAACATTAAATACCTCTTTACTTCCCAACCATGTTGTTTTCCTTTACCACCTCCAAAAAACAAAAAAAAATAAAACCTTCCATCCTCTTAGATTGTATAAGTAAAGCTCTGTCCCTTATCGTTATCGCTATCGTTATCGTTAATCGCATCTCGGGGCGTTGTTGAATATGACAATACAATACGTTTTAACTAAACTAATCTAATACAAATAAAACAAAACTTATTATCATATGTACAAATGTGTTTTTTTTATCATTTTTTATGTGTCTCTCTTTGTCAAGCTTTCTTTTTTCTTAATCTTATCACCTACACTATCTACACTTCTGTTAAATGTGTCTCTTAACGTCAGTTCTATAAGTGTTCACGTTTGTCCAATTGTCAGAGTCGCAGCTCGACAGAATCTCGACAGAGATTCAGAGTATTGAGGATCACCGTTGAAAGCAGTTCACGCTAGTGACGAAAGTAGCAAATTTTGTTGGACTACATGGAACTAACTTACTATTACACGTAGTTTTGGGTAACAGATCAAAATTTCCGATAGGTCATATTTTTTTCGAACTATAGACATTTTCATCGCTTTAGCAGTATTGGGGAATCAATTTTAAAGTGTTATTTTTTATACTAATAACGATATAAAAAGTTGATTTAAAGTGAAAACTTGAGATTTAAAATTTTTTTATTTTCAAAATTCCAAAGGGGGGACCCTTAGCATCGAACCCAAGATCTAGGGGAAAATAATTTTTTTTACAAAATTAATTAAATTTGAATGCAGAATGAATAAAGAGGCCAAACCATGAACAAAATGACATTCTGTTTGAAAATCGGTTGAGTTTTGACTAAGTTATGCAATTTTGAAGTTGGTCAGACCTTTGACCTAGCCACTTTACAAGTCAAAATTTTCGTCAGATTTGACATGATTTTTTACAAAAAAATTAAAGGTCTCAAAATCAAGTTTAAAGTGTTGTTTTATACTAATTTCGATACAAGGAGTTGATTAAAAGTGAAAACTTGAGATTTAAAATTTTGAATTTTGAAAAGTTCAAAGGGGGGACCCTTAGCATCAAATCCAAGATTTGGAGGATATTAATTTTTTTTACAAAATGCAGAATGAATTTAGAGGCCAAACCATGACCAAAATGATATTCTGTTTGAAAATCGGTTTAGTTTTCGCAGAGTTATGAAAGTTTTAAGTATGTTCGACCTTTGACCTAACAACTTTAGAAGTAAGGAGTTGATTAAAAGTGAAAACTTGAGATTTAAAATTTTCAATTTTCAAAATTCCAAAGAACCCAAGATCTAGAGGAAAATAATTTTTTTTACAAAATTAATTAAATTTAAATGCAGAAAGAATTTAGATGATAAAATTAATTTAAAAATCAGTTCAGTTTAGACTAAGTTTTTGGAAGTTCAAAGTTTGTTAAGCCCTTGACGCTTTCGTCACTAGAGTTGGTTTGTGACATACATTTATGACTCTCCATACTGAGGATTAGCGACCTCTTTGCAGAGCACTTATCCCGAAATACCCGGAGCCGGCAACACTCAAGTGCGAATCTTTAGTGGCATTCCAGGATGTAATTATCGGGTGAACACAAACATTGGAGCTGGTAAGAAATTCATCCTGCGGGGAATTGACTTTTACTCCAGCGGCAATGTGGAAACCAATCTGGGCATCTTTGAACTCGACTATACCATAGAAAACTTGACAACTGGTGAGAGAAGCTTACTCTTATACGAATACTTCTAAAAAATAATACAATTTAAGGGAACCAAAATAAATAAAAAAAAAAAAAAGAATTATTAAGAATGTGCAATTAATTTAAAAAAATAGTTAAAGGTAACAAAAAATATTTAAAAGATAGGAGCATAATTAAAATATGAGTAAAAACCATTTATAATGAACAAAGGGAATTTTTTATAACAACTTTTCTTTGATTTTTAAATAATATTAATTGATAATTTTATTTAAAAAGCGAGTCAAAATAAGTTTTAATAATTTAAACAATTTTTATTTGCCAATTGCTAATGACAGTTTTTTTTTAATTTTGGTTCCCTAAGTACATATCAATATATTTAGATACAAAACTCTTTGTCCTGATTTACTCACTAATGAGTGCACAGCCCAAACCACAAGACCTAGGAGGCTGATTTTTTGACACAACAAAGCTGAGACAATTTTTTTTTTACTGTAATTAACTCTCGTTTCAGGCTGTCCACCGATAGAGGGCGGCACTCAGCTGCTCAATGAGGCGACTGCTTATACGCTCTTTCTGCGTCCGGTGCAGAAGACCCTTTCGAAACTCTGGTACGAGGATGAGCTGCAGAAATCGAACAAGTCGAAGGCCCTAATACGCACATTGGCCAATCTTCCGCCCACAACGCGCATTCTGTGGAGAGATGTCAAGTCGGGGAATACGGCATTGGATGTTTTGGCACGTCATCATGATCTGTACGAGTTGAGCACCATTGAGTATGCGGTACTGCACGGTGATTCCCTAATACACCAGCAATGCCTGCGTCCGGGCGGCGTTTATGCATTGGTCATTGGTCAGGACAAAGAAGGATTTGTCTCTCGCATGTTTGAGGTGACCGAACCCAATTCGATGAGTATGCTGTGGCTAATACCACAATATGTGGTGATGACTCTCGGTGAGGTGATGTTCTCGGTGACGGGTCTGGAATTCTCGTACTCCCAGGCACCGGCTAGCATGAAGGCCCTGTTGCAGGCCTTCTGGTTACTAACGGTTGCTTTTGGCAACATTATTGTCGTCGTCGTCGCCGAGTTGAAATTCTTTCGATCGCAGGCCAGCGAATTTTTCCTATTTGCCGGTCTGATGTTTATCGATATGCTCATCTTTATGTGGTTCGCCTGTTACTATAAACCCTATAGACCCTATAGACCCTACGATGAAATCGCGACTCTCAAACGACAGCGAAACAAACTAAACTAAAGCCAGGATTATCAATATCTATCAATCTATCAATAAAACCTATAGAACGGCAGTTTTATATTATCTCAAAACAATATCCGAATGTCGGAAAATATCACTCTGAATACGAAAATTTTGAAATCAAAATAAAGAGTTCTGTTATTAGCAGGGATCAAAACCGTAATATAAACCGCAACTCTTAATCGGTATTAACCGTTTGAAATTGGTAATCGTAACTAAAAACCTAACCGAAACAGAACCGATATAACCGATTGGCAACCGATTCAAATATAACGTTCAATAAAGCATTAAATTCAATTTGTTCAATTCATGTTGTTAAGGTTAATTCTTCGTTTTTCAAACAAAGTTTGATTTTCAATTTGAAAATCGACCTTATTAAGAGAACTTTTTTAAAATCGAATGATTTTCAAATTAAAAACATTAATAAGTCAAATAAAACCAAATTTTATACATTATTTTCAGGTCTGTATGAAAATTACAAAATTGTATTAAAATAAAGCATTTGTATTTAAAACGTCAAATGGCATTTAAATTCTGATATTAAAATAATTTCAGCAAAAGGCTTCAATATTATTTGAATTATTTACAAAAATCAGATATTCGTTTTAGTACATATGCACGATTAAATATAATTAATTAAATAGTTAAAATCAAAAAAATAACGTCCAATTTAGACATGGGTTAATAATCGTAACGGTAAAATTGAAACGCGCGCGAACAATACAAATTTTAGCATGCTATCCTGCTCGTACACACAGGGCAATGGAAGCACAGGGTCGTTTTCTTTTCTTTTCATTCGCAATGCGATTGGGAATTTAACGCATATTCATTTTTCTAAGTTCTAAGCAGTTTTTTTGTTGCGCCAATAATGTATGTTGTACTTACCATACACATCCTCCTGCTTGTATGCAAAGAAGTGAAATAATTCAACGTCAAGTGCATTAATTATGTTAATTAATTGCACAAATATTTACACATAAAAACAAGCAACAACCAGGGCTACACAAAGCAGCGCGTTAACAATGAAGCAGCGCGTTGCCAATTAAATGTCGCATTGCCAACTACGCGCCGCTTTGCCAACTATGTGCCGCCCTGCCAACTTCACAAATGTTAAGTGAGGAGCAAATTACCAATGAGGAGTAACGTACCAAAAATATACCAGAAAAATACTAAGATATATATTTTTTATGTTTTGCAAATTTCAAAATGCCAAACCTCTTGCAATAAATTAAGAATTTGATGAAAATTCAAAATTAGAGAAAATTAAGAAAAAACATTAGAATGAATGTTTAAAGTTTGTCACAACAAGGGGAGCGAAAATACAAATTAAAGTGTGAAAAAACTATTAAAAAATGAAGAAAAATTCAACAAAAACGATGCAAAACTTTACAAATAAATTCTAGCTTCAAAATAAGGAAATAATCAAAATAAAAAGGTGACAAATTTTTAAGTTTCCAATTTAGACATTTGACCACGGTTGCCACTTAATGAAATAAAAAATCGGCAAAAAAAAAAGGTTGTAAAGAGCCAATTTCACTAAAAAAATAACAATTTCATGAAAACTACCCAATTCTTATAAGACAAGCTAATTATATGCAAAACGGAATTTTTTTAACAAATGCAAATAAAAAAATGTACTAAAATAAAAAAAGAGACAATTTCAATAAAAAAAAATGCCAATATGCCAACGGGGAAAAAAGAGCCAGTTTTGGCGCAAAATCGCCAAGTGTGGCAGCCCTGCAGTTAACTCAAAATGGTGCATATGGCCAGATGGGAAAATTAAACAGGCTGGCAACGCTGGGCAACCGTGAGCTGCAATCATATGACTTGTTCGATCGATAGAGAAGAAGAAAATTAGGTGGAATTTTCTTGGGAAAACGCTGCGTTTGAGTTCACACACATTTCACGCAAACAGCGAGCCGAACGAGTGCTAAAAAACTGTGTTGAAATTAAAAAAGAATAAAAAAAACAACACAGTTTATATAAATTGAACAGTTTTTGCAAACGCTGTTTGTTTGTGTGGTCAATTGTGAGAGTGTGTGCGTGTGTGTGTGTCAGTCAGTCAGTCATTCACAATTTAATTCACAATAATGGAGAGCTCTGGATTTATGTTCAACGTTGACAACGGTTATTTGGAGGGACTTTGCCGTGGTTTCAAATGCGGCATTTTAAAGCAGGCCGACTATTTGAATCTGGTGCAATGTGAGACACTCGAGGGTATGTTTCAAATATAAATATATCCATATTATATATACAATATTTGCATCTTTTTTATACGCCCGTTTTTTTTCTTTTGAGTCACATGACAGGCAGCAAAAAGCGCGAGCAGCGCTGCTATCAGCGAGGGCAGCGCAGCAGCAGCGACAACAGCAACAACAACAGCAGCAGTTGTCAGTCTGTTTGTGTGTATGTGTGTGTGTGAACTGAACGTGTGCGTGTGTGTGTAAGCTTGTCTTGTGATTTGTTTTCATTTATACACTTGAGAAAAAAATGAGTATAATATTTTAGTTATTCAAACTGTAAAGCATTCAATTACAGTGCAAACTCGCTAATAAGGACATTTTAAGAGTGTACACGCTGTTGCATATCCTGTAAATTGCTGTTTATTCCGCTGATAATTTGATGCCCTTGAAGAACTGATTGTTCCTATGGCAGCTATATGATATAGTGTACTAAAATTGCTCAGAATCTATAGTACAAAAGAATATTTAATATTTAAGAGTTTGATAATGTTATCTACAGAATCAACAACACTTTTCATAATAATCCCTAACTATCGAAAAATAATTCCTATGGCAGCTATGTTAAATAATTGTTTGGTAAAAAAAAATTCTGTAAATTTGGTTGAGATATCTCAAAAACTTAAATCCCGACCGACTGTTTTTATGGCAGCTATATGCTATGGGGGTTCGATCTTAAAATAAAAACAATCTTAATCTGCATACGATATCCAAAAACGTACATATCAAATTTGAAGTCTCTAGCTCTAATAATCTCAGAGATCTACATAGGTTTTCATATTGAGAAATAAACGGATATATGATATTGATCAGGAATAAATATTCTTATTATTTTAAATATACCACAAATCCCATCTTTTAGATAAACAGTTTTTTTTTTTTAATATTTTACTCAAAAATTGCTTTAATTTTCCTATTTTTTATCCGAAATTGTTATTTTTATTTAGTTTTCTGTGTGTTTTCTATTCATTATAGTTGTATTATAATATATATTACAATTATTTTATCTTGTAAATTTGATAACTTGTGAATTTATGCACTACACTTTTAATACATAATGCAAATTATAATTAAATTAGAGAGTATACTATTAAAATATATCTTTTAATATGCAAAACTCTATTTACGGACTGAGTTAGACTGAGCTAGAAGGCTGTAATTTTGACACAACATAGCTAAGACATTTAATGCCGATGAATTAAGCAATAACTGATATTGCACTTGTATTTCCTGATAATTAATGCTTTTCTCCGCTCTTTGTAGATCTGAAGCTGCATCTGCAGGGCACGGACTACGGCAGTTTCCTGGCCAACGAGCCGTCACCTCTGTCCGTCTCCGTGATCGATGATAAGTTGCGTGAGAAGCTCGTGATTGAGTTCCAGCATATGCGCAATCATGCCGTGGAGCCACTGTCCAATTTCCTGGACTTTATCACATATGGCTATATGATTGATAACATCATTCTGCTGATCACGGGCACACTGCATCAGCGTCCCATCTCGGAGCTGATTCCCAAGTGTCATCCGCTTGGCAGCTTCGAGCAGATGGAGGCCATCCATGTGGCATCCACACCCGCTGAGCTCTACAATGCCGTCTTGGTCGACACTCCGTTGGCCCCGTTCTTTGTCGACTGCATTTCGGAGCAGGATCTCGACGAGATGAACATCGAGATCATTCGTAATACCCTCTACAAAGCCTACCTCGAGGCATTCTACAACTTCTGCAAGAATATGGGCGGCTCCACAGCCGACGTCATGTGCGAAATCTTGGCCGTAAGTTGAATTCATTATCATATAAATTAATTTAATTACTAAAAATATTTGGTATCTTAAACAAAATATGATCTGCTGAATGCTAACATCTTTTATATAGAATTTTCTTAAAAAAAAATTATTTTTAACTTCTATTTTGGATCTACATGTATTCCAAATATTATTAAATAATAATTCAATTGAAATTTGTATTTAAAAAATCATAGAACAGTTCATATATATGTTTAAACTCGATACACATACTAAAATATTATGAAATATATTAAATAATAATTCAATTTCAATTTTTACTTTACTTTATTCGTATAAAAAAAGATTGATATTTTAATATTTATTTAAAATTATTTAAAAATTATAGAATAGTTTTTATATATCGAAAATCGAATGCACACAATATATTTTAATTTATGAGCAACATTTAAAAAATATGATATTTTACATTCGAACTTTGATTTCTTATTAGTGCTATTTGGTTTTGGGGGCTGATTAAAAATTGAAATGAAATTATTTCATAATATTTTCATCAAGACTTGAATCAAGGATTACTTTTTATTTAATAATCAGCATTAATAAAGTATATTATATATTTTCATCTAACTTTATTTTCCTTTATATCTGCTTTTCAGTTTGAGACTGATTAAAAATTGTAATTTAATTATTTCGTAATTAAGTTGTTATGCAGAGTAAAAGTTAAGATTATTTAATAATCAACATTTATAAAATATATGATATATATTTATCTAACTTTGTTTTCTCCTATATCTGCTTTCAGTTTGAGGCTGATCGTCGTGCCATCATCATCACGATCAACTCCTTTGGCACCGAGCTGTCCAAGGACGATCGTGCCAAGTTGTATCCCAACTGTGGCAAGATGTATCCCGATGGATTGGCCGCCTTGGCTCGGGCCGATGATTACGAGCAGGTGAAAACCGTGGCCGAGTATTATGCCGAATATGCGGCACTCTTTGACGGATCCGGCAATAATCCGGGGGATAAGACACTGGAGGATAAGTTCTTTGAGCATGAGGTGAAACTGAATGTGTTTGCCTTCTTGCAACAGTTCCATTTCGGAGTCTTCTATGCGTATCTGAAACTCAAGGAGCAGGAATGTCGTAATATTGTCTGGATTGCCGAATGTGTGGCCCAAAAACATCGCGCCAAAATCGACAACTATATACCTATATTCTAAGATCCCTCAAATCCCCTTACAAAAACCGAAAAAACAAAAAAACACATTTCAATCATTTTTTAATATCAATTTCTTACTTTCAATCGTTAATTAATTTACTACAATTTTTTTTTTGTGTTTTTTTCCCCCTTGTTATGCAATTTTGTTTATATCAATGTGTGTATATTATAATATGATACTACTGTATGTATTCTTGTTTCGAGTATTATTCCAATTTACCATATACATATATATATATATATAAATTGTTGTTGTTGTGGCTGCCACAGTCGGACCCAAGTATGACGGCAAACGCAAGTTGAAAAATTTCATATAAATAATAGGTGCAATTGCAGCTGTTTTAAATGTTCAAAACTCTTCTGAATGCTTAATGGATTCTTTTTTTGATGGCAATTCAGTTACCAATTCCCATTCCCATATCGAAGAAATCTCTCGATATTGAAATCGTGAGTGTTCGATATAACATTATTACTATATGCATAAATGTAAATTGTAAATTCTTTCAAACTTGCAGCTGCACATCAAATATATAAATATAAAAATATATTATGAAACTAAACAATTCGATTCTTTATTGAGAAAGAGAGAGAGAGAGAGCACAAATAGAAGAGGACAAAAAACTTGAAAACTACATAAGGAAGTTTATTGCATGAAGAAATTTTAATAAACATTCGTGGAAAAGGAGCAAAGATTATAAATCCAATAATATTTGACAACTGACATGAGAAATAAGCTATATATATATTCTCGATCAGTGTCAACAGTCGACTCGATTTATCCCTGTCTATAAGTCTGTATAAGCAACTAAATCTCAGAGATTTTAAGAGCTAGAGACTTGAAATTCGATATTTAGTTTCCTCAATACCATACGCAGATTAAAGTTATATTTTTTCTTGGATCGGAGCACCATATTATATAGCCGCTATAGGAACAAAAGGTTGAAAATCAAGTAACTCAAAGTTAATCAGTATTTAGTAAGTAAAATATTAAAAATCGTAATTTTGAAGATCATAGTGAAATTGCATAGATTACTCTTAAAGAAGCTTTTTCTACTGAAGTGTTATCGACGATTGATAATTGTAATTAATAATTATCGGTTCAGTGTAATAATGTTATAGTTGCCAGAGTTTCTAATATGCAGCGCGCTGCCAGATGCATCCAGTTCCAATCAGTATTTATTTGATTCAATTTGAATTGCGTAGTTTTAAATTTAAAAAAAAAACCGATGCAACTTTTGAATTAATTCTGAAAAAATTTTCTCAACATTTTGGTAAAACTCTATTTTATATTTTTCCCGTTGCATTTGAAAGAAATATTAGAAATTTGTATTTGATTAGATTCCACTTGGGAATTTCTAATATTTTAAAGTATATATTAAAATCTAATTAGTATTTCCAAATTTTATCGAAAAATATAATTAAAATTAATTTTAATAATTAAAATGATTATTATTTGCGATTCCAAAATCTTATATTAATTCTGAAAATTTTTTTGAAACCTTTTGGTAAAACTCTATTTTATATTTTTTCCGTTGCATTTGATAGAAATATTAGATATTATTATTAGATTAGATTTCACTTGGGAATTTCTAATATTTTAAAATATATATTGAAATTTAATTATTATTTCAAAATTTTATCGAAAAATATAATTAAAATTAATTTTAATAATTAAAATGATTATTATTTGAGATCCTAAAATGTTGTATTTTGTTTCAGTTGTAAAGTTGTGATTTGTTGTTTAGTGTAATTCAAGGTAAATGCATTGGGCCTGTAGTTATCAGTTATCTTATCATTTTATTGGCCACTATGAGTTCCCATACAAAGTAACTTCTACTTGTACTTGTATTCTGTATTGAACCCATTCATGAGTAATAGTTGCAATTGCAACGTCTGGTCACGTCTTGAATAATTCGAGTTCTTTGTTCTTTATTCAGCTGATGAGGGATCAAGGTTTACCAAAGGTGCGGAGATGATGAATCACAAGGAACCCGACAATTTCAGCCTAGACAAAGAAATCCCACCATTTACATTTATTCCACGATCTTAAGTGCAAGAAAAAAGATGAGAGAAAAAAAAAGAAGTGCTGACTTATTCTTCAAGTATCTGTATCTGTATTTGTTTCTACACATGTATCTTTATCTGTTTCTGTATCTGTTTCAGTAAATACTTATTGATCTGTTTGTGTTATTCTGGGTTCTCTCATGCAATAATTATTGGATCCTTTAATACAATAATTTTTGGAATTTTCTCACACTTTATATTTGAAAATTTTTAAATTATTCTCTGTAATTTAAAGTTATTTTTCATAATTTTATTTAAATTTTAATCAACTGCTCTTAGTTGACACTAGATATATAAATAATAATGAATAAATGTATCTGTATTTTTATACCCTGAGCCCATTGAAAATGGCGAAATGTATATTACAGACAGAAGTATATATCTTCCGTCCGTCTGTCTGTCCGTCCGTCCGTTTGTCCGTCTGTTTGAATGCGTCGATCTCAGTGACCATAAGAGCTAGAGACTTCAAACTTGGTATGTAGGTTCCTGCATACTGTGCGCAGATCAAGACTGTTTTTATTTTTGGATCGGACAATTATAACATATAGCTGCCATAGGAACGATACATCGAAAATGAAGTTTTAGTATGAAAAACTTCTTCGATTTTTGAGATATTGCAACGAATCTCACACGATATACATTTGGGGTGGTATTATACATCCTGGTTCAAATCTGTCCACTATATCATATAGCTGCCATTGGAAAGATACATTGAAAGTGAAGTTTAAGTACGAAAAAGTTTTTTGAGATATCTTAACCAAACTGATAGAATATGCGTTTATGTTGTTTTTGTACATTCTGACCAGATTTGGCTTAAATTGGTTCCATATATTATATAGCTACCATAGGAACAATTGGTCGAAAATCAACTTTTATAAAAGAGTACCTGGGCTCAAGGTATTTTACTGTCGAGTGTGATCGACTGTAGGCGCACCTCACCGCGAGCAGGGGGTGAAGCCCCCCTTGTTATTTCTATCTTTGTCTGTCTGTCATCTGTATCTGTATCTGCATCTGTATCTGTAACCTGCGAGTTCGATGCCAAGTTAATTATGCTCGTCTTTCAAAGTTCGAACTTGTCGAATGTCGCGTCTAGCGATGCCGCATTGTTGTTGTTGTTGCTGTTGTTTGTTGTCTTCCGTTAGCCCGAGGGCGCTAGAGTAACACACACATACATACATACATGCGTAGTTATCAGTTCTGTCAACTTTTGATAAGCAAAAAAGCTGTTTTTAGTGGGGAAAAAACTCAAAAAAAAGAGACTAAAAACAAATTTCTATATATTGCACACATATCTTTGTATTTTCCAAATCCAGAATTTTGTATTTAAGCTTTATTATAAGTGACTTGGCATTTTGCATCATAGCTCGAGAAAAAACCACAACAACCACAACCGATAATAAAAGACCTTGAAATTAATCATGTTAATCACTTTATAGTAAATTTATTTTTTTTTTATTTAAAAAAGTATAAATTATTGTGCTGTTTAAATCTCGGGAATAATTTGAATAGAGAAATCTTTAAATTTATCCTCTTCGCCGTATTTACATAACTGCATTAAATAGACACTTTTTAAAATATTGAAATCAGGGATTTTAAGAAAACTACATAAATTTACATGCAGATATATTTAAGAGGCCATACTTTGCTCGAAATGATATTTTGATTGAAAATCGATTCAGTTATAAAAGTTTGAAGAAGCTTTGACTTCTGATTTAGCAACTTTACAAGTCAAAATTTTAGTTAAATTTCTCATGATTTTTTACAAGAAAATGAAAAGTTTCAGAATCAGTTTTAAAGTGTTGTTTTATACTAATTACGATATAAGGAGTTGATTAAAAGTGAAAACTTGAGATTTAAAATTTACAATTTTCAAAATTTCAAAGGGAGGACCCTTAGCATCGAATCCAAGATTTGGAGAAAAATAAATTTTTTTTACAAAATTAATTAAATTTGAATGCAAAATGAATTTAGAGGACAAACCATGATCAAAATGATATTCCGTTTGAAAATCGGTTTAGTTTTCGCAGAGTTATGAAAGTTTGAAAGATGTCCGACCCTTGACCTAGCAACTTTACAAGTCAAAATTTTAGTTAAATTTCTCATGATTTTTTACAAGAAAATGTAAAGGCTCAGAATCAGTTCTAAAGTGTTTTTTTTTTACTAATTACGATATAAGGAGGTGATTAAAAGTGAAAACTTGAGATTTAAAATTTTGAATTTTCAAAATTTCAAAGGGGGGACCCTTAGCGTGGAACCCAAGATCTAGAGGAATATAATTTTTGAATGCAGAATGAATTAAGAGGCCAATTTTTAATCAAAATGACATTCCGTTTGAAAATCGGTTTAGTTTTGACAAAGTTATGACAGTTTGAAGTTGGTCTGACCTTTGACCTAGCAACTTTACAAGTCAAAATTTTAGTTAAATTTCTCATGATTTTTTACAAGAAAATGAAAAGTCTCAGAATCAGTTCTAAAGTGTTTTTTTTTTACTAATTACGATATAAGGAGTTGATTAAAAGTGAAAACTTGAGATTTAAAATTTACAATTTTCAAAATTTCAAAGGGAGGACCCTTAGCATCGAATCCAAGATTTGGAGAAAAATAAATTTTTTTTACAAAATTAATTAAATTTGAATGCAGAATGAATTTAGAGGCCAAATTATGATCAAAATGATATTCTGTTTGAAAATCGGTACAGTTTTGACAAAGTTATGACAATTTGAAGTTGGTCTGACCTTTGACCTAGCTACTTTACAAGTCAAAATTTTGGATCGATTTAACATGATTTTTTACAAAAAAATTAAATGTCTCAGAATCAGTTTTAAAGTGTTGTTTTATACTAATTACGATATAAGGAGTTGATTAAAAGTGAAAACTTGAGATTTAAAATTTACAATTTTCAAAATTTCAAAGGGGGGACCCTTATCATCGAATTCACGATTTGGAGAAAAATAAATTTTTT
This sequence comes from Drosophila phalerata, assembly GCA_951394115.2. Classification (NCBI taxonomy): domain Eukaryota; kingdom Metazoa; phylum Arthropoda; class Insecta; order Diptera; family Drosophilidae; genus Drosophila; species Drosophila phalerata. Next base: position 48,766,242 of record OX596006.1, on the reverse strand, counting down.
TTACAAAATTAATTAAATTTGAATGCAGAATGAGTTTAGAGGCCAAACCATAATGAAAATGGCATTCAGCTTGAAAAAGCCAGATTTGAGGCTGGAAATAAAAGCTGTTAGGGCAACACTGGTGCGTGTGCATAGAAGTTCCGTTAGGCCAAACAGGTGGCAACACATTTCAAGCAAAAAGAAAGCAGTCGTTGTTGTTGTTGTTGTTCTTGTTGGTGCTTCGTCTTCGTCTTCGCTTCGTCTGCTGCTGCGCCTATGTCTTTGATTTTGTCTTCGAGTTCGTCTTCGTGTCGTCTTCGTGTTCGTGTCTTCGTGTCGTGTCGTGCCGAAGTTCAATCGCTGGATCGTTGGAAATTGCCAATAACTCGGCTCGATGTCGTCGCCTTGTCGCAGTTGTGATTCGCGTCTCCAAACGTTGGGTTCACTCTTAAAGTCGCTCTCTTAAGTCACTCACTCACTCACACTCACTTACACTCACTCACACTCACTTACACTCACTTACACTCACTCACACTCCCAAACGAACGGACACAAACAAAAAAGCTTTACTCGCTTTTTTTTTTTTGCTTGCAACGCGCGCCACACAAAAAAAATCTTTTTTTTTTTTACTGTGTATTAATTTATTTGTATTTTTTGTGGATTTGATCAAAGTGCATATTGATCATATTGTTGTTGCCGCCAACAGGATACACAGGATAACATACAAACGTAGGTAAAAATGGAATCCATTTAAAAATTTGTGAAATTTTGGAAATTAATCTAAGTTTAGTTATTGACCTCGCTTTGTGGATTCTATTGTTATAATGGGAAATGATGCAATTCTTGTGGACTCCATTGAATATTTCGCGAAATTCAGATATATAAATAAAATGAAATCCATTTAAAAAATTGGGATATTAAATATAGTATAGTAACAGACCTCGCTTGGTGGATTCCATTGTTAAAATGGGGAATTTGTTAAATGAAAAAAATTAAATTCATTGCTTAATAATGACTCTACGATATTCAGCCTAATGTACGAACTGCCCTCGCTGTGTAGAGTCCATTGTTTCAATGGGAATTTGTTAACTTCAGCAGAGTTTACTCGCAAAGTGGAAACAATTGTAAGTGGTAAAACCCATTAATTAAATGGGGAATTCAGAAAAAATACAAAGTTGAATCCACTTAAAAAAAAAATAACTTTGTTTACTTACTGCCCTCGTCTTGTGGATTTTATTGTTATAATGGACAATGCAGAGATACAACAATGTTTTCTTACTGCCCTCTCAGAGTAGAACTCATTCATACTTTTTGAGGATTCAGAAAATAAATAGTGTGGAATCCATTAAACAAATTAATAATAAATATAATAATAATAATAAATAATTGTATACAAATAAATATTAAATTATCTATTGTGGAATGCATTGATGAAATTATAAAATCAGAAGTTAAGCAAAGTGAAGTCCATTGATAACAAAGATTTGGGGAAATGCAAAATTTATTGAATAATTTGAGAACTTAAAAATTTAAAGAAAGTTAAATTCAATGGTATAATGAGAAAATAAAACCTTAACAAAGTTTACGTACTGCCCTCGCAGAGTGGAATCAATTGAATAAATTATTATTAATGTATTAATAACAATTATTTATTTACAACAATATCATACATTAAATTATCTAAATGTGGAATGCATTGCTTAAATGACAAATGTATAAGTTTAATAAAGCTTACCCAGAAGAACTGAAATTCCCTGTTCTTTATTTTCCCTTACGTTTCCTTGATGTTGCTGTCATTTTTTGATGTTTCTAACATTATTGTTATAAAGAAAATTACAACTCCCGTGGCTCAAAGGTTAGAGTTGCCAAGAAACAGAACTTTTGAGTTTGGGGTCCCCGGTTCGAACACCACTAGAACAGCCATGAATAAAACAAAAATTGAATACAATATAAATTAATAAGGAAAAGAAACAAAAGAAAAAAAAAAATAATAAAACAAATTTAATAAAAAAAACTCAAAATAAAAAAACAATACATTCGAAATAATTATTGTTTTTTTTTAGTTTAGTGCCTAGGCAGAGTTCCACGAGGAGTCCCCAACGTTTTTTGCTAGGGAAACGTTGAGTAATGTATAGGGAAACTTCCTCATTCCTCGTTCCTATGAACTCTCAATGTTAAATTCCTCAATCATTGTTCCTCGATGTTTTCTCAATGACCAGGGAATGTTCCCCAACTTTTCCTTAATATTTCCTTGAGGATCAGTTCTGCTGGGTATACTTACTGCCCTCGCACAGTGTGTGCGTGTGTGTGTTATGCGAAATGCGGCCAATGCCTGCGAATGCCAAAGAGAACGAACTTGCCACTTAACTTGGCCAAAGCTGTTGATGACCAGGAAATCCAAAAGCAACAAAACAAACAGACAACAACAACAACGACAACAACAACAGCAGCAACAAAAACCAACAACAACAACAAACACCGCACGTAAAAGTCGCCGAGAAATTGTGTCAACCAGTTTGCGTTGCTCGCTCTGCTGCCGTCCGCTGTCAGCGTTAGCGTCAGCAGCGACGTCGACGTCGAAGTCAGCGTCCACTTCTGTTTGGTGTTCTGCTTATCGTTGTTGGTGCTGTTGTTGTTGTTGTTGCTATTGCCTTTGCTTAGCAATTTACTCGTATTTGAATTTGGCACTCGTTTTACTTTCTACCAATGTTAAAATCATCAATAAGATTTCTTTAAAAATTTTGGACACTTGTTATATTATTGAAAACATATAAAACTAAATATTTACTTTTTATTGTCCTCCCACATTTCTGCTGCTTCTGATTGTAAGCAGTCTGCGCAGCTCGCTTTTAATGTCCTCTCTCGTATCCTCTGCTCATCTCCCTCGCACACACGCACACATCATAGATCAAACGCTCTCTCTGACTCTTCGTCCAATGATAAACTCATTGCTCATTGTCCACCATTGTTGGAGCACTTATCCATCTCGCTCACACACACTTGCAGCATAGAACTGCATTACGAAAGAGAGTGCCAAAACCAAAGCCTCTATATTGCAGTGTTGCCATTTTAGCTACAAATTATTTAGCTAGATTTAGTAAGTTGCTCGAGCTTTAAATGCAATTTCTAAAAATATATATTTATTTACCTCAACTAAAAACAGTTGACAAAAGAAAATGATCAAATATTAAAAATAATATTGCAAAAAAAGGAAATAAATATAATAAATTTAAATATCTAAAAGAAAATAAACAAAATTAAAACAATAATTAATAACATTTTATTATTAAAGACTTGTGTTATTTTATAGTTGACTTTTGTAATTTTGTAAACTAGCAAATGTATACTTTTGGTTGGCTTTTTTATAGCATAAACAGCCTTTTTTTTCTCATATTATCAGATAACTACAATATGCTGACAAACGAGGGTAATGCATAAAGTTTCCGCTTGACCATTCATCAAATCCCATCATTAGGTAAAGTCATTACTGTGCCCTGGGCGTTAAAACTACTTAGAAATAATATTAAAAACGAATTGTAAAATTTCACTCTTCCGGCGTTGAATAGAAGAAGTTACTTAACCTTAATGTACATAACGACTTGGTACACAGCAAAAAAAATATCACGTTTTAGATTTGTAAAAAGTATAGTAATATCTAGAAATGTATTTTTTTTTAAATTTGAAATTGTTTAATTAAAAATATATATTGGTAACACCAATATTTTAATTAATTACTAGAAATATTCTTAAAATAAGACCATAAATCTTGATAGTAAATTTGTGAGTTTTCGTTTCTTTTTATTTAAAGTTGTTTGATTAAAAAGAATATTTGTCTTACCAATATCTTTGATATTAGAAACCGGTTTTTTTTCACCACTTACTGTACTCGTAATTCTTATGCTTTCACCTATATTCAAAATCAAAGTCAAAGAAAGTGAGACAACAAATTATGCAAATTATTTGTGTTATATAAACCATTGAAGGATGTAAAAGTCTGGACAACTGTTTAGCATAATCGAAGCATTCGTGTCGTAATCAAAACTGAAGAATTAGCTGAAAAAAGAAATACAAATTTCAAAAGAAATTTTTCGCAGTCTGTAAAAAGACAAAAAATAATAATAAAAAAAAAAACACTTTCGCTGAGGCTGCATAATTAACATTTCTTTATATTTTGATTTTGAATTCGATTTTGTTTTTGATTTTTTAATTTCAATTTCGATGAGCTACCCACTTACCCTTTCCCTTCCCATCTCACTCCCCTTTACGCATGTGTTATAAAAAAAAAAAACAAACTTTTGTTGTCGTTGTACTTTCTATTTTCCTATGCGTTTAATAATTAATTAATGCTAATATCTTTTCACAACCGTTATAATTTATTGACAAAAATAGAAAATATATGCGGCTAACAACACGATCCACATACGGTCCACACAGACAGACAGACAGTTGTTGTTCCAAATGCGGCAAATGCAAATGAACGTCAATATGAATATGAATGTGAATGTGAATACGGTTCGAGTGTTACGTATTGGAATGCCAGTGAAATTATGTGAACAGCTGAAGAAAAATTTGTATTGTATTTTTTTTTTGATGCCATCCACAATTTAGGCCGATTGCTCCAATTGGTAAAAACGGTAGTAACTGTAACTATCGCCAAATTCCTAATTGGAAAACTGACTGCAGTGTGTTGCATTTACATCCGGTGTTGCCATTTTAACTGGACTTGACCTTTTTTTTTTAATGCAGCCCTTGAAAGATTTAAGATTTGCTTGAAAAATTAAGTTGATTACTTCAAGAGCTTGTTAGATTTCTGCTATATGCTATAGATTAATTAATATAATTAGCATAGGCTAAAAAAATAATTTTATTGAGATATTGGATATTAGAAATTTACTTTTTGTTTACAAATTGTTCTAAAATCGTAAACTATTCAACAAAATGCAACTCCTTAAATTTCATTTTTTTTTTTTGTGACTTTTTTGCAAAAAGAGATCGATAATTTTATCATTTACATATTCCAATACCTCAATTATATGTTGTTTTTTTTTTTTTTTTTGCTTTTTATGTTCCCACAAAATAATATTTATTCATTTTCAAACTAAGGGCCGGTATAGAAAAAAGCCACATTAAATAACTTTGTAGCTTTTTTCGGCAACTATTTCTATTTTTTCAGCTAGTTTAGCGATAAAAATTTTGCGCCCGACTTAAGTGAAGCTGTTCTTAAAATATTTTTATTAACATTATACCTATAGGTTTTTTTTCAATATGCTATATATTTTTTTTTTATCAAAAATTAGCATGATAACAATTTAATATGTAATGTTATGGTTGGAAGAGTTAAAAAAATATCCAAAATTACAGCTACGAACTGCACTTTTTAAAAGTGGTTAGATTTGTCGTGAAAAAAGCTGTGCTGTCAACACTGTTGAGAACATCACCCACTTGTTGCTAACAGTTATTGTTATAAGCCGCTATGTATTGCTGTTGTTGTTTCTATTGTTGTGGTTGTTGCTGTTGTTGTTGTTGCTGCGAGTTGTGTTGCCAGATTTGGTCAACATACTTTCTATCCAGTCTAGTCGACTCGGTCAAGCAACAACAACAAATCACATTAACAATAATTGGGTTACAAATTACATTTGTTGTTGTTGCCAGCTGGAAGGTCATTCTTTGAAATGAGAGCGTTGAGCAAAAGAGAGAAAGAGAGAGAGAGAGAGGTCTAAGGACTGCATACAATTGATCAATGCGTCTGATCAGCAGATGCCGCTTTGATTACTGCTGCCGACCAACAGATGGCGGTCTCTCCAAACAAAAGTTTGCAGATGGCTGAGAGAGAGAGAGAGAGCACAGAAGTTGAAGCAGAGACAATGAGTAAATAGGGGTATTCCTGCAACATATTAGGATTAGATTTTGATTTAATTTATTTATGATTTATAATGTTTAGATTTTTACTTCGCAGACTTATGACAAAAAAAGTATGACATCTAGTTTTTTAAAGACCTTTTAACAATTTTGAATAATAGAATTATAATTTTACAATATATTTTTAATGCATAAGCTGCAATACACAAATTTTCAGCACCCTTTTCAACCCATTTTGTTATATTATCTTCAATTCTCTTAGCTTTTTTTTGTCTAATAATTTTTCTAGCACATCTTTAGAACTCTTCTGCCTTAAATATATAGTAAATTATTTTAACTTGAAATGCACAAAAATTTTTATGTTAATTTCATTTTAAATTGACAATAATAATCAAAATATAATATAATTAAAATCTGCTTCAGAGCAGATTAATTGAAAATTTTTTTTTTTGATATTAAAAAAATGTAAATTCTATTAAAATGTAAATAAAATCTTATCTTATGCTATTTCAGGAATACCCGTAATAGTTACAAATTTCACTTTTGCTAGCGGTGAAGCAGTTACGTTTCTCTACATATTCAGATTCCACACTTCACACTTCACGTTCCACATTCCACATTCCACATTCCACACTCCACATTCTAAGCAGTCGCAATCAAGAGAGAAACAACAAATTAATGTTAAATTAAGTAACTGAATTTGTTGTTGTTGGATGAATTTCAAGAAGATTTCACTCTCGTTTTTTTGTTTATCTTTTATCTTTGTTTGCATGCGCATTTCGAATTCGAGTTTGAATTCGATTTCGATTTCGATAGCTGCTTAGACAAAGAAGCCGTTAATTTGTTTACTTTGAAATTGAGGCAACAACAATTTTTTCTCTTTGTCTGCTACGCCCCCTCCTCCTCCCCCTCTCTCTCCGTCCACTCCATCACACTTCCCACATTGCTTTTGGGCATTTCGCACTCGTTGACAAAGAGAAAGAGAAGGAGAAGAAGAAGGAGAAAGAAAGAGAGCATGAAAGAAACGAATAGCAAGTGAAAGAAATTATGTCAATATTTATTTAAATTCATTTCTTTCGTCAGTTTATGCGAAAAAAAAAAATACAAGTAGAAGAAGACGAAGAGGAAGAGGAAGAAGCTGAAGAATTGGAGAAATTTAATCGCGCGTCACTTGAAAGCGATTTTTGTTGTTTGTTTTGTTTTTGTGTACTTTTGAAATACTTTTTTTTTTTTTTTTGGAAGCTGTGATTTGGGTGAAATCTTCAATTGGATTTGCGCAATTAGCAATACTTTTAAAAACTCTGTACTTTAAAAATGTAGATTAGGGTGCATCGATTTGTATGGAAACAACAGAAATTTAAAATTGTTTCCCTACGATTAATTCGAACAAGAAACCTTAGTTCTAAAATTAAAATCCTAGTCTAGGTTGAAAAACGAATATTTTTGAAATTTGTAGCATTATTATTATAAAGTATATTTAATGTTTTAAACTTGATCATTCAAGGATTGGTAGAAAAGCTCTTTTTTGGAGTCGGAACTTTCAAAATTACGTAGATTCAATGGACCAATTGTCCTTACCACATAATGTTCGTATAAATTATAATATATAGATTAAAACAAGGGGGCTCCGCCCCCTACTCGCTACGCTCGCCTACCCCTGCGGCTACAGTCGAGCACGCTCGACAGTAGGATACCCTGAGCCCAGGTACTCTTTTATAAATGTTGATTTTCGACCAATTATTCCAATGGCAGCTATATGATATATGGAACCGATCTGAACCAAACCTGGTCAGAATGTACAAAACCATCATAAATGCATATTCTATCAGTTTGGTTAAGATATCTCAAAAAACAAAAAACTTTTTCATACTAAAACTTGATTTTCGGCAGAGTGTCTATATCACAGCTATATGATATTGTGGGCCGATTTGGATCAAACTTGGTCAGGATGTATAATACCAGCCCAGATACATATTCTATCAGTTTGGTTACGGTATCTCAAAAACAAAAAACTTTTTCATACTAAAACTTGATTTTCGGCAGAGCGACTGTATGACAGCTATATGATATAGTGGGCCGATTTGGACCAAATTTGGTCAGAATGTATAATACCACCCCAAATATATATCGTGTGAGATTGGTTGAGATATCTCAAAAATTAAAGAAGCTTTTCATACAAAAACTTCATTTTCGATGTATCGTTCCTATGGCAGCTATATGATATAGTTGTCCGATCCAAAAATAAAAACAAACTTGATCTGCGTACGGTATCCAGAAACCTACATACCAAGTTTGAAGTCTCTAGCTCTTATGGTTTCTGAGATCGACGCGTTCAAACAGACGGACAGACAGACAGACGGACATGGCTCAATCGACTCGACTGTTGATCCAGATCAAGAATATATATACTTTTTGGGGTCTGCCACGCCTCCTTCTGCCTGTTACATACATTCTGCCAAATGCATTATACCCTTTTTTGCCCATTTTTAATGGGCTCAGGGTATAAAAAATTAAATAATAATAATATTAATTTTGTTGAATTTTTTTTGTTCATTTGCAGTTTCAAGATGGCCAATTTTGTAAACCGTTCGTTGCTGCTGTTGCTTTTGGCCAGCTGTATTTTGCTGGATGTGAATGGCAAATCCGTGAGTCGACGCACCGATAAAATATCCGAGAACTTTAAGCAGTTGGATTTACCACCAGAGGAGATTGATCCGAATGTGGCGCCACCAGATGCAAATGGTGCAGATATTTCACTGTCCGATTCCGTTGCAGTTGCAAGTCCAAGTTCCACTTCCACTTCCGCTTCGGCAGCTGTGGTTGATGAAAGCATCAATGAAATCGCTAGTGAAATCGCTAGCTCAGATGCAGCTGTGGAAACAGCTGATTCCGCGGCTGTTGCAGATGCCGCTCCAGTTGCCACAACGGCGGTGGCAACAGCAACAGCAAAACCGAAGCCAAAGCCCACAAAAACGACGGCAAAACCGACCGAAGATAATCCGATTAGTCGGTACTGCAAGTGCACAGAGTCGCATTGCGATTGCTGTCGTAAATTCGGTTTACCACTGCTTCCAAGCGGTCCGGGTTGTGCCAAAATCTCGTATCTGGGCAACGATGAGATGAGTGTGTCCCTGAAATTCGGTGAAATCACCCTCGCCTCTCGTCGCATCTCCAGCAAACGTGCCCGACCCATTTGTGTGAGCATGCCCGGCGGTTATTCCAAGTTCTGCGGCCGTGTGTACGGCTTATCTCAGGCCAAGGAGAACTTCAAGGCATGTCTGGCCTTCGAGTTGCGTGCCGAGGATGATATTGAGGCTCAGTTGCCCATTTCCTGTTTCAAGTTCGGTGCCGAGGGATTGCGCGTCGCAGAGGCAGAGCCGTTACCCACCAAGGTAAAGCAGCCCGAGGAGGAGGATGATGATGACATCTTTGGTTTTGGTGGTAAGTAAAGTGACCATAAATTGTACACAATGTCTAGCTATATAGCCAAAAAAAAACAGCAGCATTTTGCTTGTGCGTATGTCTGGCGCCAGCACTACATGTATTTTGTAGTATGTTCGTTTCTTAGCTGATTCAAAATAATACACTAGGCAGCCGAGACATGTAAGGGATACAATATGTGAGATATAGATTAGTAAAGAAAAGTAAATATCTTCCAAATAATTGTAAACTGCTGAAAATTGAATAAATTTAATTGTAGAGCCAGGGATTATTAAAGCCGTATATTCTTTAATTTAGATTTTTTTGGTTCTCGACTCTTCTAGTTTTTGTCTTGAAACATTTCTTTTCCAAACTTTTGTTATTTGAATATATTTTATTAGTTTAATTTGTAAATTTTTTGATTCCCTTCTTTCCTTCCTTATCCTTTAGCTTAGCTATTTTTTTTTTTTAGCTTTTTTTTAAGCTTTTTTTCTTCATTTTAATTTTTTTTTTATTTCTTAAAAACTATTCGAAATTCAATCGCTTCAAGCTTGTCTGAAATTATGTTTTTTTTTTTAAATGTTAAGTTTTCTATGATGTTTAATAACCCTATTTTTATTTTGTTTTCTTGCAGCTGGCGGCGATGATGACGATGATGATGACGATGATTACGACGATGCCGAGGAGCCATCGGCGGAGGACGACGATACGGATGATTACACGGAAGACGATGATACCGAAGCACCCGAAGATGCGGATTACGGTGGCTTCAGTCTTGGCGGCTTACTGGATGAACTCGATGACGATGAGGATGAGAAACCGGTGAAGAAACCCGTTACGGCTGTGACAGCAGCCGTGACTTCTCCAGTCGATCAGACCCGCGAGCAGAGCACGGATCTAATTCAGAGCAAGGATGAGGCCGGAACGGTTGCAGGTGGTACACTTGCCACGCCAATGGCCGAAGAGGCGGCCGCAGCGGTGGAGGCGACCACAACTCCAACCTCAACCTCAACGTCAAACAAGAAGAAGTCCAAGAAGGCGAAAAAGAACAAGAAGAAGAAGAAGGCGGCCACAAATGCGGCGAGCGAAACGGAAACCGATTTCGCCTATGAATTATTTAATGGCATTCTGGATTTTTTCAATTGAGCGGCCAACGTGAATTTGCCAATATGTTTGGCAACACTGTAAATACCTTGTATCGACGTTGAGCTGCCCACATGAGAAGAAGAAGAAGACGCAGAAGATGACGGGATGAAGAAAGTGATGAAAAAGAAAGGGTATCAGGAGTTAGTCGTAGTAAAAGCAACATCTTTGTACTTTTTTTTAATTTATTTATTTATTCATAACATTTACCTATCTGGCAACACTGAACACTAAAATTGCAACCCTGCCACGCGATCTGGCAACGCTGTTCTCTTTATTTATTTAAATTACAAATTTATAACTCATTAAATAATTCTCAAAATAATAAAATAAATATTTATTTATTTATTCTTTCAACACTAATTTTAAGTGGCAACTCAGCCATGAGATCTGGGAACACTGCTTGCTGGTTAAAAATGAGGTTTATAAGTTATATATATAGTCGAAAATAAGAATAGATTTACTTAAAGAGCAGTTTATAGGGTATATTTTAGTCGAAAATTTTTAAATCGATTTGCATTTTGAAACGGAATGCCGTTTTAAAATGTTTGTCCTCTTTATTAATTATTCATTTCTCGAAATTCCATTTTTATATGATAAAGAATCAATCAATTTTAACAATCTTCAGTGGTCTGAAGGGATCTGAAATAAATGTTCTTGTTGATGTGGTTTAGATGAGTCCTTTTTCTCCGTGCGGAATTTATAAATAGTTGAAGGGAAATCACACATAAATTCTTGGCCTGCCTTTTGACTCTATGAGTTGATTAAGTGCCGCACCATTTATCAAAATGACGACAAAGCCACAGGGGAGAGTGAGACACTCTGGATGGAAGGTGGCGATGGCCCAACTTTTAATTAGAAACTATGCGTTGTAGTTAAGTGGGCAGACGTGTTAAATCAGCTTCAGCCTCTCAAAAGATACCTTGGTCATTCCCCTTTCCATTTGCTCAGACAGAAAAGGATGCTTACTTAATTAACTCCAAGTAATTTTGGTTTTTCATGTATGGTAAGGTAGAGTAGGGTAGTGAAAGGTAAGGTACGGTAAGACAATGTAAAGTAAAGGTAAGGTAAAGTATGGTATGGTATGGTAAGGTATGGTAAGGTAAGGTATGGTAAGGTAAGGTAAGGTAAGGTAAGGTAAGGTAAGGTAAGGTAAGGTAAGGTAAGGTAAGGTAAGGTAAGGTAAGGTAAGGTAAGGTAAGGTAAGGTAAGGTAAGGTAAGGTAAGGTAAGGTAAGGTAAGGTAAGGTAAGGTAAGGTAAGGTAAGGTAAGGTAAGGTAAGGTAAGGTAAGGTAAGGTAAGGTAAGGTAAGGTAAGGTTACTTAAGGTATGGTATGGTTACGTGAGGTTAGGTAAGGTATGGTTAGGGTAAGGTAAGGTAAGGTAATGTAAGGTAATGTAAGGTAATGTAAGGTAATGTAAGGTAATGTAAGGTAATGTAAGGTAATGTAAGGTATGGTTAGGTAAGGTTACTTAAGGTATGGTATGGTTACGTGAGGTTAGGTAAGGTATGGTTAGGGAAAGGCAAGGTAAGGTAAGGTAAGGTATGGCTTGGTTATTAGTTGTTATTATAAGGATAAACTAGCAGACTTACCTCCGGCTCTGTATAAATTTCTAAATATGTTAATTCAATTTTTAATATATTGGTGTAAAAATTTCAGCCTCCTAGGTCGTATGGTTTGGGCTCTTAAGTCACAAAGTCTTACATATTTAGATTCGGAAAAAGTAAGTACCACGCATAGTATACATATATATATATTTATTCAAACTTTAATGTACAATCGATTAAAATATGTCAAGCTTTAAAATTTGCATTCAATTTAATTGAATGAACCAAAACCTTTACAATTTCTTTCAAATTATTTCGATTACGATGTCGTCATCGTTTATCGATAACAACTTCGATCTCGATCTTAACAATTCCATAACGTTATACTAATAGATTTCTCCAACTCTTTCCCTATTCGGCCATCTTCGATATTTTTTTTATTATTTTCGTGGTGGACTTTTGTGCCATACAAAAATATTAAAAAAAAACATTTCACATACTACTTTCATAGCCAATTTCTATGGGTTACTCTTTCAATATATTTGAACATATATAAGTACATATAAACATGTGTATAACATATAAAGAGAAAAAATTGTGTAAGGTTGCTTATCAATAGAAATTACATCTATAAAAACTTGTACATCAAGTATATTTTGTATATTTTAAGTATTTAACTCGGTTTTTTTATTTTCGTAGTTTGTATGGTCACACTGCTGGCCAATTGAATAGATCTAGAACTGGTCTTTTAAAAACAAGATATTTGTAGTGGGATTCGAACCTTTATATCCAGTTTTCAGTGAGCCTTTATGTATTTCGTATCGATCCTATTGAAGCGACCAGCAGTGTATTCATTCATACTCAATAAGAGTTTAGTATTTGATATCTTTAAACTCAAAAAACCTAGAAAGAAACATTTGAAAGAGCATTTGAAACCATAAAAATATAATATTTGGATTAAAATTATTCGATATCATATGTTTTTTTGTTTTAAAGGGATTCGTTATTGTGCATTATGATATCTCATATTGTAAGTAAATACATATCTTAAGTTCATCTCAAAAATTGGAGTTTTTCAGTTATTTTTTTTATTTTTTTTTGTCAAAAGAACAAATATGAAACTTAAGTTTCCGTTACAAAGAGCAAAATTGTATCAATCTCATAGTATACTGATAGATATAGTATAATATATATATATATATATGCAATAATATATGGTATACATCTATATAGTATATGTATATTATTTTTTTTTTAATTATATTTTTTCTGTGTATATGATAATGTATGTATATATGTATTTTTATGTTGTATGTTTATGTGTATCTTCCATACGTAATGGATATGAAAAGGCGCCCGAAAAATTATACGAAAATCATATAGGAATTTCATCGAAAACGTTTTAGAATAAAATAAAAAAATTGGACGCATATTTAAAGTGGATTTTTTTAATCAGTCTCGTTTTTAAAAGTTAGTCGATAGTAAGTAATTTCGTATGTGCATTAGTTTAGTTAATAGGTAAGTAGTATTTTTTCAGTGGATTCTGTGGGTTCTTAAGTGAGAGTTACCTGTTTAGTTCATAATATACCCATTCTAAAGGTCCTTCCGCTTGGCAATGGGACTGAGAACTGAAATTGATATGCTTCAGTATTATAATTTCTAGATATGTGTTTGTATGTGTGTGGGCTTCAAGCACTCAACTTACTTATACCCTCTAATCACCATACATTTTCTTTCGACATTTTCACACATTCATTTTACCATTATTGGAAAAAAAGTACTATTTTTTAATAAAGGAAAAGAAATGTGTCAAAATGTCAAAATATGTACAAATACTTTACTTATTCTTCGCTTAATTGTACGCACACCATTCAAGGATTCGAATTACTTATACCCTCTAATCACCATGCTGTTTTATGCACATTTTTCTACATTGTCACACATTTTATTCCATTATAAAAATAATAGGTACATTTGTTGCCTGTACAATTCTCAGCAAATGTACATTTTTCATAAAGGAAAATAAATGTGTAAGAATGTAGAAATATGTACATAAATATTTTCGTTTATTACTTATTCTATGCTTCAATTCTTCTATTCTTAGCTATCATTCTATCATTCTGCTTTTTAAAATATTCCCTTAATGCGTTAACTTGACATTTGACATATTTTTATGCCCATATGTGTTTCATTTTGTTCGACTCATTCTGGCATTCTTCTATTTAAAATATTCCCTTAATTCGTTTAAACTGCACACTTGACATATTTGTATGCACAGGAGTATCATTCTGCTATTTAAGATATTTGAAATTCCCATTGTTAATTTGTTTTCTTTACACTCGACATATATTTGTATGCACATAAGTGTATCATTTGCTTCGTTCAGTTCGTTCCACCATTTTGATTGGTCGCTTGCGTTCATTCATACATTCATACATTCATACATTCGTTCATTTTCGTTCACTTGTTGTTGCTGTCGTTGTTTTCGTTGTTTTTGTGTTTGATATATCCTTGTTGTCTTTTTTTTGGCGTGTACTCCCGATCAGAGTTGTTGCTTTCTCGCTTTCTCGCTTTACCTTATTGTCCCAACGCCTCTCTCCAAATTCTCGCTCTTTTTTCGTTCGCTCTCTCAATTGAGTTGAGTTGAGTTATTGTTGTTGTTGCTCCTTGTTACTTTTGTTTCGTTGAGTTTTGTTGAGTTAAGTTGTTCTCATTTTTTCAAATTTTTTTTGTTGTTAATTCTCACTCTCTCTCACTCTTTCTTTTTTCTTTTCATATTTCTTTATGCTTTTGTTCATTTGATTTGTTTTTGTTGTTAATACTGCTGCTCACTTTCGTTGAGTTGACTTTAGTTCAGTTAAGTTGAGTAGAGTTGAGTTGTTGTTGCTGCTGTTGATGATGCTCTCTTTTTTGTTCTTTTTTTTTTGTTGTTGTTGATTTTCGCTCTCTATTTTTTTTTTTTTTGATCCTGTTGTATTTGTTCATATCTTTATATTGTGTATATATATTTGTGAATTTGTTTATTTCCAAAATTACCATTTCCAGTTGACTTTTTTTAAATAGACAAACGTCAAATTTCGAAAGTTCTCAAACCAACCTCGCTTAACCCTTATGCTCGACAAGTCGAGGGACTTGGAAGTGTGTCCTGGAATATGTACATATATATGTACTATGTATCAGGAACCGTAAATAATAATAATTTTTTGTTTTTAACTACAAAAATCACTTATGATTTTAAAAATTCAGATTTTTACGAATTTTTTCACCAATAATCATTATTTTTGATCGAAAAAATAAAAATCATTTTTGAACAAAAAAAAAGAAAATCAAAAATAATGATTATAAATGATTTTTTTTTTTTATCAACATAAAACTCAAGAAGGGATAGGATTCTTAATATTCGTCCTTGGAGGACATGTGATGCATCATATAAAGGATATAAAATCATAGATCAAGAATATTTAATCATATCGCCGAAGTTTAACACAGATGCTATAAACTATTGTTGAGTTTTATTTTAAACAAAAAAAAAAAAAAATTTATAATCATTATTGTTGAGTTTTATTTATTTTTTTTTTTTATCAAAAATAATGATTATAAATGATTTTTATTTTTTTGATCAAAAATAATGATAATTGGTGAAGAAAATCGTAAAAATCATTATATAATCATCAAAACGTGATTTTTAAAATAAAACTTATAATGATGTATGCATCGATTTAAGCAAAAAAATGCAGTTCTAAATTATTTTCATCGAAAAACAATAGTTCAAAAATCAACATCTTAGATTTCCATATAGATTACGAATTTAAGCCTCCATCTCTTAAATTTTTTTTTGATCCAAACAAATCGAGGCACCCTAATCCGTTTCTCACTTTTATTTCGATTCCCATTAACGAAAATTTCAACTTGACGAAAATGTTTTCCGTATGATTTCTGTATAGATTTCTGTATGAAATTCTGCGTGTATTTTTGCATGTATTTCTGTATGGAATTCTGCATGCATTCCTTTTTTATTTTGGTAATTTCTGTTTCTGTTATTTTTTTTCGGTATGTAATTCTCTATGTATTTATTTTATTTTCTGTATATATTTTTGTATGTATTTCTGTATGTAATTTTATTTTTTTGTTATTTTTTTTTTCGTTATTTTAAGCACAACACAAAGAGCGTTAAAAGACATTTATGCATTAAGTATTTAAGTATTTAAATATACTGCTTTCATATTCCGCAATTTCATAATTCTCTTTCTTTGCACTTTGCCTTCTGCTCATTCCCAAAAAAAATTGTTTCTATATGTATGCTTGGGTTTTTGATTAATTATTGAGTTACAATTTTTTCAATGGCATACTCTATTTGTTTACTGATCTGAGTACAGGGCATTATATAGACGAGCTATCCCTTAATTTTTTTTTAACTTGCTTTTTTTTTAATTGTTTTGTATAAAATGAAAACTGTATTTTTTAAAAAAGGGTTTTTAATATAGATGTCAGCGTATGCTATACAATCATGCTCAATATATTAAGTTCACCAACATTTGTCTTTGAAAATTCTTTAAAAATAAATACTTTTATGTCAACTTGAAATTATCATTTCCATTCTATTTGTTTTTGTATTTAATAATCAAAAAATTCATTAAATTTTTTTTTGAAAATTCTGGAAAATGGTTAGACATAATAATGCAACAAGTACGTCTATTAAAAATAATCTAAATCATGAATATTCTTCAATTGTCCGGTTTTTTTTTTTTAAGTTTTGTAGTTTTTTTGGGCCCATTGTTTTGTTCGAAGCTTCTAGAAACCTATTTTCTGAAAATATCGTCAAACCTATACAAAAACAAAAAAAAAGGGATGAATGTAATGGATATTAAAAAAAAAATTGCTGATCAAGAGTATTCACGATTTAGCTTATTTATAATACTAGTATTTATTTAATTTTATTTTGTCAAACCATTTTTGCAGATTCAAATATTTGGTAAAAGCAAAATTTGTTTTTTTTTTTTTTAAATTTATTTATTCCAATTTACTTATTTAAATAAATTTTTTATTTAATATAACTGTCGTCGTCTGTTCTTTGTATTTTCCGTACTAACTCGTCTCATATTTAATGTACGTAAATCTTATCAGTTATTTCAGTTAAAGTCAAAACAATATTCGAAAAACATAGAATTACAAATAAAATTTTTGGTTTGATTTTTGTTGGGTGTTTTTGTGATGTTTCTTTTTTCACCTTTATCCTGTCATGGGATTTGCAGAAATCGATGTTTTCGTTTTTAGTTATTTTTTTTTTTCAAAATTTCTGTGCTTTCCATTTCAAAATTATTGTCCATATTATTTCGTTTTAATGCAGGACATAAGATTATGCTTCTGTGTATGATGTATTAACCTGTACTTTTTTTTATTAAATAAATACAGGCTTACATAACAAGAAATATTTTTCTTAAACATAGTTTTGATTCAAGACAACTTTAAGAAAAAATAAAAAATTTTTTTTTCTTTAATTTTGATGCATTTTTTTGGCCAATTTAGTTTGGTATGTCATTTTTTTCACCTCTCAATTCCCCTCGAATTTCTTGTTTCATGATATGAAAATTTAGTTAGTTTTTTAATTTCAATTCCTTCTAAAAATTTGCATTTTATTTATTGCAATGTTAATTAATGATTAATCTCAAATTTCAATTCACTTTGATCTCGTTACTTTAGAAAAGGTTCGGTTCATGGATCATTATTTTAAGTTGGAATTTTTTTTAGAATCTAAATAAAAATATTATGAAATAATAATTGAATTTACATTTATTATTAACAAACCAAATTTTGGGTTCATACCAAAAATATAAGAAACACTTATAAAATGATTTATTTATTTATGTGCATTGAATTCCCATTGTTGTTAAATAACTTTTGCATAACTTTAGAATCTATATATTAAAAACTTAATTTAGAAGTTTTACCAACATTGTTTTATAAAATTAAAAAAAAAAATTATTATAAAATTCTTTTAAATAATTGTTTTTTTTTTAATTTTCTCCAAAAACATATTTAATAGTTTTTAAAATATAAATTATATTGTGAAAGAAGATGATAAATAAATAAAATAAATTTCGAGATAATATAAATTTAACTATTATTCGAAAATTCATTTATATAAATGTAATTATAATTTCAAAATTCTCTTGCTTTATTTTAACAATATAATCGACAATTTTATTGTGTATAAACCAAGGCTGCAAACCTCAAAAATTTTGTTGTTTGTTGTTCGGTTCGGCGGTTCGAACCATAGAGCAAGACATCGGATCGGTCCGCGAATTGGTTTATATACCACCTGAACCCAAGGTTTGGGTTCGAACCTTGGTTCAATTTCATAAAATTTTTTTTTATTGTTATACATTTTTCTCTACATTTTGATCTAATTACAGTTTTTTTTAAAAAATTCAAATTTTGATGATAGTTAAAATTTATTTGAAGATTTAAAAATGACTTATTTTAATCGAAAGTCTCAAATAATTGCGTAATATTAGAGACCATAAAATTTATGTAAATATTTTTTTTTCGAACCGAACGTTTTATTTTAGAAAGCGGTTCGGTTTAGGTTCGGGTTCGTAAATTAAATAATTTCAAGGGTTCGGTTCATGATCCGGTTCAGGCTGCTTAAAAACCCAAACCGAACCGGTTCTACGATGTTCGGTTCAGAAGCGGTTTGCAGCCTTGGTATAAACTTATTGAGAGATCAAATTAATTTTTAAAATATAGTTATAAAACTTCAGTTAATGCAGTTACCAAAAAAAATTGCGGTTTATCTATTAACTTGGATAATTTTTTGTAAATTTTGATTTTTATCTAAACTTCTTACAAGCCAAACCTTTTAAAAAACATCTGTCTTGATTTATATGGGTTCTTTTTTTTTTTAAAGTTAAGGTCACAATCTTTGAAATTACTGTTACTTAATGCAATTATTCAGTTAACATACATACAACCTCACACACACACACACACACACACAAAAAGATGGTTTAGATGACAAACAAATCGCTGCAGCTGGAAGAATTGCGTCTCTTCAGATTCTTCTTGAAGCGCAGCACCGAAGAGAGGAACATTTTGGTACGTGCTGTCAATTTGGTGACGACCTTGCGATTGCAATCGATGGCCTTGCTGGAGCTGGAATCCTCATCATCATCATCATCATCATTATCATTATCATTGTCATTATCATCATCATCGCTGTCATCGTCGCTGTCATTATCATGATGACGTTGATGATGATGATGATGATGTTGCAGTTCATTATGTTGTCGCATTGTTGCATTGCGTTGTTGTAAAGCGGCTGCAGCAGCCGCCGATGTTGAAGGACCGTCATCATCGGCATCGTGTCGTGGACTGGTACCGGGCCCAAAAGGGTCCCCTTGTCGCATTCCGGCGGAGAGGAGCTCGAATTTACTCTTGCCATTCGCATAGCCGTGCAATCGCTGCGTCTCGCTGCTCTCCTCGTCCTCCAGCTCACTCTCCCCCATCTTCAGGATGCTCTCCAGGTTCAAAGTCCTTCGATTCGCCTTGCGTACCTGCCATTAATATCAAATTTTCAAATATTAATTGAAAATTACACTAAATATTTTTAAATTTCTATCATAATATTTTAAAAATGATACAAAATCATGATATTCTTTTCAATTCCTTTTTTTTTTTTTAAATGTTAAGTAACTAAATATTTAAAGAATTGTTTCTATTATAATAAATAGTATATCAACATTTTGTATTCATTATATTTAAGATAAAACTATTAATTATATATCTGTGATTAGCGCAATTAAAATAAATATCCATGTACTTGTAGCTTTAGGATGATTTCAAATAAAATTAAAATTTAAGTTCTAAAAAAAAATATAAATAAAAAAAAAGGTTATTAGAAAAAAAATTAAAAATTATTATAAATTTTTATATTATAAATGTAAATTTATATTTAATGTGAATACCAAATATCAACAAATTAAAAAAAAGAATACCAACACGTTGCATTTTTAGTATTTTTTGGTTTCAAAATTTTAATATACTAAAAAAACAAAATTGTTGTATTTTTAAACTATTAATTGAATTGTCACGAATATTAAAAACAAGGCTGCAATTCGGTTCGGGTTTTTAAGCAGCCTGAACCGAATCATGAACCGAACCCTTGAAAATATTTACTTTGCGTACCCGAACCTTAACCGAACCGCTTTCTAAAATAAAAGGTTCGGTTCGAAAAAAAATAATTACATAAATCTTATGGTTTCGATTAAAATAAGTCATATTTAAATCTTCAAATAAATTTAAATTATCATCAAAATTAGATTTCTTTAAAAAATAATTAATTATATCAAAATGTAGAGAAAAATTTAAAACAATAAAAATATTTTTTGTATGAAATTGAACCAAGGTTCGAACCCAAACCTTGGGTTGAGGAGGTTTGGTTTTGAAGGTTTGCTGCCTTGATAAAAAACATGTTTTTTAAATGATATATTTAAAACTAAAAATGAAAATTAAATGTGAAAAAAACTGTTTAAGGAAATTACAAAAATAAGTCATACAAAAGTTTCTTAATAAAAGATTCCCGAAAAATTAAAAGAAAAAAATAGAATTTCTATAATTAGGAAACTAAACGATTTTTTAAGATAAGCATTAAATATATGAGAAAAAAATTGTATATATCTGAGATAATTGCTTTCAGATCTTAGGCTCAAAACTCTTGTTTGGGATCCCTGGTACCTGCTGACTTCGTCCAGCTGCTGCGGCAGCCGATGTTGTTGGCACATTATCAGCATCATTATCATTATCTTGATCATCATCTGCCAGATCATGAGCATCGTCCTGAAAAATACTCATCTGCCGGACAATGCGACGGGCCGGAAGATGCATCCGTCGATGATTTTGTATGCTGCTCTGAAGATTGAGACGTCTTCGATCCCGATCACTCAACAGTCGAATCCGCTGTGGATTTAGCTTCACCTGTGCCACAATTCCCACTAGAAGTTCGTCCACATTGTGATCCAATCCCGACGATGTCTCGATGAACTTGCAGGCAATTTCCTTGGCCAACTTGCGACCCACTAACACAAAGAGTTTTTTATTATATAAATCAAAAATATCTTCAAATATCTAGATCAGCGGATATAGCAATGCAATACCAAGTCGATACCAAGTCGATATAGCAATGTCCGTCTGTCCGTCTGTCTGTCTGTCTGTCTGTCTGTCTGTCCGTCCGTCTGTATAAACACCTGGATCTCAGAGACTATAAGAGCTAGAGACACCAAACTTGGTATGTAGGTTCCTCTACATTGCAAGCAGATCAAGTTTATTTCAAAATTTGGCCACGCCCCTTTTACCGCCTACAAACCGACATAGAAAATTTCATATCCGAATTATAAGAGCCATTTAAAGGCTAGAGACACCAAACTTAGAATGTAGTTTCCTCTATATTACAGGCATATTAAGTTTGTTTCTTTTTTGGATCGGACCACTATATCGTATAGCGCCCATAGGAACAATCGGTCGAAAATCAAGTCTTAGTATGAAAAACTTTTTTGTTTTATGAGATATCTCAACCAAACTGATACAATATGCTTATAACTTGGTTTTATATAATCTGTCATATAGCTACCATAGGACCGATCGGTCAAAAATCACGCGTGGGTACAAAAATTGTATTTTGCTCTTTGAGTTATCTTACCAAACTGATAGACTATGCATATAAAATGCAATAAAATGCATTCCGACCGATGTTGGTTCAAGTCGGCGTACTATATCATATAGCTGTCCTTGCAGCAATTAGCTATAAAACTTTAATACAGCACTCTGAAAGGTCACCAATTTAAATACTTTTAAATTTTTACCAGTCTTAGCATTTTTCACAATGAGTACGGGGTCTCCGACAGTCGAGTACGCTCGACTGTAGCTCCGTCCATCTAGTTTTTCTAATGTGAACTTCAATTTTTTTTTTTTACGTTAATTTTATTTTTGTTATTTTCATTTTGCGAGTGCTTGTGCGTCTTTCTTGCGCCACGAATTCAGCACTGAGAGCAGTTATGACTCTCCTATATTTTTGACATACGATTTTTGCCGTAGAGCTGAACTTTGAACGCTCAGCCCAGATCTAGATAATGGGAATACTTACAGTGTCGAGAGACCTCGCGATGTCGCTCCAAATCCGTCTTGTTGCCCACGAGAATTGCACCACGTGTCAATAGCATATCATTCTCCTTGAGATACTGCAACACCTTCTCCGCAAACTTGTAGGTTCCACGATCCACCACCGAGTAGACAACTACAAATAAATCGATGTTGTATGTGGCACAAAAAGCCTCCGTCTGCAGATGAATAATAAAATAACACAAAGTTTAGTTTTTAATTTAATTAAACTTTTTTTGAATAGTGTATTTATTTATATACAGGTGTGTTCCAGAAATCTTTAGAGTTTTTGAAGACAATTGCTTTTGAAAACAACCGTTCGAAATGTCGGTGTACCTCAAATGAGAGAGATTTAGTTTTTTACGAACATATTTTCGAAGTCAAAAAAAAAAAGACTTTCTTCCTGTTTTAAAAACATTTTTAGGTTGAGATATATTTTATATAATTTGAATAATTATAAAAAAAAATTTGAATTAAATTTATTCAGTTTAAAAATTAATTTCGTTTAATTTAATAATTATTTCATTTTGTGAAATCTTTCAACAATTTTTTAGAACCCCAACAATATATTTGGCGCTCTTAGAGACTGGTAGAACACCTCTGATAGAAATCATTAAAGCTATAACATAGAAAATAATAAACTTAAGCAATACAAAAAAAAAAAATATTATTTAAAACTAAATAAATTATAAAGTAAATACATATTTGGGTTGTAGTTAATACAACAGTTAAATAGTTCATTACACGCATAGCAATTTTTAAATTGTTATTTTATTTTCTAAACACATTTTAACATCGAAAAATTAAAATTTAAATAACAATTAATTTTCAAATATAATTAAAAATTACGCGTAATTTTTGTCAATGCTAATAAAATATGAAAAGGTAATTCGAGAATTAAATCAACTGAATAAAATTCCATTATGGTTATTATTTCCGAGCGCACAAAAGTAGGCAACAAAAAAATGAGCTGTCAATGCAATTTTGTGACTATTTTCTCAGATGATGCATTTGACATGAAAACAAACTGACAAATTGCTACATTAAATGTACAAGTGTGCAGTAGAAGGAGAAGAAGCAGAAACAGAGACATAAGGAGCAAGATATATATATATATATATATACATATATATAGAGAGCTCCTTAAAGCGCACAAAAGTAGGCAACAGAAATAGAAACAAAACTGTCAATGCAATTTGCTGCTTGCGTTTTAAGCTTTCAGCTACATAGAACATTGTAACACACACACATAAACACACACACATACAGAGACACACACACACAGACACATATGTCATGCGGATGTTAATGCGAAACGACGTCTAAATACAACAATGTAATGCGCTTTGGCATTTTTTGTAGCTGATAAAAAACAATGTGTTAATGACATTTGAAAAACAAATGTCAGCCACAGAAACAACCCGCAGAATCTGTGTGTGTGTGTGTGTGTGTGTGAATAGCTCTTAACCCATAAACAGGCCACATTTGACCTACTCTGATCATAGAAATAATATAATAAAAAATGAAAAGAAGACAAAATGATAAAAGTTTATAATACTCAGATTTCAAAATTTATATTATAAAAAATCATAGCCAAATTATAATATAAGTAGTAATAAATATATGTAAAATGTAACTTATTAACAATATAATAAAATATTAAAATATAATAAAATATTATATAATTAATTTAAAAATTGAATCAACAACTAAATAATAGTCCAACATTTCAATACTTTCTAAATAAAAATTATATAATATGCATTTTTTTAAGCTTTTTGAAAATATTTTAATTAATTTTTTCATAGTTTTAGCATTCATTTAGCTTCCTAGTGTAAAAAGTAAAAATACTTATAAGTAAAATACTCAGAAACTTATAATAATATATCAATATTCTCTTAAAAAAAACTCTGTATTTATTTTTTTTTGAATTTGTGTTCTACAAATATTGAAAATAATACTAATATTTAAGTCATTTTCCCTAATAATTCCCTAAGAACAAAGCTTTAAAGTTTAAACTATATTTAGTATACTCTTGCAAAAAATTGTATATCTAGGATATAACCAAAATTTTTGTTTTTTTGTTTTTAGTGTTTTATTTAATAATTCTGTTATTATTTACAACAAAGTATTAGTTCGGCTAATTTTTCAAAGTTTTTTTTTTATGTCATACTTATATAGGATATACAAATTAATGGTTACTTACGGACATTTCGCAAGCCGGATGATCAACGACTTCCAAGTCCGTTTCAATATTATCGACCAGCACCGAGACTGTCTTCTGTCCATAGTCATCATCTGAGAGGAAAGATAAATGAGAATGGAAATTAAGCAATTTTCTATGCAAATTTCAATTTCTCATTCATTTAAAATGTGCAAACAATTTGATGTACTTTGGCCCATTGTCCATTTCAATAATGTAAATTACACAAATACACACACAACATATGTGCCTACATATTTGATTATTTTCCCAACTCTTTCCCCTTCAGCACGTTGGGGAAATATATTGCTTGTATTTGCAAAATTCCTCACAAAATGTTTATCTAAATTAACTTACATTATTTATTCATATTAAGTGGAGTAAAATTCTATTAACTTTCAGTTTGAAGACATGAATAAATTGAATGAAATTTTACAATAAATTCTGTTTTTTCTCAAACTGATTTTTGTCTGGAAACGTAACAATAATAAACTTTAAAATTAAAATTATAATGTAAAAAATATTTAATGTTTAATTATTCAATTTTTAATTGAAATTTTTTTTTTCTTATATTTATATTAAATTTTAATTTAAAAATTCCAAATAAATATTATAGTTACATATATCATAGCTGATTTACATTTAAATTGAAATTAATTTTTTCGTTTAATATTTTCAAAAATTTTTTAAATTAAATATGAAATAGAAACAGGAACAGTAAATAATGATTATTTTGTTGTTTTCAATTGAAAAAATAATTTACTTCTAGTAATTATAAAAAAAATCGTGAAATTTACCAAAATTTTTATTGCAATTTTACCATGATCTTAAGATTTCGGATTTTTATTATTTTACTCAGGAAATAATCATTATTTTTAAGTAAAAAAAAAATAAAACTCAAGAATAATCAGTATTTTTGATTCAATAAAATAAAGCTCACAGAATAATGATTATTTCTTGAGTTTTATTTTATTGAATCGAAAATAAAACTCAAATTTAACAGGTCAAAATAACACCTTGAGTTTTATTTTTGATTCAAAAAAAGAAAATATAAAACTCATGAATAATCATTATTTTATAAAATAAAACTCATAAAAAATTAATAATGATTATTCCTGAGTTTTTTTTTTTTTTTGCTCAAAAGTAATCATATGTAAAATAATGAAACTCATAAAATAATGATTATTCTTGAGTTTTATAATAAAACTAATAAGGATTACAGTCCCTTAAAAAATTTTTATTTTAAATGCAGTTCAAATAACAATTGGAAAACTATGAAATTTCACTCAAGTGTTTTGCATTATTTTTGTTATCTTGTTATTTTCAATTGTTATTCCTTAGACAGTTTTGTGATTTTGCTGAACAAAATACACTTTAGAAATAACACAAATTTTATATATTTTTTTTTTAAATTTTTTGTTGTCTATTAATTGTCTATGTCTTTATTATTATTAAAAACTTAATCTAGTCTTTTTTCCCACTGTACATCCGCACAAATTGGCGTTAAAACCGCTATAAACACAAGCTCTTCTTCTTTCTCTACCACTTGCTGCATTTATATATGTATATTGATATATATTTTCAAGTTCGATCAAAGAGTAGGCGGTTAGAAGGGGTTAAGTGGGCGTGGCAGACAATAAAAGTAGGCTGCAGCTTAACATCCGCTGTTTCACAATTGCCTTGGCAAATATTTCGATAGCCTTCCCCTCGTTCTATACCCCCCCTCCTTTCACCCACCCCTATTTCCACCCCCTTCCACTCACCACACAATTGTTGGTGTGTTTAATTTGCATGTTGCATTTTCCGTAGTTTTCCGCGCGTGGACGGAGCTCAGAAATTGAATTGCAAACATTGAAAACGGCATTTTGTTGGCAAACTCCTAAAAGCATACTATATTTTTGTTGCTGCTATAATATACCCTGCAATTTGAGCATTTACTGACTCAAAAAAAAAATCCACTTTTAATTATGAAATAAATTTTATTTATAATTAGCAAATGAAACGAAATAAAATTTTTTTTGTTTTAATATAAGCACATTTTATTATAAGTAAAAATATAATTATAATTTCGATTTCCTAAAAGTATTAAATATTCATTAACTTATAATCATTTCAATTATTTATCCCATTTTACTAGTACTGAAAATACAGTTGAAAATAAAATTGAAAAAAAAAATGCAACTGAAGAAATAAATTTTAATTTAATAAAACATACATTGTTTAGTATTAAATTAATAAAATTCCCTAAATAATGTAATGAATAATGAAGTTTGCTATATATGTATATTATAATATCGTAAGTTTTGTGCTAAGATACACAATAAAAGCATAATATGTAAATTTAATGAAATTTTAATGTTCAAAATTTAATCTAATGCAAATTTAATGCCAACAGCAATTTTAATGAAAGTAAATTTAATGAACAGCATCTACTTTTTTCACTGCTCACTTTAATTATATTTAAAATAATGATTAGCAATTATAATGCATTTTAAATGTAGGTACCCATGAAATTATCAACTATCTTTCTGCATTTTGTGCTTGTTACAGGGTATCTACTAGCTTAACACTCTCACTATTTGTTGTTCATTTTGTTGCTTTCGATTGGGATTAGTCAAGTCTTGTACATGGTAATTTTAGCACTTCTGTTCTTAGTGCTTTCATCATAATTTCCTCTTTTTTTTTGTTATTATAAATGCACATAATAAATGGCCAAATGCTTAAAGTTAAAACAGGATTACATTATTATTTTGTTAAAGTCTATCTGTGCCAATAAACACCTATATATCAGACACTAATCATAAGCACATTATTTTTATTGAAATCGAGTAAAATGTGCAATTTTCAAGCTATAGTTTTGAAATTTGAAACACGGAATTTTCGCTTTAAAAATTGATTGTTTATTTTCAAACAGTTTTTAAATTTAATATATAGTTTTTGTTGTTAATTTAAGATATTAATTTGTTATATTTTAGTGGACGTTAAGTAATTAACCCTCTACTGCATATATGGCTTTTCATTTTTAACGAAATTTATTTCAGTTTAAATAATATCTAATCGAAGTGGAAAATTATTCGTAATTATATTTGCACTATTTTCTATTGGAGAAAATTTTAAAAATAATTCTAATTTAGCTTTATTTCGTGTTTTTATGTATTTTGTTAAGGCGTCTCTAGTGAACGAAAATGAATTTTGATGAATTTGATGAACAATGAATTTTTAAATGAAGTTTTTACAGCAAAAAAAACATTTTTTTTGTTGATAAATATTTTTACCCAAAAAAAAAATGTTGCTCAAATATTTCTTAATTTATATCAAATACACCTGTATATGCATAGAAAAACTGTTTTCTATTTTAATGGTTCTATGTGCATGCAGTAGAGGGTTAAATGTAAAAAGAACTTAAAAAAATGTATTTTAGCAGGAATCGGATTCTTTTTAAATATATATTTTATTAAATAATTTGTGTTATTATTTTTTTGTACTGTTCAATTAGTTGAGATTAGTCGAGTCTGTTACATATGAATTAAAAAATAAAAATCTCACGTTTTTTCTTGCGCATTCATTCATTTATTTAATTATATTCATATATTCATGTTTGTTGTTCTGGGATTATTCATTATTCAGTATGTGGATGCATCTGTTGCTCTCCACCTGAATAAAGGGTGGATGGGTGGATGGGTGGATGGGTGGATAGGGGGGGGGGGAGTGTAGGGAGGGTATTAAGAGAATTCTCCCCATTTAACCTTGAGTTGCGTGCTTTCATTTGAATGCAATTACAAATAATCCATAATCCATAATAAACGAGAACAATCTAAACTTGTAATCCCAAGCATTCAATGTTTGGGAAAATAATTTGATTGTCCAGCTGATGAGCTTATCAATATGGAAAGTGTCCCCCTTACTTCCCTTACTCCCCGTTTTTCCCCTCTTTCCTACACTTTGCACAAGGGCTTTCCAATTAAACTTCAAGTACAGCGAATACTGGAACATAAGAGCATTATCTAGTAATTGGTATTATCATTAAGAACTAACCGGACGCATTAAGCATTTTCTAATGGATTTCAAGTAGCATCATTAGTGCCTTCATCAGACTAATAAATATTTAAAATTAAATACTTGAGGGTAAAATAAGTACAGCGAATTTTTCTTTTATTTAAAAAAGAAATCCACTTTTCACAAAACAGATTCGATTAGTTCCAGCTTAATTCTCTGTTAATAAAAAATATTTTCTTGCAAGTTCAAGGAAAATGTGTAGCCTTAATCGGACTAATAATTATAAAAAAAAATACAAAATATGTTTAATAAAAAAATGCACTTTTAGCAAATCAAATTGGATAATATATAAACATTTCTTTTTACGAACCTAAAGATATCTATATTAAAGATATTATGTATTTAGTTAAAGTTTAATTTAAAAGAACTAAAAGTAAAGTTTAAAAAATGAAATTTTTTATTCTTATGTTAATTGGTTTTTGATATACTATCATTTCACAAATAATTATTTTTCATAAGGTAAAAAACAGAATTCATGAGTTTTATTATATTATGTTAAAGTTTAAGTGTTGCGTTTAGGCAGGTTTGACTGTACGCGTATTTATAGCAAAAGATGCTCCACTTAGATGTTTTGGTTTTCTCTAATCTTTATTGTTTTCATTTTTCATTTTGTATTTTCCATTTTTAAATATTATTTTCGTGTTTTGAATAATTCGTTTCCACTTTTCATGCGTTCTCCTGGAAATGGAAATGGAAATGGAAATGCACATTAGCCCATGGCGTGTCCCGCATTGCGTTCAGTGACACCCTACCCTATACCACCCTACACCCTACCCTACACCACCCTCTCTCTTACACACACCCCTTTGCCTCTTCCTCTTCACTGCATTGGTCAGTCGACACAAAATATGACAGACAAGAATTACAAAACAAAATGAAAAAAAAAAAGTGAAATGCAAAAACTAGAAAAATACGCAAAAATTGTGGGAATACTTTAATGTGGTTTTTATAGATATAAAATGCTTAAAGGAAGAGTTCAAAAACCTTCGAGATATTTAAAAATAAAATTAGGAATTGCAAATATTTATTTTTTTCATTCTATTTTAATAACAAAACTTAAACTATGCATGGAACAAAAAAATAATAACTACTTTTGCACTACTAAAAGTGATTTTTATTTTGATTAAAATAAATAAATAAATTGATAATTTAAATATTTATACCATGTGATTTATATTTTTATTTAAAATTTTAAATTGATAAAATCTCTTCAAAATCAACATATATGTAATCAATATTTTGTAATTTTTTTATATTATTTTTAATGAATTTGTCATTTTATTAGCATATCAAAAAATAATGCTAAAGTAAATCTTATTTCAATTAAAAATAATAGTGCTTTTAAAAATATTTTAAATTCTAATTATCATGCAAAAGTAATTATACATTTAATATTGGCATTAAATAATTTTAATTCAATCTAATTTTAATTAGCATTATTATTGACTGACTTAACATTGCAAAAATTGAACATTTTTGGCATATGTTGAAAATACAGGAATTTTCAGACCTCAGCTTTTCAAAAAATTGATTTTCAAAGCAAATGATATAGAGTTGTTGTTATTTTTATTAAATAAAAAAATTTTTCATTATTTTTAATTTATAATTAAAATAATACTATTTTTATATGTGCACTAGTTTTACCAATGAAAATAGACCGAAAAATGCGTAAAAAAAATTGTTTGTGCTTTCCGCAGGATAACTCTTAGTCGAGCTTTGAGTAGTGTGTGTTTTTTTTTTTTTTTTTTTTTTTTTTTGAAAAGCGAGTACGTACGTTAAACATGGACTAACAATAGCCCAGAGTCTGTCCTACTCACACACACATACATATGCACAGTGTGAGAGGATGAGAGAGAAAGAGAAGGAGAGAAAGTGAGAGAGAGAGATATACAGAACAATAAAAGTTGCGTGTTGTCTTTGTTGTTGGTCTATGGCTTCTTCTGAAGTGCTAATTAAAACTTGAGGTATTTCATACGTACACCTCCCCTCTCTGTCTAGCAGCCTGTCACTGCCTCCCTCTCTCACTCACTCTCTCCCTGTCTCTATCTGTCTTTTGGGTGCATCCTGTCTGTTGCTTTTGGTGCAACAATGCAGCCTCCTTGCAACAATTTTGCATGCCTCAGTGCTCTGCAAGGAGCGAGGGATTTGAGCCCAGTAATTAATAATAATACACAGGATTATAGGTTTGTGATAATTGCAAATATACACACAAGCATATAAATACTAAATTTTGCGTTAAACGAGCGTTTTTATGCCGACACTTTTTCACCATCGGTGAATTTGCCATACACTTTAAACGCCACGCTTCTCAAACCGAAATTCCATCGGTTTTTGATTTTTTTCACAAAATCTGGTCACACTCAGATCAATTTTAGACATCCCTTTTTAATTCTGAGTGTGAACCAGACACCGAAGGAATTAGAACAAAAAGTGTTGGTAACAAATTGGTCTTTTGACGGAAATTTAAAGAATTTTTAATAGCTTTTTTAAGAGACTATACAAAATAGTTTGATAAACAGGCCTAGAAAATCCCATGTAATAGGAAGTGAAAAACGCAACAGGCCTGATTATATTAGAAAATAATTATTTTTAATATGTCATTGCTTCTATGATGAACTTATTGTGTTGTCCGCGTCTGTATACTGATATAAAAAATGTTCTAAAATTAAGATTTTGGGCTCAGAACTAAGATTTTTGGTCCAAAAAAATGCGTCGCTTAAAATTCTTAATTTAAAAGAACACATCTTGGCTTTAAGAACATTTAAAAAAGACCAAGTTCTTATTTTAAGAATAAATGTTCTTAATTTTAAAATACAAAAATAATAATTATTTTTTTTTTTAATTTTTTATATTTTATTTGTTGTTTATATTTTAAATGTTGTTCTAATTTGTAAATAGTTTGAACCGTCGCCCACTTCTTCTCAACTAAAGCAGTGTCTTTAACCAGAGCCACCGTTAGTTCATATGAAATTGTATTTATACCTTCCTAACAATCTAAGATTTTTATTCTTATATTAAGATTTTATGATTTTTTAGATACAAAATCTAAGTTTTAGATTTTGCATCTTTAAGATGTATGTTCTTGAATTTAGAATCTGGTCTTTTTTCCAGTGTAAGTTCATCAAAATGAGTCGTTTTAGTACCACAAAGTGTTTGTCTTTCTTAATATTTTTAATTAAATTTTTGTAGTAATACTATAATTCTTATTTTGAATGTTAAATTTACTTTAATTCTTATTTTGAATGTTACATTTTTTTTTTTAAATATATTTTGTGAAATAGGATTACTATGCTGCAAAGTCACAAGTACTGGGCATTTTAAAGTCGAGCACTTGTAGTGTACAATTTCAACTTGAGTTCTGTAGCCGCCTCAACCCCATTAACCCTTGTAAGCCCCTCGTCTTCACTGCCTTTTAACCCACTGCACGCAAGTTGTAAATCATAAATGTGGAACGCATGTTGTAGTTGTTGTTGTTATGGCTGTTGTTTTGGTTGTTGTTGTTGTTGTTGTTCTAGCTTTACTGACTGCAGGATTAGGTTAATGGCAAAGACCGGAGCTTTTACGCCTACTACGCTATTTCCACCTACATTTCCAACGTTCCCAGTGCTGAAAACACGCACCGTGCGTTCAATTCCATTTCCAATTCCATTTCCAATTCCAATTCCAATTGAAATTCCCATTCGAACTTTAACTCCAACTCTGATTCCAATTGTGATTTCGAGTCTAACTTGAAATCCGTTGCATGCACTTCCGACATGGGAAACTTCATGTTTTAGGTCACACAAATTCAGGACACGTATGTGTGTGTGTGTGTGTGTGTGTGTGTGTGTGTGTGTCCTTATATGACTCTCATTCAATGACTAATTGCTGCTGAGATTCCATTAAAGCCACAAAGAAAACTTTTCAAATGCCACA
Organism: Drosophila phalerata; assembly: GCA_951394115.2. Lineage (NCBI taxonomy): Eukaryota > Metazoa > Arthropoda > Insecta > Diptera > Drosophilidae > Drosophila > Drosophila phalerata. The sequence continues at coordinate 48,733,966 of OX596006.1, read as the reverse complement.
AAATAAATAATACACAAATAACCACAAAAAAAAATAAAATGTAATTTCTATGTTAATTTTTATAAAAATATTTAAAATTATTTCTTATTTTGGACTATTTTAAAAATAGGTTATTAAAATAAATTTTAATTTAACCCTTTATATGGCCGTGATGCATATCCACAACATACCGATTTTAGTTATATATCTCGGAACTTGGAATAAAAATGTACAATATTTTTATTTAATGTGTATCTAAAACATGCATATTATTTAATTTTTGTCCCTTGGTTTTATATTAAAATGTTTTTCACACTATAAAATCACTTTTTTCACAAATTTTGTAATTTGTTTCAAATTGAGCAGCTTTAAATGTGTATGTTGTAAACTTCATTATTAATTTTTTTTATTTATTTCAGAAAAAATAATTATTTCATTTAATAATTTTAAAACTTTGTATTTTTAATTTTTGATATTTAGTCAACATGATACAAATTTTATAATATTTATATCAGAACTATATTTAATAAAAAATGAAAAAGTTTTGATTCTTACAAAAAAAATTAATCAAGAAATTCAAAAAACTTTAATTAAAAAAGAATTGAATTTTTTAATTTTAATTTTCTATATAAAAAAAATAACCGTATCAAAATCGGAGAGCTTGCCATACAAAGGGTAAAAATAAAATGAATATCTTCAAGTTTTTATTCAATATTAAAGGTGACAGTAATTGTAATCTGTTGATAATAAATACAATATTATTCGTTAATTCTTCAACTAACAATTTCCATTTAATTAAAGTTGAAAAATTAATAGAGAAGGCGAGAAAAATGAAAATAGCTCAACCATTAACTGAAAATTGCTTTAAAAATCATTTCAATAATAAAATAGAATAAAACTTGATGATTTGATTTTATTAATGCTTATTGTGGCCAAGTTTCAAACATGTAACTTCAATCGTTTGGCCTGTGCAATGCTCAGTCAGTTGGACAAACAACTTTATACAAATTGAAATGGTTTTTAAAGCAATTTTCAGTCAATGTTTGAGCTATTCTCATTTTTCTCGCTTCCCTCGCAGTCTCTATTCATATTTCAGTGATGTATTAGCAAAGTTAATGAAATTAGCGACGAGTCTTTTCATATTTTGCGGCGTAATTAAAATGCAAATGCGTTTGATTTTAATCCGCAAAACAAACCTAAATCCCTGCCAGCACTTACAGTGGGAATAACAGCTAGATTAGCTGTCGAATTTTCTTGATAAAATTATAAATCTTTCATAAAAATAATATACCGTTTGTAAAGTAATTACAAATTTGTCATATTTTTTATTAACAAATAAAAATATTTTTCCAATTTAGAAAACAATACAAAAAATGACAAAATTTAATATTTTAAAAACCAATTTAAAACCATTTAAAAAATTTTTAATCTTGATAAAAAAAATAATAAAAAAATTAATCTCTTATTCAATATTAATAGAATTTTAAGAAATATTAAAAAAAAGAAAAAAAAAGTACAAATAAAGTTTTTTTTTTTTTGCAATATGATAAAGCTGTTTATTTTATTCCACGTGTCCCAAAAAAATTCTGATATCGTTTATCACGTGTCAGATGTTTTTTATTTTTGTTTTTTTTTTCAGTTCCATTTCCGATTCCGTTTCCGGAGTCGGTTCCGCTTGATTGATTCACTTACCCAAACTCAAATCATAGGCGCAGATATAGTCCGATGTTGTGAACTGATAGGTTAGCGTTGTTTTTCCCACACCGGAAGCGCCTAGCATTGCGATTTTATAGGCCGGAATATTCTCCCCATTCTCATTGTGCTGATGTCCGTTCACTCTCTGGGGTTGCAGGGCGAGGGATGGATCCGTTGTCCCCTCCACAATATCGGCGGAAGTGCGTGACGCATTGCTGCAGTTGGAGAGAGAGAGAGAGAGAGAGAGAGAGAGAGAGAGAGAGAGAGAGACAAGAACAACAATAAAACATCAGAGTGACAATTATTGCATATTAGAAATATATTCAATTATTCACATGTTAAGTTAACACATATATATTTCACTTAACGGACTAAATCTGGCCGACACGAATTTCGACACATATGTTTTATATATCAAAAAATTGTATGGACTATAACATATTCAAATTTGATGCTGATCTTAAGTGTTATTTTTTCTTTAAACTCCAAAATGTGAGATAAAAAACAATATTTTACCTGTAGTATTTTAGCTGAGCACTTTTCAAAGAATAGGTACAGGTCATCCTAAAAGCTCTTAAAAATACCTTTCTAACGACATATAGAACATATCAGTAGCCTTTGTAGTTTGGAAACTGGGTTTTAGCGATTTTCCGCTAAAACTAGCGGTTTTAAAAAAAAGTCGTTTAACCAAAATATAATATATAGATTTGCGACCAGCAATGATTTTTTAACGCTTTGATACAAACGGTTAAGCAAAAAAAATTGTAAATTTCATTTCAGAAAGGTTCCTAAAAGTTTGGATTGTAAAAAAATATTACACTCTCTTGACGAGTATTGAGGAGTATTGACCAAGGCTGCAAGCCTCCAAGATTTTGTTAAAGCTTCGAACCATAGAGCAAGACATCGGTTCGGTTCGCTAATTGGTTTGTAAGCCCCCTGAAACCAAGGTTTGGTTTCGAAACTTGGTTCAATATCATACAAAAAAAATATATTTATTGTTATACATTTTTCTCTAAATTTAGATTTAATGAAATTGTTCTTTAAATAAATCAAATTTTGATGATAATTTAAATTTATTTGAAGATTTAAATATGACTTATTTTAAACCAAATTTCAGTCTCAAATAATATTAGAAAACCATAAAATGTAAGTAATTATATTTTTTTCGAACCGAACCTTTTATTTTAGAAAGCAGTTCGGTTTAGGTTCGGGTTCGCTAAGTAAATAATTTCAAGGTTTCGGTTCATGATCCGGTTCACGCTGCTTAAAAACCCGAAACGAATCGGTTCAGAACCGGTTGGCAGCCTTGGTATTGTCGTGTATCATCTTAAAGGTGTATTTACAGTGAGACTTGCTAACAAATATTTAAATGTTTTAAAAGGAACTGTCTGCATGTTTAAGGAATTTGATTTGGCGATTGCAGGGCATTGATAAGTTGAGAGGGCACAGACAGTGAAAGGGGCAAGTAATGACAATAATAACAGCAATAATAATAAGAATTCACGACAAAGCAAAATGCCACAGACGAAGGCCACGCGCCGAGAAAGAGACGGCGACTGAAAGCGAGACAGAGACAGAGACGGACAAATAACAACAACAATACAAAATTCCTGTAGCAAAAAAAAAAGATAGAAATAAAAAATAAAAATAAAAATTGGAGCAAAGAAAAGCGAAACAAAATAATTCCTTGCCTGCTGTTGATAATGGCAGCGGAAATTGTTTTGTGTGAAAATTGTATGAAATTAGTGTGTACTCCTGGTCGACTGTCTCCCTCGCTCACTCCTCCCTCTCTCACTCCCCCCTCTCTCTCATGCTCACTCCGTGTGTGTGGCACGTTCTCATTGTTGCCACCGTTTATGAACTTTGCCTTGTGCCTTGTTTACAATGTTCCATTGTCATTTTATAAACACTTTATACAGTGCTAAAAATTACCGATTTCTTAAATCAATCATATTTACTTACAATATGTACATATATTAGTCATGAATCATACAAATTAACTCAATTTCTCTTCATAATTTTGATGCATTTTTTATTTAATTGCATATTTAATTATTATTGTCAATAGTTCTAAGCAGATATTAAAAAAATAAAAATAATTTATATACAATTTAGCTATTTATAAAAATGAAAAAATATTTTTTTAAGAATTTATAGTTTGTCAGAGCTAGCCAAAAATGTATTTTGTTTTGGTTCGAAACTTGGTTCTATTTTTTTTTATTTTTTTTTTTAACCAATTAAATTTTGAATTAAAAAAAAAACTAAATTTGATAATAGTAGAAATTTATGTAAAGATATTTAATATGACTTATTTTGATCACAAGTCTCAAGTAGAAAAGCATCAAAATTTTGTTATTATTTTTTTTAACAAAACCAAATATTTTATTATTTAAAGTGATTCGGAAAACAATTTCAAGGGTTCGCTTTATTTTCTTGAAGAAATGTATATAATATTTTTAAATAATCGGTAAAATGTTTTAGATTCAAAATTATATAGTTTTTCTAATTTAGTAAAATAAAATAAAAAAATAAATGTTTAAATTAAACAACAAAATTTGGAATGCTTTTTTGGGTTTTTAGTTTTAAAAAACTAACAATTTACAGCTTCAAAATGCGTGGAAAATATAATCATAATTATTTTGAACAGTGTAGCACTCCCTATTGAGACAGACAAACGCATTTTGGAATCAATAGTTCTGGAAATTTGAATGTCTATTGCAAATTCGAAGAAATTGTAAATTTTTTTTTTTTTTTTTTTTTTTTTTTTTTTTTTTTTGATTGCTTACCTATTGTGACGATCCACACCACTGTGAGAGGTGCCCGCCGATGTGACAGAATTGATCGAACGTGACCTACGACTGCTGTCATTCGTTCCAAGAAGAGAAAAAAGAAAGTTGGAAATGCAAAGAGAAAGTAAACTGTCAGTGGATGCAAAACAGTAAACAAAACTTGTTTGTTATGTTTTGTGTATCAGATGTGTTCCAGAAATCTCTAGAGTTTTTGAAAGCAACCTTTTGAAATGTCGGTGTTTCTCAAATGTCAGAGATTTAGTGTTTTCGAACATATTTTCGAAGTCAAAAAAATCGACTTTCTTACAGTTTCAACAACATATTTAGATTCAGATATATATTATATAATTTCCAAAAATATTTTTAAAAAAATTTCCTTTAAATTTATTCAGTTTGAAAATTCATTTAGTTTTATTTAATAATTATTTCTTTTTGTGAAAGCTCTCAACAATTTTTTAATCATTTGAAAGCAATGCTTGCTTGTTTTCAGGTTGAGATATATTTTATATAATTTACAAAATTATTAAAAACAATTTTTTTTCAATTTATTCAGTTCAAAAATTAATTTAGTTTAATTTAATAATTATTTCTTGTTGTGAAAACTCTCAAAAATTTTTTTAACATTTGACAGCAATGCTTGCTTGTTTTCAGGTTGAGATATATTTTATATAACTTACAAAATTATAAAAAAAAGGTTTATTTCAATTTATTCAGTTTAAAAATTAATTTAGTTTAATTTAATAATTATTTCATTTTGTGAAAATTCTCAACAAATTTGTTAGACATTGTTTTTAGGAACAACAACAATTGATTTTGAGTTGTTTTGGCGCTGTTAGAGATTTGTAGAACACCTCTGTATGTCTCTCTCTCTCTCTCTCTGTGTCTGTGTGTGTGTGTGTGTGTGTGTTGTGTGTGCGTGTCTTTGTGTGTTTGCCCCGCCCACTTACCGTAATGAATCGCCCAAATTGCAAACGCCGTGCGACGTGATGCTGAAACTGCGCAGTCGATAATAATCCATGTCCACATCATCGCCACAATGAATCGCCGAGCGACGCGTGTCCGCCAGTCGAGGCTGCAACCGGAGACGACAGACAGACAAAAGCAAACAACATTCAACAGATGACACACAGATGCAGATACAAGATACCAGATACCAGATACCAGATACCAGATACAAATAGTAATACATATTGAGATGCTCTTAAATTGCAGCAAATGATGCGATTACAATTATTTTCATCTTAATAACACAATAACGAGGCACTCAATACGTATACGCCGCGTAACTAGTTGGACGGAGCTACAGTCGAGCGTACTCGACTGTAGGAGACCCCGCACTCATTGTGGAAAGAGCTAAGACTGGTAAAAATTTAAAAATACTTAAATTGGTGACCTTACAGAATGCTGTATTAAAGTTTTATAGCTAATTGCTGCAAGGACAGCTATATGATATAGTACGCCGACTTGAACCAACATCGGTCAGGATTGATACCACTTACTTATATGCATAGTCTATCAGTTTGGTTGAGATAACTTATAAAAAAAAAAGTTTTTCGTACTAAAACTTGATTTTCGACCGATCGGTCCTATGGCAGCTATATGATAAAATGGACCGTTTGGAACCAACTTTAGACAGAATATATAAAACCAAGTTAAAAGCATATTGTATCAGTTTGGTTGAGATATCTCATAAAACATAAAAGTTTTTCATACTAAAACTTGATTTTCGACCGATTGTTCCCATGGGTGCTATACGATATAGTGGTCCGATCCAAAAAAGAAACAAACTTGATATGCCTGTAATATAGAGGAATCTACATTCTAAGTTTGGTGTCTCTAGCCTTTAAATTGCTTTTATAATTCGGATATGAAATTTTTTATGTCGGTTTGTAGGCAGTAAAGGGGGCGTGGCGAAATTTTGAAACAAACTTGATCTGCTTGCAATATAGAGAAACCTACATAACAAGTTTGGTGTCTCTAGCTCTTATAGTCTCTGAGATCTTGTTGTTTATACAGACGGACGGACAGACAGACAGACAGACGGACAGACGGACATTGCTATATCGACTCGGCTATTGATGCTGTTTAAGAATATTCAAGGGTCTGCCACGCCTCCTTCTGCCTGTTACATACATTTTCGTTAAAACAAACCCAATAGACCCCTGGACTTTTTTTAAGTGCAGGGTCTTAAAATATATCAAGTATTGACAACAGCTACATTTTCAATTTTTTTGCTTTCAAGTTTTAAATTAAAATTAAACTAAATACAATGATAATAATTGCGTATACGCTCAGTAAGCTCAGGCAAGTATTGAGACTCTCATGAATGTAGTAAATGATGCGATTACAATTAATTACGTATACGCTGAGTAAGCCGGGCAACAATCTCAATAAGGCAAAATAAAGTATTGACTACCTCTACCTAAATTCTAATAATAAATGCGTATACGCTAGGTAAGCCCGGGAGATATTGAGTAAATGGTGCAATTACAATAAATCGCATCATAATAACAAAATACTGAGATACTTATAACGTATACGCAGCGTAAGAAGGGGAAGAATTAAAAATAGTATATTCAAAAAATTAAGTCAAATAAATGCAACAATAATAATTGCGTATACGCAAAGAAAGCCCAGAAAAATATGGGCACTATCTTAAAAGTAGTAAATGATACGATTACAATTATCTGTCACAATAACTAGCTAATAATTACGTATACGCCGAGTAAGCCGGATAAGAATTGAATTTTAAAATAGCTCAAGTATTATCAACTGTTATATTTTCAAATTTCATTAAATAAATGATATAAAATTTAAAAAATTACGTATACGCAGAGTAAGTACTATAATAATTGCGTATACGCAGAATATATTGAGATTCTCATGAATCTGGTAATTCTCGCTATAATATCACAACAACGAGAGCATAATAATGTGTAAGCAATAAATATAAATTAAGTATTGACTATTTTTATAAGAAAAAAATAATTTATATTGCTCTAGGTCTTTTCAAGTCCTGTAGTTTAATTCCTTGTAAGAAAGACTAAGTATGTTATTAAATTTATTTTGTTAAAAATTATTGCCTAGATTTAACCTCATCTAAATTGGAAATTATATCAATCACTATCCACTTTTTTCTTAGTCTCATTTGATAATTTAGTTTTTTTGCTTATTTGTTTTTTTTTTTTAAAGTGTAATCCGTATAGTTCCTATTCGCAATCTTAACTCTGAATTGCGTTGCCTTTTCAAGGACTTGACGCTTTGATTATCCTGTTGACAAGCTTCTTCCTTTCTTTTTTTGACTGTCTCGAGAGAAATACATAAAGTCAGTCAACTATGAGAAATTCACTTCGAGTAGTGGCAAAAAATTAAAGAGACGATACACTGAGACAAATGGGGGAATGAAGTTGAAGAGAAAATAGAGACAGTTTTCATGTCAGTCATTCAGCATGACTAAGCAACTGTCAAACATCCAAGTCTCTTGACTCTTCACTCTCCATTCTCCTTTCTCCCTTCTGGAATCTTGAGTCCTGAATCTTTTGGCTGCCATCGAGTGGCAAAATAGCGACAGGTGGAATCGTCGATATTAAGCATTCAGCCTAAAGTACAGACACAGCTGTTTGCCACACAAATATTATATATACACACACAATGATGGCCAACATATTAGGTACACCCCAGCATCAATTTACTAAAGCCATTTGACAAAAAAAAAGAAAAGAAAATATTTAAAAATTAAATATACAATTTTTTAATACGATATTGAATAAATAAATATATTTATAAGAAATTAATATTTCAAAAAAATAAAATGCATACAAGAGCCTTATATATAAAACTCTTTGTTCTGACTTACTCACAGCTCAAGCCATAACATATTTTTGAAAACATTGTTTTTTCTACTTAAGAACAAAATTATTAGAGCATTATTGAACTGAATATGAAAATATTGCACTGTGAATTTGTACTTAAATTGTAAATATCTTAACTGAAAGATTAGTAATATAGGTGTATTTATTTATTTGATCATGAATGTATATCCTATGCAAGTCAACGTGTGTAACTTTAGTTGAATTTCTTTTGTGTGTTTCATTTTTTGGCACATTGAAAAAGTCCACAAATGTGTGAGAGTAATAGAGAGAGAGAGAGAGAGAGAGAGAGAGAGAGAGAGTGAGAGAGAGGGAGAGAGTGAGAGAGAGGGAGAAGGCACACTCTAGTCATTAGCTATGAATTTATGGTTAGAAATTCCTTTGCTTTTCCCCCGTTTCCATCATTCACATCCATTGAATGAAGAGTGCAGAGTTTTTTCACCTATACCAGCTGAATTCCCTTCTGAACTCACCCCTGAATTCAGCACTGAATTCCCCCTGAATTTTCCAGACCCATCAAAATATATAAGGCTGTTACAGAGGGAGTTATAGAAAGAGAGAGACTAAGAGTGTGAGAGAGAGAGGTTAACCTGGCTCCTGATTATCTGGCATGCACTTATCTAGTACTTTCTGCTAATATAATTAGTTTGGGAAACAGCTCGAATGGAAATTTATGCCGTTAACAAAAAAAAGTGCTTACACCGCTAACAAAAATAGCAAGAACAACGCTTGACAGCTTGATGCCCTGTACTCAGGTAATCAAACCGTATCAAAATAAAAACAAGCAAATATATATCTAAATAAAAAACCTAGAAAATATACAGTTAGTCAAGAAAGTGTTTTGACGAAATAAAAAATTCACACTATTTCCTTATAACAGAATATACTTTAATGAATTTTAAATACAATTTTATATTTTAATATTTTTAACTATGGCATTAAAAAAAATATAAATAATTTGTATTGAATTCAACCAATTTTAAAAATTTAAAAATTATTTGAGACTTTGGATTAAAATAAGTCATATTTAAATCTTTATATAAATTTAAATTATCATCAAAATTAGATTTCTTTAAAAAAATGTATAACAATAAAAATATTTTTTGTATGAAATTGAACCAAGGTTCGAACCCAAACCTTGGGTTCAGGGGGTATATAAAACAATTCGCGAACCGAACCGTTGTCTTGCTCTATGGTTCGAACCGCCGAACCGAAGCTTTAACAAAATGTTGGAGATTTGCAGTCTTGGTCAAAACACTGTCTTGACCAAGTGTATAATTATGAAAATAATTATTAAGTGCAATCAAGTGATGCCAAAGCATTTTCCACTTTCCACTTGGGATCAAAACTGTCAACTGACAACTGACAACTGTCAAATGGCAACTGTCAAATGGCAACTGCAGTTTTCCATTTGCCATTCTCCATTCTCCATTTTCCACTTTTGTCGCCCATCTGTTTGCCGTGGCAACAATCCGTTTTATGTGCCCCCAAAAAATCGAATCAATGGCAAACACCTTTTGAAATTGGACGCACAGTGGGGCAAGCGATAAGCTTACAATCTTTAGTTCACATTTAAATTATTTTTAATTTAATTTTAACAATACTAATACTCCAAAAAGCTTTAATATACATTTTTATTTTTTTTTTTTTTGCATCAACATGTTTTTTATTTTATTTTAATGTATTAATTACTTGTAAAGCAAAGAAAAAGCTACGAAATAATAGGAAAACATTTGAAGTTGCTAAGAAGTGTTTTAAAATTTCTTGAAGTTTGTTTTTATAAAGCTTTTTTTTTGTAAATTTTTTTTATTCAAAATATGTAAAATTTATTGTCAATGTTAACACAGAAATTTTCAATGTTTATATTCAGTAAAAAAAATGTTGTTATTTAATAAACAAAAAAATATAACTGACATTAAAATTTGATGCACATTCTTTAATGTGAAATTAAGAGAAAATATGGAAAGTCAACTTTTTTAGCCAAATTTTAATTTTTTAGAAAATTGTATAATATTATTTGCCAAATCAGCCCACTGTGCGACGTTGCGATGTCAGGTGGCATCCTGGTCATATAAATAGCACAAGTTGAAGCCAAAAAGAATGTCAAGTGTTTTGTGTGCAAGTGTGTGTGTGTGTATGTGTGTGTATGTGTGTGTATGTCAGTGTCTGTGTGTGTCTGTGTGTGTCTGTGTGTGTCTGTGTGTGTCTGTGTGTGTCTGGAGAGACAAGCACTGCGACAATAACTTGGCCCAAAATGAGCTGAGTCGCGAACAAGATGGAAAAAGAACGAGTGCACTCGACAGTGGAATACCCTGTACACAAACTGAAAAATACGAACAACTTCTGAAATCAAGAACATTCATCATAAATATTTTGTTCTTAAATAAGATTATTTTAAGACCAATTTAATGAAACTAAGATTATGTTAAAATCTTAATATTAGAGTAAAAATCCTAAATTGTTCAGACAGTATAAATATATACTAATTCATAGGTAACAAATGCTGGCCCCGTAGTGCTCTGGTTAGAGAAGCCGCTTCAGTTGTGAAGCAGTGGGCGATGGTTCGAATCCCACTCGATATGTATAAATATAAAAAAAAATTTTTATAGTTTTTTTATTTAAATTTTAAGAACATTTAATATTAAAAAAGGAACTTGGTCTTATTCAAAATGTTCTTAAAATCCAGACATGTTATCTTAATTTAGAAATTTTATGTTCTCGACCCATTTTTTAGACCAAAAATCTGAGTTCTAAGGACAAAATCTTGATTTTATAACATTTTTTGTTTATCAGTGCAGGCAATTTGATGTCCATCTATCATTCTAGCATTCCATTTTCTACTGATTGTTTCAATGAAAGCTATATGATATAGTGAACCGATAAAAATCAAAATTGGTCAGCAGTAATAAAACAAAAGAAAATTTATAATTTTCGAGTTTTATTGAAATATCTCCAAAAAAAAAAAAAACGATTTTCACACTGATCCTTAATAATCAAACAATTCTGCCCATGGCAGCTATATGGCATATTGGAGAAATTTGAACCAAATTTAGTCAGGATGTATAATACCAGAACTAATACACACTTTTTGACCATTTTCTAAGTGGTATGAGCTCTGGGTATAAAAAACTAGTCTGCCGCAACTGCTCTACACTTTTTCCACTGCTTTTCACTGCACCTAGTTATCCCTGGAGCAAACACACACACACACACACATACACATACTTTTAAGCACACACACAGATACATACACACACACACACACACACACACTAATACATTTCCCTGGAGGCATGCAACTTTTGTGCATACGAGAATTTTCAATACTCAATTCAACAATTGGAAACCACTCTGCAATTGCATTTGGGCATTGACAGCAGTGCTGCTGCTTTAGCTATTTTATAGCTAGACTTGCATATGTTATGTTATTAAAAAAATGTACAATAAAACATTGGAAGAATTGCAATGATTTGCTTATTTGCCACATGTTTAAAAATTTTAGTCTCCTATCACTTACGGTTTTGCCTTTCAAGCGATCATTCTGTGAGTCAGGACAAAGAATTTATTATGCTTAAATATTTCTTAACTTAAAAATAAAAGACTTTTATAATGAAGGAATTCAAAATTCAAAAACAATTTATATAAAGAAAAAGTTTTTTAGATATTAACAATATAACATTGAAGATTCTTTCTATGATCAAAAAAACATTTTGCATTTCAGGCTGCAAACCAGTTCTGAACCGAACCTCGTAGAACCGGTTCGGTTCGGGTTTTTTTAGCAGCCTAAACGGGATCTTGAACCGAGCCCTTGAAATTATTTACTTTGCGTAACCGAACCTAAACCGCACCGCTTTCTAAAATAAAAGGTTCGGTTCGAAAAAAAAAATAATTACATAAAACTTATGGTTTTCTAATACTAGGCAATTATTTGAGACTTTGGATTAAAATAAATCATATTTAAATCTTTAAAAAAATGTAAATTATCATCAAAATTTAATTTCTTGAAAACAAAGTTTAATTCGATCAAAATGTTGAGAAATATGTAAAACAATAAAAATATTTTTTTGTATGAAATTGAACCAAGGTTCGAACCCAAACCTTGGGTTCAGAGAATATATAAACCAATCCGCGAACCGCCGAACCGAACCTTTAACAAAATTTTGCAGGTCTGCAGCCTTGGATAAAACCATTTTCTTTTATTTTATTAACTGTGTTTTAGCGATTTGTTGAAACTACAAGAAATAAATAAAGCTTTTTTGGCCTATGAAATTTGAGCAACACTGATTGTCTTTTCCTCTATCTCTCTGCCTCTCGCTTCCTTTGTTTTTTTCTCTTTCTCTCTCTGTCTATGTTTGTGTTTTTCCCTAGGATTAAGAATATAGACAAGAGAAACATTCCTTGGCACTTTTGTCTATGTCGAGTCCTTAAGGCTTAATGCGCCCAAAATGACAAGAATATTGTCAAGAGCTTAGGCTTAGAGCTTGACTGAGAATTGAGAATTGGAGATGGGGAGAATTGGAGAGAGAATTGCTTGGGGCCATTGGTTTGGCAATCGTTCAATTTATACTTTGTGTGGCATAAGTCCTGCGATTAGCCTTATAATAAGTATTTAACACTTCAGCTCACTTCACTACTTAATTATTATATTATATTTTTTTGCCCAAAACATGTCATCCAATTAATCATCATGAAGGTGACTGCTCGACTGGAAGTTACCCACTAATAAGGCACAGACGGGAGTATATTATAGAAATAGGAGTATAGGTATTGGTAAAGAGTTGTGCTTGACTAATATATACCCGGTATACTTCAATAACTACTTAATTAATACCAAATTAATTATTATGTATATCTTTAATCAGTTATTTACTTCTAATCTCTCATTAGTAAATTTGTCAAAATTGTTGCTTGACTGGAAGATACCCGGCAATATGCTATAGACAAGATGTCATTGCTTACAAAATCATTTTTAATATTTTTCATTTTATATTTATTTATTTTTTATTTATATATCAAATGTTAATAAAGCAAAACTATAGTTTCTGATCAACTAGAAAATACCCAGTAAAAACAGTGTGCTCGACTTACAAATACCCGGAAATCAAGCTTAAAATGGGTTACTTAGCAATACAAAATAATCAAGTCTGATCGACTGACATAGACCTGGTAAAAAGTCTTTACACCGAATTTGCTCGACTAGAAGATACCCGGCATAAGATATATTTAGATTACAGCATTAAAACAACAGTATCAAGTCTGATCGATTGTCATAAATCTAGTAAGAAATCTTAATTTAGGGTCTGCTCGACTAGTTTATACCTGGTAGCAAGATACTATATTTAGGAAAAGAGCATTCAGAGTATGCTCGACTAGTAGATACCCGGTAATAAGGTCTATTTGGCGTTAAATCACAATTACCAAGTCGAATCGACTAGCATATACCTGGTAATAAGTCGTAATTCAAGTTCTGCTCGACTTGTAGATACCCGGTACTATATTTAGGAAAAGAGCATTTAGACATAATTACCATGTCGACTAGCAAATACTAGGAAAAATGTCTTAGCTCAGAGTACGCTCGACTAGTAGATACCCGTTAATAAGGTCTATTTGGCGTTAAATCACAATTACCAAGTCGAATCGACTAGCATATACCTGGTAAAAAGTTATAATTCAGGGTCTGCTCGACTTGTAGACACCCGGTAAATGGTTAGAGGACTTTCACTCACCTTGCGACTCTCTGCGGGCATGCTAGAGGTTCGTAGACGCTGTCGAGCTGCGGCAATGGAGGCCGAGCTGGGAAATGGTGGTGGCGGTGGTGGAACAGGAGCACAGACGCCTCCGGTGGACTGAGCCGAGGAGGATTCACCAACGCCGCGTTCACGCAGCAGACTGCTATGTAATGCTGGACATTGTTGAAGATTATTGGATGTGGATGTTCCCGGAAGACAATCATCATCATTATCATCGTCCATGGAATCGGCTGTGGGTGAATCGGTAGCATCGGGTCCACTCGTTGTTATATCCTCGACAACGGCGGCCAATGCCAAACTGGAGCCCAAAAGTCGCCTGTCTAGCTCTTCAGCTGCCATTGCTCCAGATGTAGATGCTCCAGATGTAACTGCTACCGTTCCAACTGCTCCACCTACTCCGGCCGCATATTGTGGCGAAACGGCTCCCGACATGGCCTGCTGAAAGGTGAGAACACTGCTCTCGATTCCGCGATGATTCATCGGTGATTTCGCTAGCGACATGCGATCCCTGCAATCACAAAGCAATCACAAAGCCCACGACCCACGACACACATGGATGGTTGGATGGATGGATTTATAATAAATTGCATTACTTGACTTATAATTGAGCTATCAAGCACAGTGAAGCCTCCTCTCGCCTACACAGCATATTGAAATTATTGAAAAAAATTAAAATATACACTGAGCAAAAATATACAATATGAATCGCTTGGGTTTCTCACTTCACTTCTGAGTAATAACAACTTATTAAATAATACTAAATAAAATCTTGATGTGTTTTTTTTTTTTTTTTTTTTTTTTTTTTTTGTTAATTAAGTAATTTATGGTGAGGTTTTAATGTTTTTAGAACATTTTTTGCAGGGTGTGCAGCTCGTCAATGTTGAAGAAATGTTCAATAAAATGCTGAAAGAGAAAATAAACGCGTTTTTAAGACAACTTTAGTTCTGTATAATTTTAAATCGAGCTTCGGTTTCGTTAATTAAATATCATTTTTGTATAAGCAAAACAAATATTTTAATGTTAACAAAAAAAGTACAGAATGTATTTTAACACTCGAAAAAATTAAAGCTTTGAAGAATTTTATTATTTTTTTTTTTTTTTTTTTGTTAAACTAGTAAATAATTTCGTGAAAAGTATAAGAAAATTAATTGTTGTATCTGCCAAAAAAAATATGAGCGAAAATTTTAATCTCTCAGATTTGATTTGATTTTTTTGGTTAACTAATAAAAATGCCAATATTAAATAATTTTGTGAAAAATTTTAATAATTTTCTCTCAAAGAAAAAAAAAACATTGATATTTATTTTTTCATTAAAATCTGCAAATATTTTTCGACAACAAATATTACAATTTTACAATCAAAATGTAATGTTAATAATTAAGTTGTATATTTTCAATATATTGCATAGTTTATACATTTAAAGGCTTCACTGTACTTGCTAAAGAAAAGCCCAGCAAAAATGTAATTAAAAATGCGTCTGCATTTTGTGCAATTAACTGGAATCACGTGGAAGAAGTTGGCCCACACACACACACACACACACACAGAGAGAGACGCACACACACAGAGAGAGAGACGCACACACATACATACAATAAATTATGGAATGTATCCTTTGATTGACCTTTGACCAATTTCTTGAATTGAATTGAATTTGAGTTGGTAATTTTTTTTTTTTAAAACATATTAACATTGCAAATGAGATTGTTCCAAGAAAGGATTTCAGCACAGGACGCCTGCAACAATGTGGCAAATGTGTGGGGCATGCAACGGCAGGGGGGAGGGGGGTAGGGGGGTAGGGGGGTAGGGGACGGGGGATGGGGTATGAGGAAAAAGGGCTTGGGTATCAGTTGAGGAAGTTCACGAAAGTCGGGTAATAAGGAGCCCACAATTTGCACATTATTCTTTCTTACTGCTGTTGTTGTTGTTGCTGTTGTTGTTGTTCTTTCTGCTGTATTTTTGATGTCGCTTTTGTTGTTGGTATTGTTGTTGTTGTTCCTACAGATGTTAGGAAACTCTTTTATACCATTGCAGAGTCTTATAATCATTATTAATGATATTTTCATTTCTTTTTCCCCTCAAAATAAAATTAAATTTTAAAAGATTAAAGAGGATAACTTCGAATTTAATAAGGAAAAATATTTATTTATTTTCAAATAAATAGCTAATTTTTTGTTTTTTTGACTGTCATTACTCAAAAAATTTTAAAGTTGTTTTATTATCAATTTTTTCTATACTTTTTTTTGAGAAATTCATAAATACTTTAGTTTTTTGTTTACCAAATTCAAAACTTTAAATGCGGTTTTCTCTAAATGCGATTTTTGAAGTTATGACAGTCCTTAATTTAATAAATAATATATATTTAACTCTGTCAATTAAAATACAAAAAAACTGTGTACCATATGACGGATTAATAAACATTTTAATTAATTTTCAGTTAAGTTTATAATTTCGAATGTTTGTTTTGATAATCCTGAGTATAATTGAAAAAGCTTTCGAAATCAAAAGTATTTTTTAATAATTGTACAAAAACTTTTCAAAAATATTTTTATCACAAATATATTTTTCATTCGGAATTTCCATACATCAGGTGTGTTCCAAAAATCTCTAGAGATTTTGAAGTGAAATGTTTTTTAAAACAAACAATTCGAAATGTTGGTGTTCCTGAAAAGTTAGAGATTTTATGTTTTAAAACTTATTTTTTTTTTAAATTTTTATTCAATTAAAAGATATTTTATTTGAATTTAATTAATATTTAATTTTGTCAAATCTCTCAAGAATTTTTTTAGACATTTAAAAGCAATGGTTTCTTTATTTTCAGGAACATCAAAAATATCTTTAGCGCTGTTATACATTTGTAGAACACACCTGTATAATTGTTTTTCGAAAATTCAAATTGAATTTAAAAAAAGACACCTTTTTTTTAACTTTAAATCTAACTTTAAATTTTCAAAAAAATCTATAGGACTCTGCAAGGATATGAAATCTTCGGCATGCCGAAAGAAAACCACTTATTTTTTTTTATTTCTGGCTTTTCTTGTTTTCCATACTTTTTTGGGTGTTTTTATTTGGGTTTGTGGGACCTGTGGGCTGTGTGGGAGGAGTGCGGGCTGGGAGGTGAAGTGGTGGGGTATACGTGACAATCTGGGGAATGGAGAGATGTCTCACTCCTACCTGGTACTGTTGTGCGACACACGAAACAACTCCTCGTCATTCGACTGACGACCGTATTCCCGATCGCCGTGCAACAAGTTCGCAGCTATCGACGAGGAACGACGTCGGTTCACAATCGGTGACTTTTGGGTTCGCAAATTCTGCTGTGAAAATTACAAAAATTACAAGTTTTTCAAAATAAACAAGTTAAAAATCCAACCCAGTACCCGTTTCCATTTAAATCAAATGCACTTAATGAAATAAAAACATGTGGGAAAGGCTATAGTCGAGATTCCGACTACAAACTACCCGTTACTTACTTTAATATATTTACAAGTACTTTAAATAAAATACTTGTTTTGCTCTGAAAACTTTAAGTCGCCATAACTGCCGATCTAAATGTCCAATCTTGATGCGATTCAGTGGTAATAATAATAGATAATACTAATTAAGGCTGCAAACCATCAAAATTTTGTTACAGGTTCGGTTCGGCGGTTTGAATCATAGAGCAAGATATTGATTCGGTTTTCGAATTGGCTTATATACCACCTGAACCCAAGGCTTGGGTTTGAATATTGGTCTAATTTCATACAAAAAATATTTTTACTGTTATACATTTTGCTCTACATTTTGATCTAATTAAATTTGATTTCATTAAATCAAATTTTGAAGATAATTTAAATTTATTTAAAGATTTAAATATGACTTATTTTAATTCAAAGTCTCAAATAATTGTGTAATATTAAAAAACCATAAAATTTGTATGATTTTTTTTCGCACCGAACCATTTTATTTTAGAAAGCGGTTCGGTTTAGATTCGAGTGAATGAACCGGTTCAGGCTGCTTAAAAAACCGTACCGAACCGGTTTGCAGCCTTGATACTAATAGACACCGTTAATTATCACAAAAAATGTATTATCTTAAAAACTTTAAGTGTAGTGGTGTATATAGAAGTCTTTGAGTGAAAGTTTGATATCTCTATCTCATCTGGTCTCTGAGATCTTTATGTTCATACAGACGGACAGACAGACAGACGGACAGACAGACGGACAGACAGACGGACATGGCTATATCGACTCGGCTGTTGATGCTGATCAAGAATATATATACTTTATAGGGTCGTAGATGCCTCCTTCTCCCTGTTACATAAATTCCAACGAACACAATATACCCTTTAACTTATTTTGTAAGTAACGGGTATATCGGTTACTAAGAATTGATTTTAGAACTAGGGTTTCTGGGTGAAAACATCTAAGAATTGACCGTAGAATACGCATATGGGTTACCATCTGTTTTTTTTGTTTTTCAATTTTTTTTGCACATTCCTCTGGGTACTGGGCTTAAGTGACTCGATATTTTTGGCTTACACGACTCGCAAGTGGAGCAGCAACTGTTGCAACTGTTGCAGCTGCTGCTGCTGCTGATGATGATGAAGCCGCATTGAGAAATTCGCCGTAACTGTTGCGAGTTGTTGCCGGAGCCGCGTTCATTTCCTGATCCCATTCGGTCTGATGATCCGTTTCCCGTTCCCAGTTGTATGACAAGTTGTAGTTGCTTTCGTTGGCAACATGTTGTTGCTGTTGTTGTTGTTGCTGTTGCTGTTGTTGTTGCTGTTGTTGTTGCAACTGTTGCTGTTGCATGTTGTAGTTGTAGCTGGCAGCGGCAGCAGCACTTGTGCTAGGTCCTGTTGCATAGATATTGCTACAGGGTCGACTATTGCCCATGCCACTCTGCTGTTGCACACGTTGCAGTGTCATCTCGCGACTGTGGAATGCCCCTAATCCACCGTGTGTCGGTGGCGTTGGCAACAAACGATGCACATGTCCCGATGTTGAGGGTATTCCATGTTGCAACTGTTGCAGCTGCTGCTGTTGCAACTGTTGTTGCTGCTGCAACTGTTGTTGCGGCTGCTTTAATATCGGCTTCAACACATTGTACGCCAGCTGATGTGGGGCCGGCGATGGAACAGGGCCGGGTGTACTGCTGCTCAGCACATCGCTCTCATCGCAGCTCGTGTCTGTAATGTACCGATCAGAAAACCAGGCACCATCAATAATGATAAGCTATTTTGCTTTTAATATCAAAAGATCAAAAGAAAAGAATCGTAATGCTTTCCACGACAGCACATTCGACGCCATTTTCATCATTCGGGCCGTATGTGGACTTTATTTCAGTACAAAATCCGAATGATCATTTTGGCTCATCCATTATAAATGTGCCGATTTTTTGCCATTCGCCCCGGCGAATTTCAGTATTATTTTTTTTATCGAAAACCCGTTGTTAATCGATAAACTCGTGAAAAAAAGCAATCATCACCTTAACCAGCTGTTTTGTTCAATAAACTAGTTTGAAAATCGATACAGTTTTGAGAAAGTGACAAATTGAAGTTGGTCAGACCTTTGACCTAGCTACTTTATAAGTCAAAATTTTGGATCGATTTAACATGATTTTTACAAGAAAATTAAAGGTCTCAGAATCAGTTGTAAAGTGTTGTTTTATACTAATTACGATATAAAGAGTTGATTAAACATGAAAACTCGAGATTTAAAATTTTGAATTTTCAAAATTCCAAAGGGGGGACCCTTAGCATCGAACCCAAGATCTAGAGGAAAATAATTTTTTTTACAAAATTAATTAATTTTGAATGCAGAATGAATTTAGAGGCCAATTCATAATCAAAATGACATTCCGTTTGAAAATCGGTTGAGTTTTAATGAAGTTATGCAAGTTTAAAGTTGGTCAGACCTTTGATCTAGCCACTTTATAAGTCAAAATTTTCGTCAGATTTGACATGATTTTTTACAAAAAAATGAAAGGTCTCATAATCAGTTTTAAAGTGTTGTTTTATACTAATTACGATATAAGGAGTTGATTAAAAGTGAAAACTCGAGATTTAAAATTTTGAATTTTCAAAATTCCAAAGGGGGGACCCTTAGCATCAAACCCAAGATCTAGAGGAAAATAATTTTTTTTACAAAATTAATTAATTTTGAATGCAGAATGAATTTAGAGGCCAAACCATAATCTAAATGACATTTCGTACGAAAATCGGTACAGTTTTGACAAAGTTATGCAAGTTTAAAGGTCGTCAGACCTTTGATCCAGCCACATGATTGTGCTTTAAAATCGAAATCGGGATATAGAGGAACATATATTATGAAATATTTCGTTAAAATTTTTCGATTTTCGATCTCTTTATCGATATTCACTAAACTGAAACTAATTAATTTAGTTTTAAATATAAAGTTAAATTATAAACATACATGAAACACTTAGTTCAGGTTAACGGTACCTGATTTGTATATATAGTTTTTTTTATTGTGTATTTTAATTCCTTAATTTATTAAAGTTTTTTAAGTTTAAGCCCATTTATTTTGACTGCTTTAAATCAAAATGAAGTCAACTATGAACAGTGGACACAACAAATTAAAAAATAATAAAAAATTCAACTGTTGAGAAATTTGGGAAAATATTTCTTATTTATAGTATGTAAGTATTGTGGCAAACATATGACAGTTTATATTTTGATGCAATTGTTATTTACTGAATGAATTTCTTGCCTTTGACTAATTAGTCCTTTCGAAATCCCCATAATTGACAACTAATTCGATTGGTATTTGACTGTTTCAGTCTCTAGTTCCAGTGTCTAGCTTTCTGTTTGATAAATTCACAGTCTCAAAGTGTTTGCTCCCACACAGAGAAATACAAAAACAGAGACTGACAGAGAGACAGAGAGTGAGAGAGAGAAAGAATAGAACCACAAAAATGTGTCCAACAACAGGAGTCGAAGTTGCTCTGCTTCTGTCCAATTCCATTGTTATCCTTGCCAAAAGCATAGGCGTAGTCTAATTTATACAAAGGCACAGTTTTCTATTAAACCCTGTTCCGGTTTTCATTTCCGATTTTATGGGATTTCAAAAAATTTATTTTAATTTTTCACGTTGCATTTGGGCAAAACATTTTAAGATTATATTTGATCACTTTATTGGACATTAATTCACCAACTCAAAGTAAATTCAATACGCAAAATATATCCACATTGATATAAGAACAGGCTATAGATTTTTACTTCCGACAAATCTCGGAAGTGGCCTGTATACTATATATACTTTTGTTACAAATTTCAGTTTTCTACTTCCTATTATATTCGTACAATAATTTTTCTCAGTTTAGATCTAATTTTCAGTGTCTAGTCAGCTGTACTCCTTAAAAAAAAAATTAAACCTGTATCATTTGCAAATCTAAACAAAAAAAAAATTCCCATCTGCCTTAAAAGTTTGTAATCGTTGCTTTCAAATATCAACACTATTATATTAAGGTTCGAATTATTTTTTAATTGCAAATAAAGCATAAAATACATGTAACATAAATTTGATATTTATATTTAAAATATTCAAATAGTTTCATTTGTGCAAATTCAAATACCATTAAAATAAATATATTTTTAAATATTCAAAGAATTTATATTTTCTAAATTAATTTTTGAATTAAAAAATAGAACATAATATACATTTTTTTTTCATTTAAAATATTTAAATAATTTATAATTGGAAATTAGTTTTTGGATTCAATTAAAAGGCATAAAACACATTTAAAATGCATCTATTTTTGTGTATCAAGTATTCAGATAATTTAAAATTTTTTTTATTCATTTTTGAACTGAATAAAAAGGCATTTATTTTAGCGTTTCTCTAATAGAAGGCAATTAATAATATTTTGATTTATTTATTAGCTAAACTCAGTTTTGTTTGCGACTTAATAAATCTCTATCTAAAATTCTGGCATATGCCAAAAATAATTCCATGAATTGTACAACAATTGAAATTCATTGTCAATAGATTCGAAGCAATAAAAGTTTGAGAGTTAGAAACTGGTTTTTACTATTTGATGGGGTATTCGAATTTCTCAGAATCAAAAGCAAATTAAACATTCACGATTTACAAAAAAAAAAAATTTATTTTATTTGCTGCGTTTTAATTACATTTTTGGGCGGATTTCGATAACTACAAAAGATTTTTGTTATGAGTGAAGGGTCCAGAGAGGAGGGGAGTGGGGGGGGGGCTGTCCTCCCCTGCTGTCTACACCCTTGGACATCGGCTGGTTACCTTTTCACTTGTTCAGCCGATCAAACCTACAAATTTCATCGAAAATTTGACAGTTATTGTGAGGCATTGTTTGCTTCATTCAGTCTAGCTCATCTCGACCAAAAAGAACTCCTGCTGTTGTATTGTTGATTCCTCTCAATTTTTCACTCTATCTATCTATGTGTGTGTGTGTGTGTATGTGTGTGTATGTGTGTGTCGCGTGCCCATATGTTTCCCAATTCAAAGTCAAAGTCAAATATACAACAACAACAAATATTTTCAACCCAAAACTTTTGAGCTGCAAATTTATCAAAGGCTTTATTGACGGATACAGAGACATCAGTGTGTGTGTAAAAATGTGTATGTGTGTGTGTGTGTGTGTGTGTGTACGGACTCTCTTTATTTGTTTTCTAGAATTTACCTGTTTTTATACCCCGAACGCAGTGGGAATTTTGAACATGTCAAGTTTTCGACAGACAGATTTCAGACATCATAACGAATATCATTTTTATACCCGTTACTTATAAAAAATAAGTATAAGGGTATATTGTGTTCGTTGGAATGTATGTAACAGGGAGAAGGAGGCATCTCCGACCCTATAAAGTATATATATTCTTGATCAGCATCAATAGCCGAGTCGATATAGCCATGTCCGTCTGTCCGTCTGTCCGTCTGTCTGTCTGTATGAACAAAAGGATCTCAGAGACCATAAGAGATAGAGATACCAAACTTTCACTAAAAGACTTTTATATACCCCATGCAGATCAAGTTTGTTTCAAATTTAATCCACGCCCCCATCCGCCCCCGCAAATCGCGAAAAACCACCACACCCACAGTTTTTAAGATAATACGTTTTTTGTGATTATTACCGTTATCTATTAGCATTATCTATTATCCCACTAAATCGCATCAACATCGGACATGTAGAACGACAGTTATGGCGAATTAAAGTTTTCAGAGCAAAACAAGTATTTTCTTTAAAGTACTTTTCAATATATTTAAGTAAGTAACGGGTATCATATAGTCGGGATCTCGACTATAGCCTTTCCCGCGTCGAGATCCCGACTATAGGATACCCGTTACTTATTTCACTACATATAAAAGTACTTTAAAGAAAATTTTCTAACAATAAAAATCTATTGCATACTCTAGGGGGCATTTATTGCCATGTATTGCTTAAAGAATCATTTTCAGACAATAACTGCTGTTCTACTTGTCCGATCGTGTTGCGATTCAGTGGGATAATAAATAATAATAATAGATATCAGTGACTACAAGAAAAACCATATTATCTTAAAAACTGTGGGTGTGGTAGCTTTTCGCGATTTGTGGGGGCGGAGGGGGGCGTGGCCAAAATTTGAAACAAACTTGATCTGCGCTGGGTATATAGAAATCTGTGTGCCAAATTTGGTTACTCTATCTCTAATAGTCTCTGAGATCCTTTTGTTCATACGGACAGACGGACAGACGGACAGACACACATGGCTATATCGACTCGGCTGTTGATGCTGATCAAGAATATATATACTTTATAGGGTCGGAGATGCCTCCTTATCCCTGTTACATACATTCCAACGAACACAATATACCCTTATACTTATTTTTTATAAGTAACGGGTATAAAAATCATAAAATGTTAAGATCTTAAGAAGAATAAAAATCCTATATTGTTAGGAAGGTACCACTATTGACAAATTAGAATTATATTTATAAAATTACCAAGACAAAATAAAATATATACAAATATAAAAAACAATTAAAAAGAAAATAATTTTTTTTTTTTTTTTTTTTTTAATTTTAAGAACATTTAATCTTAAAAAAGGAACTTGGACTTATTCAAAATGTTCCTAAAACCAAGATGTGTTCTCTTAACTAAGCATTTTATGTTCTCCACGCATATTTTTGGACCAAAAATCTTAGTTCTGTGACCAAAATCTTGAATTTCGAACATATTTTTGTTTATCAGTGTTGGTACTCAGTCAGTTATTTAAGTACACAAGTATTTAATGCATTTCATTTGAAAGGGTTGCGTATCCTAATGTGATTAGAATTAAATGCAAATTTAATCAATCTCTTTGAAATCTCGTTTCACTTTGAATTCACATTGCAATCTGGTCAACTACATGAAATGCTTTTTTTTTTTGTTTCCTTTGAATTTTACTAGAGACTAAGTTGCAGATACTTTTATCTTCAACTCAGATACATTTGAGCACAGTTAAAAATGTTGTAATTTAAGTGGAAATTTGAAATTTTAATAATAAAATTAATGCGAAAATATTAAGATGCCAGCAACTAGAAATTCTCAACTAGTTAAAAAATCTGAAATCTGAAGCGTTAACTACCAAACTTTGTTTCGGCAATCTTTTATAGACAGCAAAAAGTTTCGTATTTTGAGTTTTGCGTTTAATGTAATGCAAATTAAATAATTAAAATTCATGAATATGCAATCAACTTTTAAATAGGATTTAAATGACTTTGCACAAGTTCCACTTCTTGAAGGCTGTGTAGAAGCCGAAAACATACGTATACACACATAAATCGAATTGTATTTGTGAGAATCTCATTTTGATATGATTAAATAAGATGTTTACGACATCAACTTATTGACTTAGATCGATTGAAACTTTCAAATACATATTTAAAGTTGAAATGTTGCTCAACTCAATGTGAGCTATAATTGTTTTGACGTACGAAATGATAGTCCTTTACTGTACCTTTTTTCTCCTATTTTTACGCTTTTTGTCAGAACTTTTAATCATCGAAAAAACAAATATATACACTATAAGCCAAACACTGACAATGAGATACTAAATTTGTTATATTTTCATACAATCTGTAATCGAATTTCGCAAAACTCCGTTTTATTGCATAATAAAATTGTCTCAGCTATGTTGTGTCAAAATTTCAGTCTCCTAGGTCTTATGGTTTAGACTATGCAATGATCAGTGAGTCAGTCAGTCAGTCAGTCAGTCAGTCAGTCAGTCAGTCAGTCAGTCAGTCAGTCAGTCAGTCAGTCAATCAGTCAGTCAGTCAGTCAGTCAATCAGTCAGTAAGTCAGGAAAAAGAGTTTTATATCGCGACAGTCAGTCAGTGAGTCAGTCAGTCAGTGAGTCCGCGACTCAGTCAGGACAAAGAGTTTTATATCGCGACAGTCAGTCAGTCAGTCAGTCAGTGAGTCAGCGACTCAGTCAGTGAGTCAGTCAGTCAGTCAGTCAGTCAGTCAGTCAGTCAGTGAGTCAGTCAGTCAGTGAGTAAGTCAGGACAAAGAGTTTTATATCGCGACAGTCAGTCAGTGAGTCAGTCAGTCAGTCAGTGAGTAAGTCAGGACAAAGAGTTTTTTATCGCGATTAATAATTAAATGATAGGAAAATGCTAACTAAATACTTAGTGTAATGGAATACTCGAAATAAATATTTAGTGCTTGAGGCAATTTAAGGACTGTAGCAATTCAGAGAAAGCTGAATTTGTTTACGAATACTTTACTAAAAAAAAACAAATAAAACCAGAATAGATTTGTAATATTTGTTAACAAATTTCAAAGAGAAAATTCCACCGAAATCAGAACAATCAATGCTACTTATTTTTTTTTTTTTTTTTTTTGTACATAAATGAACTAGGTTTTTATTTGCAATTGTAATACTGTGAATGTTTTTCTTAGGTAAATTTCCTAGAGCTTGTTTTCCACTTTGCATTGGTTTCTTTACACTATCAGAAAATCAAAGCCACTTATTTTTATAATTATGTGAATGTTTTTTGCATCAATGAATTTCTTAGATTTTGTTTTCATAATTTATAATGCTGATTTCTATAAATTGCAATTATAGTTTTCATGTCTTTGTTATTGGAATTCGGATGAGGTTGAGGTTGAGGTTGAGGTTGAATTTTGCTTACCAAAATCAAAGGCTCTCTCTAGGATGACCGAATGACGTTGTTGTAGTTGTTGTCGATCCCTGGAACCATCTGGCATTACACGACCCATGAAATTGGCCGGAATACGAGCTCCATTAACTTCCTCGCCATCGGGTCCAAGACGCATTTGATGCAATTGCAATTCCAATTCTTGTTGCTGTTGCAAATGATGTTGTTGCTGATGTTGCTGATGTTGTAGTTGCTGCTGTTGTTGCTGCTGTTGTTGCTGCTGTTGTTGCTGGTGCAATTGCTGCTTATGCTGTTGACCATGATTAACGATTCCCTGGAAGAAATTTCAACAAATAATACCAAGAACACCCAAAATTGGAAAACAATCAAAAACTTGGAAAACAATACTTGGAAGCATCTAATTTGAACATCAATTTTAGGAAACCAAAATTATGTATATTTTATATTAGGAAATTTAAATAAGTGCCAATAATTGGGAGGCAAACAATAGAAAACTCTGAATTCAACAATATTTGTCTACATAATATTTTTTTTTAAGTTTTAGCAAACAACTTAAAAAAAACCCTAAAATTAAAAAAACACCCAACATTTTGTCGGACTATTATTTCATATTATATAAAGTCAAGAATTGAGAAACCATAAATATTGGAAACAAGCATAATTCAACAAAATTCAAAAAAAATATCAAATTTGGCAGCAAATGGCCAGATTTGGCGAAAAAAAAGCCAAATCTAGTTAGGATATTTAAAAACAAAAACAACTAAGTCTTTTAAGCAAAAGTTTTCTTATCGATCGAATAATGATAGATATATTATAAAGTACTCCTAATTCAACAAAATTTGGTCAGTATTTAATATAAAGTAAATAATACACAATCTGTGAGTTTAGTTTTGAAAGCTTTTTAGAACTTTGATCCAGAATTTTATTGCCTTGCAATTCGAATTTAGCAAAATCAAGGCTGCAAACCTCCAAAATTTTGTTAAAGCTTCGGTTCGGCGGTTCGAACCATAGAGCAAGACATCGGATTAGTTCGCAAATTGGTTTATCTACCCATTGAACCCAAGGTTTGGGTTCGAACCTTGGTTCAATTTCATGAAAAAAGTATATTTTTATTGTTATACATTTTTTTAAAGAAATCTAATTTTAATGATAATTTAAATTTATTTGAAGATTTAAATATGACTTATTTCAATGCGAAGTTTCAAATAATTGCGTAATATTAGAAAACCATAAAATGTATGAAATTATTTTTTATTACGAACCGTAACTTTTATTTTAGAAAGCGGTTCGGTTTAGGTTCGGGTACGCAAAGTAAATAATTTCAAGGGTTCGGTTCAGGATCCGGTTCAGGCTGCTTTAAAACCCGAACCGAACCGGATCTACGAGGTTCGGTTCAGAACCGGTTTGCAGCCTTGTGCAAAATACCCTCTAATCTCAAATAATAATCTCTTCTCAAATTAAAGATTATCAGGCCTGTTCCAGTTTTCACTTCCGATTTTATGGGATTTCAAAAAATGTAACTTTTCACGTTGCATTTGGGCTAAACATTTTAAAATTATATTTTATCACTTTATTGGACTTAAATTCACCAACTCAAAGTGAATTCAATACGCGAAATATTTCCAGATTGATGTAGGAACAGGCTAAAGATTTTCAGTTCCGACAAATCTGGCCGAAAGTGAAAACCGGCACAGATGAACTAATTTAAAATGTAACTTTCCTTAGCTATTGTTATTCAGAAAAAATTGATTGGGATTACCTGATGAAGGGAATTAAGGTCGCAGGTGGAAGCGACACGTTGTCTGTCATCTGTCTGAGCTGTCGATGTGGATGTTGTTGGTTGATGCAGGCAACAATATTTGATGTGCTTGCAAAGTAGATTTCCGCCGGAACCCAGAGCAGCAGCACAGGAATTACGATCCGTATGTCCAACCGAAGCAGTTCCCAAAGATCCTTGATCATTACAGATGCTGAGATGTTGAGCTGAGCCTGATGGCTGTGGCTGTGGTTGTGAGTGGGCCAGTGAGTGGGAATGAGTGTGGGATTGGGTGTGGGAATGGGATTGGGATTGAACTGGCACCGAGTGCAACATTTCAATATTTTGTAAATTCTGTAGATCACCGCTGCTGCTGGTGCTGCCATTCGAAATGATGCCACAAAAGCCGACACGATTAATGTTGTTGCTGCTGGAACTGAAAGTTTTGCGTTGTTGTTGCGAGTTGCGATTCATGCGAAATGAGTTGGAACGATTTCGATTGGGATTCAAGTCCGTTTCAGCCATGGCCAAGGCCATTGTCAAGGTCATATCACTGCTGCTGCCGCTGCGATTGCGATGTTGCTGATGTTGCTGTTGCTGCTGTTGCTGTTGACGATGTTGCTGCTGTGAATTGGATTGAGATTGACTTCGCAGACTGCCGCCACAACGTTGTCTTTGTGCATACATTGGATTATTATTTCTTGGTATCACCTAACAGAGAAAATAATTCAAGAGAAACACACAAAAAAAGAATATCCCATTCAATTTCAAGTGCAAAAAAAACACCAAAACAAAAATATATTGTATGTTATATGTGAAAAGGGAACAAGGAAAACACAAAGAATCGTAGACGGGGGGAATCACATAAAATGCGAAACCTTTATTCACCCAGAGAAAAATGATTGCAGATATTTCAATTTATACACTTTGCTTCAACTGTTTTGCTTTCAATTAAAAATACTTGTAAATTCAAAAATAACAATAAATTCGGAAATAAATAAGATTAAATAATGCATTAATAAATAATTCAGGGACCGTAAATAATGATTATTTTTTTCTTCTTAACTACGAAAATCACTTATGATTTTCAAAATTCTGATTTTTACCAATAATCAATATTTTTAAAAAATAATTATTTTTGAAATATTATAAAAAAAATTATTTTTATATATAATAAATTATTTTTAAAAAATAATTATTTTTGAAATATTATAAAAAAAATTATCAAAAATAATGATTATAATGGTGATAAAAATCATTTATAATCAATATTTTTGAGTTTTTTTTTTTTTGAACAAAAATAAAGATTTTTAATGAATTTTATCAATATTTTTGATAAAAAAAATAAAACTCAAAAGTAATGATTATACTCATGATAAAAATCATTATTTTTGATAAAAAAATAAAAATAAAAATCAAAAATAAAGATTATAATGATGATAAAAATCATTATTTTTGATAAAAAAAAATAAATAAAACTTAAAAATAATGATTGTAATGATGATAAAAAATCATTTATAATCATTTTCTTGTATTTTATATTTATTTTTTTTTTAAAAAAAATAATGAGTATCAATGATTTTTATCATCATTATAATCATTATTTTTGAGTTTTATTTTTTTTTTTGATAAAAAATAATGTTTATAAATGATTTCTTTTTTTTTTATCAAAAATAATGATAAATGGTGAAGAAAATCGTAAAAATCATAAAATAATCATCAAAACGTGATTTTTAAAATAAAATTTTTAGTGATTACGGTCCCTAAAATAATTTCTTTTTTCTACATAAATAATTATAGTATGTCTTTTAGTTAAATCAAAGTTTTTAAGATATTAATTTTTTCGTATGTCTACTATTTAAATTGTTTAGCTAGTTCAATTTCTAAAATTTTCTCTGGGTGCTTTATACCTTATCCTCCAGGAGATTAGCAAAGAGTTCAACGTGATCCTCATCTTCGTTCATCATTTCAAAGAAGTTTTTAAATGATTCTGGAAATGATGCCGGAAACTGGCTCTGACTTTGGCTCTGGCCTTGACACTGACCACGTGCATCCAATTTGGTATCCATTTTATTACCGGGATATCGTGAACGTGTTCGTGATCGTGTTCGTGTTCGTGATCGTGACTGCTGCCAAATAATCCAAATATCATGCAATAGAGAACACACATCAAGTAATTAGATGAACGAAAGCACAGAGAAAGCACAAGCAACTAAAAGCTTATATCTAGAAAATCAAAAAAAATTATTTTCTAAAATCTTTTACTGTGTAAGAATGTTATGAAAATATTTAGAAATGTGTACATTAAATTGAACAAAGAGTTTTTTTATTGGATCATTAGCATTGCCAATAAAAAACATTGAATATTAGATGAATCGGATAAATTAGACCGATTAATCGATTCGTGAAATTTACATACAAATTTTCAAATACGTATTGAAGATTTTTCTATTATTCTATTATGGATATATACATAATCTTGAATTCATTGATGTTTCGATGTATTTCATTTTTTATTTTCTGGTATAATAATTGAAACACCCTAAATAATACGACTGTTGAATACCCTGCAATTAATACGAATTTTATCAAAAAAAAAATTATAAAAGCCGTCTATACGAATTTAATCATAATAATTCATAATAAAAATCACGATTCTACATGACTAGCCTTTACCCTGTAATTTATACTAATTTAATAAAAAACAAGTAGGAAAGGCTATAGTCGAAATCCCGATCAGAGGATACCCGTTACTTATTTCAATACATGTAAAAGTACTTTTAAGAAACTATTTGATTTGCGTGGGGTATATAGAAATCTGTGTGCCAAATTTGGTTGCTCTACCTCTTATAGTATTCAAGATCCTTTTGTTCATACAGACGGACAGACAGACAGACGGACAGACGGACATGGCTATATCGACTCGGCTGTTGATGCTGATCAAGAATATATATA
Source organism: Drosophila phalerata (assembly GCA_951394115.2). Classification (NCBI taxonomy): domain Eukaryota; kingdom Metazoa; phylum Arthropoda; class Insecta; order Diptera; family Drosophilidae; genus Drosophila; species Drosophila phalerata. Next base: position 48,703,057 of record OX596006.1, on the reverse strand, counting down.
CTTTATAGGGTCGGAGATGCCTCCTTCTCCCTGTTACATACATTCCAACGAACACAATATACCCTTATACTTATTTTTTATAAGTAACGGGTATAACAAGTATAAAAGTACTTTTAAGAAACTATTTGATTTGCGTGGGGTATATAGAAATCTGTGTGCCAAATTTGGTTGCTCTACCTCTTATAGTCTCCGAGATCCTTTTGTTAATACAGACGGACGGACAGACAGACGGACAGACAGACAGACAGACGGATAGGCGGACAGACAGACAGACAGACAGACGGACACACAATGCTATATCGACTCCGCTGTTGATGCTGGTCAAGAATATATATATACTTTATGGGTTCGGAGATGGCTCCTTCTTCCTGTTACAAACCTATTTTACCTATTTTTTAAGTAACGTGTATAAAAAGAAGCCCAATTTTGTCACATTAATAATTGAAAGTACAAAAGTTTTATTCACTTTACTGTAAGTAAATTGTATTTGTTAGAGTACTCTTATTCGATTTCTTATTCGTATTCGTATTCGGATTCATGCTTGATGAGTATGTGCAATGAGTGAAAGACAACAGTGACTGAGACACGAGGAACGGGGAACGGGGAACGGGGAAACAAAGACAAGCACTTTGCATTCCTTTGCTGCGGTTTTTTCACGATGATTTTTTTGCCAAGCGACTAAATTTGAAAAGTTACCACGACGAAGCCGCTGGCATATTTTTTGGCCTGGCTCAAAGTCAGGGTGTCACTTGGCCAGGCTAACAGCAACAACGACAAGCACTCACTGACACTCATACACTCATATCCATGCACTCACTCACTCACTCACTCAGACACTCATTCATTCATCCCCCTGGCTACCTCGCCAAGTTGAAAAGTTATTTTAATGGCGGTTTTTGGTCGAAAGGCGAGAGTCGAGTTGCTCGACTATTAGATGCCCTGTAAACATATTCAAATACCATAAATCAATTGAATATTCTAGAAAAATGCCATGAGGAACCTATTAAAAAATATTAAAACAAATTATAGAGCTTACAAAATTTAAATTTAGAACATTTCCAATCGCAATTTCAATAAAAATTTAAAAAAATGTGTATTAAAAGAATTAAATAAATTTGAGCATATTTTAAAAAAATTATAACATTCGTAGTCGCAATTAAAAAAAATTAAATAAAATAAAATAATAAACATTACTTAGAATATCAAACAATTTTATTTAAAATACAGACTTCAAATTGTTTCTTTTCCGCACAGTGGTCCTTTTTTGCCTAATTTAGTTTGAATTTAATTTAAAAAAAAAATTTTGTTGGTTTAATATAAATTTTCTATCTTGCCTATTTTTAAAAAATGTGAATCTTTTTTGTTTTAATATTTAAACAGGTGTAAGCTTTTACAAGAGGTAACAGTCTAGCGACGAATGCATATTCAAAGCCCAGATCTTCTGTTGCTCAAAATTTTAAAAATATTAATAACAAACTTTAATGAATTCTTTACATAAATTAATAATTGAAAGGTGAGAAATATACAATTTTGACACCAACTTAGAAGCCTGTGTGTGCTTTGGCTACTGGGCTAACAATAACAAAAAGAAGAAGCAGCAGTAGATAAACAAAAAAGGAGAAGAAGGGACAACAAAATACTAAAAAAAAAAAAAAAAAACCTATTCAACTTTTATACACTGCAAATGGACTGGCTGCGGTTGTTTTGACCAACATTTAATCCCCTTTTCCCTGTTTAACATTCCAATACTCTTTCATATTCCCCCTTTCTACCGTTTGCGAGAGACAGAGACAGAGACAGAGAAATGAGGTGCGGAGAACGCGAGAAACGTGCATTGAGAATTGAGAAGTAAGAATACACACAACTTAGACATTCAATTTGTCAACTTTTGAGAATGGTCCTTTAAATGGAGGGAGTTGAGTTTCGTTGGGTTGAGTTGAATTGTATTCGAGTACGAGTTCGAGTTCGAATTCAAGTTTCCGTTACCGACAACTTAACGGACAGCACAAATTGGGGAATGACCTTTTTTCCCCCTGGATTCGTACTCAAATTAAGCACAATTAATGAAATGAAAGCTTTAGAAATTCAATTGATTACATCGCCATTAACAATTTAATGGATGTGCTCAACTACAGATTGACCTCTATTGACTTCTATTATAAAATCTGATTTATCTTATTTTTCAACACAAAAAGTACTGCATTTTTTTGGAAATCGTATATATTTATTTTGAGCATAGATCAAAGGTTTTAAAGCTACTTGTTTAAATAAATGTGTAAAAGATTAATATATCTTTAATTTATTTTTCTTATATAAAACTCTTTGTCCAAATTGACCGATAGCGACGAACCTGATATGCATTTAAGATATTAGAATAATCAGATTAGAGTCGAAATTTAAATTAAAATATTTAAAGTTAGCATCAAAAATCTTTGTGTCTTTTTCCAATGGTTGTTTAATCAATACCACCCCAAATGTATATCGTGTGAGATTCGTTGAGATATCTCAAAAATCAAAGAAGCTTTTCTAACGAACACTTCATTTTCGATGTATCGTTCCTATGGCAGCTATATGATATAATTGTTCGATCCAAAAATAAAAGCGAACTTGATCTGCGTACGGTATCCAGGAACCTACATACCAAGTTTGAAGTCTCTAGATCTTATGGTCTCTGAGATCGACGCGTTCAAACAGACGAACAGACAGACAGACAGACGGACAGACAGACAGACAGACGGAAATGGCTCAATCGACTCGGCTGTTGATCCTGATCAGGATTCTGCCTGTTACATGCATTCTGCCAAATGCATTATACCCTTTATTGCCCATTTTCAATGGGCTCAGGGTAAAAAAACAATATAGATTTCTGGATACGCGCTTTTTTTGAATAATTTGTTATATTCATATATTTATTTATTGCTTTTTAGCGGTACAATGTTAGGCACAATTAACAATAAAAAAATGTCTTAATCGACAATCATCTTGCCTGTCAAGTTGAAGACTGAACCTGCTGGCAAACTGAGAAGAAGTGGGAATGAGGGGAAGAAGGAGAAGAAGGAGAAGAAGGAGAAGAAGGCTATCAACAGTCAGTCAACAGAGACATCTGATAAATTTGCCTTTGGCTTGTTGCTTGTTTGCAATCTTCAAAGTTGGCAACTAACAAAAAAAAAAAAAAAAGTAGCAGAGACAGCGGCAAGCCGCAAATTCAATTTCCAACTGTAGCAGATGGCCAAGTTAACTGGGAGGCCAACAGTTCAGTTCAATTCAGTTCAATTCAGTTCAGTTTCTATTTATTGCACTTGGCCAGTTTGCCAAGCAGTCGATAAAGTCGCAAAATACTTTTGTACTCTTGCACTTTCCCATTTTTTTGCACAGTCTCCACAACTCCTAATTGCTCCTTTTTTTCGCACAGTGTTCCATTTTAATTCAATATCTTTTATATTTATTTGTATATATGTAAATATTTGATTTTATTTAATATACCTCAAATAAATATGCCTTTTTTGTGATTATTTTCTTTATAATATGATTTGTAGCCTAATATTTAATCAGCTGTAAACTCTTAAGAAAAAACCTCTAAACGAGGTAATAGTCTAGTGACAAAGGCATATTCAAGCCACAACATTTCTAATTCAAAATTACTTAAAATAAAATTTAATAATATTTTTATCAAAATTTAAAATAAAACACTTGTAATATTTTCTGGAAAAATTTCTTTTCAGAATACAAAACTGACATCCATAGTTGCAAAAATACTACAATCAAATTGATCAAATTATATTGAAAAGAAAAAACTTGAAAACACATCAATTTTAAAATTAAATTCTTTGCACACTTTTCAAAATAAAAACTTACATTTTTGACAAGAAAATTAACTAAACAAATACACTGTGCTTCGCTTAACTCATTTTGAAATATATGTACACACTTTTTATGCAGAAAAACTGTTAGAAATAAAACTAAATAACTCATAATCTTTGCTGCACATTTTCCCACAACGTTATTAATTAATTCCAGCTAAAATGAGCAAAAGCAAAAGCACAGTGGTGTGGAACTAAACCGTGGGGTCAACAGGTCAACAGCCTAACGCAACCGGACAGCAAAAAAAAACTTTAGCACCAAATAAAAAAAAAATAGAAATAGTTGTGATAAAAAAAAAAAAAAGTAATGTGCACTAATTTTTGCAAATGCTGCAAAATTTGCCGCCAATTTGCAGCAACTTTTGCGAAGCGTTGCCGGAAGTTTTTTCCCCAGTGTGTGTGTGTGTGGGTGTGTGTGTGAGGGTGTGTGTGGGGGTGTGGCATATAGAGAAAACATTTGCTGGCTCTCGTCAGCCAGCGAGAAATGATGTCAAGTGAGGGAGGTGACGGCGGTTCTACTTTTGGTCCCTGGCCCTCGACTCGCGTCAAGCTTATTAAAAACGGCGAGCAGCATGAGAAGGGGGTCTACGAACAGGGGGGGGGGGGGGGGCTTTAGCTAGGTCGAGCTATGTCGAGTTGAGAATTTTACATAGTTAAGACCGTGGGAAAACAGTTTGTAAAGTGTTTGAAGCGTTTAGTGCACTCAGTTGATTACGAAAACCGAGAGGGAACCTCTCGCAATTAGGGATGGTCGCGTGTCGTGCTTTTTTCGTGCCGCTGCGGGCGACAGTTTAGAAAATTAAAATGCCTGAAATTTCTTATTTCTACATATGCTAGTTGAAAATTAATTAAACGCTAAGTTTACATTAAAAACAGGGACCGAAATCATTAGAAATTTTATTTTAAAAATCGCATTTTAATGATTATATAATGATCATTAAAATCATAATCATTATTTTTGATCAAAAAAAAAAGAAAATATCAATTACATTCATTATTTTCGATCAAAGAAAATAAAACTCAAAAATAATGAAATCATTTATAATCATTTTTTTTTTTAACTCTTAAATAACGATTATAAATGATTTTTATTTTTTTAGTATAAAATAAAAGTCAACAATAGTTTATGGCTTCTGTGTTAAACGCGGATATGATTACTTATTCTAGATCTATGATTTAATACCTTTCATATGATAAATCACATGTCCTTTGAGGACATATATTCAGGAATCTATTTCTTGTTGAGTTTTATCAAAAATCAAAAATAATGATTATATTCATACCAAAAATTATTGGTGAAGAAAATCGCAAGAATCAGAATTTTTGAAAACATGGGAGTAATTCAGAGATTGTACGAATCTAAAGATTTTTGGGCAGTAAGTTTTTAACAACGTCCATTAGAAGTGAGTGATGTTTGTATCTTAAAAAGAAAACATTATTTACACTTTTCCTATTGCCTTTTTCCTTTTGTAAGAGATGAGAATTGACTTTTTTCAATTTTTGGAATTTTAAGTCCGAAAAAAAAAACCGTTGCGTACCACTCTCTAACTCTCTAACAGTTCTACCTGCCTTTCATTTCCACTACTTCCCCTCTGTCCCTGCACTTTGCCATTTGCAGTTGGCCTCAATTGGTGTCAAGAATGGAAAAAGTGCCTAAAAATATGCACAAGATTTCCCATTGCATGAAGTGCTAAAAACACAGCCACAAAACATATTTATTTAATCAAAAAAAAAAATGCTCAACTTTAAATTGTAAGCTGAATATATGGAATATTCTGTAATTACTGACACAGATTTTCAAATGAATTTCAGAAATTTTTGATTTTGCAATTAACAATCTCTAAATATATGCAGTTTAGGCGCCAGCAAGACGCATAAGCTTAATTCTGTAGGGATTTATAGGATGATGCAGTCATACTATAATTCAAGTAATTAACGTGAACAATGGCAAAAGTATTACGAGATAATTAACTAAAGTCAAAAACAAAGTGCTTTTCATTCTCACTATTCTGAAAATTGTTCACCCTTTGATTATAATCTCATCTTAAACTTCAAAAAAAAAAGGGGTTTGGTGGCAAGAAATTTCTGAATTTTCAGAACTTGGACAAGTCCAAGGCATAACAAAAAAAAAACGTGTGGGAAAGGCTATAGTCGAGATCCCGGTCATAGAATACCCGTTACTTATTTCAATATATACAAAAGAACTTTGAAGAAATTACTAACCAATTAAAACTGCAGCAGACTTTTAGGTGATTGTATTGAAATAATAACTTTTTTTTTTTTTTTTTTTTTTGTTTTTTTTTTTTTATAACTTAAGTTAGCTATTACTTCAGTTGCCTTGTAAGGTAGCAGGACATTAATCGCATGTAAAAATTTCATTATATATATATAAAAAAAAAAAAAGAAAAAAAAAAAAAAAAAAGCTATTACTCCCGTTCTACTTTCCGATCTTGCTGCGGTTAAGTGGTTAAGTTAGTTACCATAAAAACTGTATTATCTTAAAAACTGTAGGTGTGGGGATTTTTCACGATTTACGGGGCCAGAAAGAGGCGTGGCTTCAATTTGAAACAAACTTGATCTGCGTGGGGTCTATAGAAATCTATGTGCGAAATTTGGTTACTTTATCTCTAATGGTCTCTCAGATCTAGGCGGTCACACAGACGGACAGACGGACAGACAGACAGACAAACGTACAGAAGTACTTGGCTATATCGACTCGGCTGTTGATGCTAATCAAGAATATATATACTTTATGGGTTCGGTGATGCCTCCTTCTCCCTGTTACATACATTCCAACGAACACAATATACCCTTTTGACTTATTTTTGAAGTAACGGGTATAAAAATTGAAGAACCGTTGGACTAAGTGCTTGCGTCTAAAAGCAGATTAGTGTGAAAAATAAAAAAAACATAAAAACGGTGCAAAAACAAAAAAATAGTAGTTTTCTGTAGTAGGCCGACTTTTTGAGAAACTCCTTTTTGATGAAAAAAAAAACAAAAAATGGCAAAGGGAAAGTCAAGAATTACAGCTTATTTTCTATGACGAGCACACACACACACACACATATATGTCTCTCTTATTCTCTCTTCCTCTCTCTCTTATTCTCTCTTTCTCTATCTGTCTCTTTCTCCCTCTCTTTCTCTCTCTTTGTATTGCGCACTGAATTATGAACATGCCCAAATAAGTATGCTACTTTAAGTGAACCGCAACGGAGAAACAGAAGGGACAAGCAACAAGAGGATTGTGGGAGGTGTGAAGGGGGGAGGGGAGGTGGACAAGCACTCGGAAAGGCAAAAGAAAAGAAGAAGATGAAGATGGTGAAAATGATGATGAAAAAGCAGCAGCAACAGCAACAGCAACCACTGCAGTTGGAGGTTAAATACAAGTGCACTCGCACTCAGCTGCAGCCTACCCTGCACTATGGGCATTGTATGCACTTTTGTACACATTTTTTGAAAATTATGCAAAACTTTGCACTTCTAAAATACTAAAACTTAAGTTGTTAACCCTCTACCGCATATGGTGCCATATATGGCTTTTCATTTTTAACGAAATTTATTTTAGTTTATATGATATCTAAGTGAAGTGGAATATTATTCGTATTTATATTTGCACTATTTTCTACTGGAAAAAAATTAAAAATAATTCTAATTCAGCTTTATTTCGTGTTTTTATGTATTTTGCTAAGGCGTCTCTAGTGAACGAAAATGAATTTTGATAAATTTGATGAACAATGCATTTTTGAATGAAGTTTAGACAACAAAAAACTATTTTTTTTGTTGAAGAGTAATTTTTTTTTATAGAAAATAGAGTAATTTTTTATAAACACTTATAATTTGACTGTAATTAAACCTTATATGTATTATTTTTTATTCTAAACTATTTACCCAAAAAAATATTTGGCTCAAATATTTCTTAATTTATTCCAAATACACCTGTATATGCATAAAAAAAATGATTTTCTTTTATGGTTTTATGGGTTAATTGTGATATCATTTAAAAACTGAAATAATTTAGCTAAGCATTATTGTAGATTAAAAACTTTACTTTTAGAATGAATTTAACACTTTTGAACTTAATTATAAAATATCTTATCTTTTTTGTTATCCTTATTTAATTTTTGTAGCTTTTAGTTAAATTTTCAATAAAAACCAATTTTTTATTTTAAAACTGCATTAATTGCAATCTTTATTTTAGATATGATGCGAATGTAGAAAAAAACATTAAACGGATACGTTAAATACCAGTAATGTTAGTATAACAGTTGCACCTAAGTATAACAGCTGTTAAACACAGCTGTAATTCAGTAAAATTGTCAAGTAACATTTTAATTTTAAGTTTGTCGTACTCATAGAAAATATACTTATTTTATTGAGATACTAAATTAAAAATTTCTCCACTGTGCAATGGGCATATGTGGCATGGACATGCGACATGAGGCATGTGGCATGACAAATGAATGATGAGCTAAGAAACGAACGAATCTTAATTGCAATTGCAAAATGTTCCCATTTTTTGCTCACAAGGGAGGTCAATGCCAAAACTGAACACTGCAAATAGTTAGTAGATTTAAAATACTGATTAAAATACGAAAAATAAATTTAATTGCCTAAGGACAAAAGCTTTTACAAATCTCGAGAGATAAAACCACCACTTCAACCACAAATTTTACAGACTTCAACAATTAATTAAACATGAAAAGAATTAAGAAACATAAATAGAAAATATCTTAGTATATATGTTGTAATTTTTAATAGCAAATATTTTACTCCACACTTTATTTAAATGTAGCTTAATCTTTATCAAATGTTACTACAAATTAAGGAATATTTTCAAATGCAAAAATTGCTTTTAAAATTGTTAAAGTTTTCTTGAGCATGGAGATGAACACATGTGGTAAATAACTCCGAGTTCAGTTCATTGAACCAAAAAAAAAAATATACAATTTTCAATTGTGCTCAGCTGCAGATAAAGATTGAAATGGAGGTGTGACAACACGCAAAAAACTCATTATTTCCCATCTCAGAAATTGATCCAAAAGATGCGGAAATTTATTAAAGCTAAAGCTTAAACAAGGCTTTTAAATTCAGCACTAAAAGAGCTAGATGTACTAAAACCTTACCTAACATTTATCCACTCTAGTCATATTAAATAACAAATAATTAAAAGGATACATGATAAAAAAAGAAATATAAAATTTATAAATAAACTTATAAATTTTAGGGAAAGTGGCTTATTTTTAAGGTAATAGAAAACAAGATTTAGAACAAGTTTATTTTAGGAACAATCAAAAATCAGCTTTAATTTCTTTTAGACAATAATAAAACCAACTTCTCCAAAAGTTTAGCAAAGTCTTTTTTGTGAGTATACACTTAAAAAAAGACAAGCTTCTAAAATCAAGAACATACATCTTAAATATTTGGTTTTTAAAATAAATACTACTAACAAATTAGAATAAGATTTATAAAATTACCAATTACCAAATATAAAAAAATTAACAAAAAAAAATTTCTTTTAAAATTAAAAATAAATATTTTTAATTTTATGATTTTAAGAACATTTATTCTTAAAACAAGAACTTTGCCTTAATGTTAAATGTTCTTAAAACCAAGATGTGTTATCTTAAATTAAGAACTTTATGTTCTCGACGCAATTTTTAGACAAAAAATCCGAGTTCTGAGACCAAAATGTTGATTTTAGAACATTTTTTTTATCAGTGTAGACATCACACTTTGTCCAAATTAAAGTTCTGTCAATAGAAAATTATTTTCTTTAGTTTTCGCTTGAAACGTGAGTGATTTTTTTTTTTATAATTTGCTTATACATACAAGAACTAAGAACAATTAACTTTTTTGTGTGCAGCATTGAAAAAAAGTTTAAGGATAATTCGAACGTAAATTAAATCTAAAAGTTACTAGTTTCGTAAATTTTTCAAATATTTGACGAGTCATTTTTGTTCACTTTGATTTAATTACCAATCACTCAGTGAGTCAGTAAATTTTTGATGATGCTATAAAATACATCAATTCCAATGCTCTTAAGATTTCTGTTTTTTTTTTTTTAATTCAACTGATTTCAGAGTAAATTTAAATTCGATGTTGGGTAAATACACATGCTGTGTATTTGTTAGTAAAGAGTATTATCATTTTGGAATTCCATTTGCTGTCAATTGTTTGTTTTGTTTACTTAGGTTGCAGATTCCCTTCTTATGCTTCTTCTGCTTCTTCTTGCTTCCATCTTAGCATTGTCAATAATCAAAGAGAAAGTGTCATGATAATTTATGCCAGAATAAACCCAAAATCAAGTGGCTCTCTCGCCATTTCGCCAGGGAAAGTCGTCGGATGCCAAAAGGGGAATTAAAGAATACTCGACCAAAAAAAAAAGGGCTGGAAAGTGAAAATCGCAACTGAAACTGAAACTGAAACTGAGTGCTACTTGAGAGCGTTGCGAGGGGCAACTGACAACAATGGCTGCAACAAACAACAACCAAACAACAACAACAACAACGCCAAAACAAGTAAGAACTCTACAGGCGAGTTGATCGACTGTGAGATGCCCAGTACTGGAAAAATGGGAACCCCCCCATTAATTAAAAGAAAAGTACTAAAATAAATATTTTAAGAAAAATGTATTATTATATATATATTATGGTTAAGCAAGACATCGGTTCGGTTCGCGAATTGGTTTATATACCCCTAAACCCAAGGTTTGGGTTCATACAAAAAATAGTTTTATTGCTTTGCATTTCTCTCTACATTTGTATCTAAATATATATATTTTTTAAAGAAATCAAATTTTGATGATAATTGAAATTTATTTGAAGGTTTAAATATCACCTATTTTAATCCAAAGTCTCGAAATTTTGCGTAATATTTGAAAACCATAATAAGTTATGTAATTATATTTTTTTCGAACGGAACCTTTTATTTAAGAAAGCGGTTCGGTTTAGGTTCGGGTTCGCAAATTAAATAATTTCAAGGGTTCGATTCATGATTCGGTTCAGGCTGCTTAAAAACCCGAACCGAACCGGTTCTACGAGGTTCGGTTCAGAACCGGTTTGCAGCCTTGATAACTATATAGTGATTTTTAAGAACTTTTTAGAGAACTTAACTATTATAACATAGTAATGATTATTGGAATATTTTTAAAACGTTCATCAATGATGATGAATTTCTGTTTGAGTAATTTTTTAAAAATCGAAATGTAATCTTTATACTTGAGTGAAAAATAAAAACCATTCATGAATTTAATTATTGTTTAATTGAAATAATGAGTAGGATTTTTTGTGCCAGCTTTACTCAAATAATTGACATCTTATTAGAGTAAAAAAACTAATCATTTTGCTTATTGAAAATCCATAAGACTCAACCTGTTACAAAAAATGAAATGATATCATTAAAAGAATCATTATTGAGTTGTTCTTTTTTTTTTTAAGTATTTCGTGTATTTCTTGTCATTGATTTTATGATTTAAAAAAATATTTAAAAATAAGTCTATTTTTTAAAGATGTTTATAGGGACAGAGAGACTTTATGACGTACCTATAAGCCTGTGTTACATTTGCTTACTGGGCTAAAAAGGCACTGGACTGAAATTGGATTTGTTTGGCACACAGGACATGACAGGACGAATGTGAAGTGATGCGAAACGGTCAGCTCGGAATGAATGGTCGAGCCGAAATGAATGAAGTGAAATGAATGAACGAATGAATGCATAAAGCAACAATCCAAAGGCAGCACACATAGTGGGCGTGGCACACACACTCACACACATAGCCAAGAAGGGGATTGACAAATGTGCTGTACTCGGAGAAATGAGGATTGTATGAAATGATTTTTGGGGGTTCAGCCAGGGAAAAAGAGTTGGCAGGCTGTGCAAATGAGTCCATCATTCAATATTATGTGCTTTGTTCATATGTAACATGTTAGAACTCATTGCAGGGACTCAAAACGAATATCGCTTCCAGTTTCGGTTCCATTAAGTCCCAAAACAATTATTTCGGTAAATGGTTTGCTTTCGGTTTTGTCCTTTCGGTTCCGGTATCAATATATTTTATTATAAATTATGTGCAAAAGTTCTAATTTTAACTAGTTATGATATTGAGATATATTGACATCAAAAATTTTATTTTTTTTTTAAATACTTTTTTTACAAAATTAATTAAATTTCAATGCAAAATAAATTAAGAGGCCAAACCATGAACAAAATGACATTCTGTTTAAAAATCGGTACAGTTTTGGCAAAGTTATGCAAGTTTAAATTTGGTCAGACCTTTGATCTAGCCACTTTATAAGTCAAAATTTTCGTCAGATTTGACATGACTTTTTACAAAAAAATTAAAGGTCTCAGAATCAAGTTTAAAGTGTTGTTTTATACTAATTATGATATAAGGAGTTGATTAAAAGTGAAAACTTGAGATTTAAAATTTTCAATTTTCAAAATATCAAAGGGGGGACCCTTACCATCAAAATCAACCATGGCTAGAATAATCAACAACTATAAAATTTTTCCAAATGAACAAAATTTAAATACAGAATAAATTTAAAGGCCAAACCATGATCAAGAAGACATTTCGTTTGAAAATCGGTTTAGTTTTGATGAAGTTATCCAAGTTTAAATTTGGTCAGACCTTTGACCTAGCCACTTTATAAGTCAAAAATTTCGTCAGATTTGACATGACTTTTTACAAGAAAATAAAAGGTCTCAGAATCAAGTTTAAAGTGTTGTTTTATACTAATTAAGACATAAGAAGTTGATTAAAAGTTAAAACTTGAGATTTAAAATTTTGAATTTCTAAAATTTCAAAGGGGGGACCCTTAGCATGGAACCCCAGATCTAGAGGATTATAATTTTTTTTACAAAATTAATTAAATTTGAATGCAAAATGAATTAAGAGGCCAAACCATGAACAAAATGACATTCTGTTTGGAAATCGGTACAGTTTTGACCAAGTTATGACAATTTAAAGTTGGTCTGGCCTTTGACCTAGCCACTTTATAAGTCAAAATTTTCGTCAGATTTGACATGACTTTTTACAAAAAAATTAAAGGTCTCAGAATCAAGTTTAAAGTGTTGTTTTATACTAATTATGATATAAGGAGTTGATTAAAAGTGAAAACTTGAGATTTAAAATTTTCAATTTTCAAAATATCAAAGGGGGGACCCTTACCATCCAAATCAACCATGGCTAGAATAATCAACAACTATAAAATTTTTCCAAATGAACAAAATTTAAATACAGAATAAATTTAAAGGCCAAACCATGATCAAAAAGACATTTCGTTTGAAAATCGGTTTAGTTTTGATGAAGTTATCCAAGTTTAAAGTTGGTCAGACCTTTGATCTAGCCACTTTATAAGTCAAAATTTTCGTCAGATTTGACATTATTTTTTACAAAAAAATTAAAGGTCTCAGAATCAAGTTTAAAGTGTTGTTTTATTCTAATTACGATATAAGGAGTTGATTAAAAGTGAAAACTTGAGATTTAAAATTTTGAATTTTCAAAATATCAAAGGGGGGACCCTTAGCATCGAACCCAAGATCTAGAGGAATATAATTTTTTTTACAAAATTAATTAAATTTGAATACAGAATGAATGAAGAAGCCAATTAATAATCAAAGTGACATTTTGTTTGAAAATCGGTTGAGTTTTGTTGAAGTTATGCAAGTTTGAAGTTTAAAAAAAGTGTCCACAAAGTATGGAAATAGGCTTTGAGGATTAGCACTGGTATTTTTTGTACTGTCCAGTTGATAATAGAAATAAAGTGTGAATTTCGTTACGTGCTTTTATGCAGTGGGAATCTGATATTTTGTGGAAATAAAGTGAAATGAGAGAAAGAAACTCGGTGAGTTTAGGGTCTAATTGAAGAAGGGGCGTTAATTAATATCCATTGGCGATATTAATTAATGCAACTATACGCATCCAGCATTCAGCATCCAGCTGTCCCATAACCAGGCAACCCATGGCGTAGTCTGTTTGTAATTGGAGCCAGGGACACACGTGTCAACTCTGTACTATATGTCGAGTGTCCAGGGATGCCAAAGGGCTCGAGTAGGGGTAAAAGTGTATGGAAAACTGTTCGAGACTTTTGAGAGGCTTCCCGATGTGTCATGAATTGATGATGAAGTGATGATTGGAATGTGGGCCAAAATATGTAGGCCATATAAAGAGGGAAAGGCACAAGGGTAGGGCTGCATTAAAATTCAATTCTCAAATATTATATAGAGTCAAAAGCATAATAAATTTAAATCGGTTAAGTTTTTCACTCCAAACTAACTAACAAATATGATAATTTTAATTTTAATAATTTAATAAAATAGTTAAAAATTTATGTTTATTTTACTAAGAGGAAATTTTCAGACTACCTTAAAGTTATTTTATGTCAAGGGGCCCGAATGTGGACTTCATTTCAGTACAAAATCCAAATGATCATTTTGGCTCATTCAAAATGAATGTACCGATTTTTTGCCATGCGGCCCGGCGAATTTAAGTATTTTTTTATCGAACACCCGATGTTTATCGATATATTCATGAAAAAATAGGCAATCATCACTTTAACCAGCTGTTTTGTTCAATTAAAACAGTAGGCATTTAATTTTCGCTTTGAATGTTTCTCATTTGGTCGTGGAATGCCAAAAATGAGCCACATCCGAATGTGAGCAAATGAGTTGAATGTGAGTGGTCGTGGAAATAGGCTATAAAAGAACTCAAAGAATATACAAATGAATCTGATAATTTAACATTTGTTATTATTAATAAAAAAAAAAGTTAGATTGAACAATTAAATAATAACAATTCTGAAATTACAAGCAAGGCATATTTTTTCTTTACGAAAACACAAGAACTAAAATATATGTATTTTATTTATAGAAAAAAAGATTTCTGCTCCTTTCAATTTCTAAGCCTGTTGTTGTACGCAATTGGAGTGAAAGATACGGAAACGAAAATTGGCGAGTGGCAAGTGGCAAGTGGAATGTGGCATGAACTTGCCACACATTCATCAACATGAACGGAGCTCATTGAACCTGCAGCACCTAAAGACACCAGCGACACCATCCGACAACATCCGTAATTCGTTTTAATCGCGTGCCTTGGTCTAGACTGCATTGCCACGCCCACAACCACACCCTCGCCCACAACCACGCCCACTAGCCGCCCTCGTCTCATCATTGCAAATGCAGCAAGAGTTGATTGACTGACGACTTTGTCAAACTATCTTATATAAACTGATTTAAAAAAAAAAAAAACAAAAAATATATATAAAAAGAAAAATTAATAATATTACAATTTATTTAAAATAATATCTTAAATATATAAAAATAATACTAAAAAAAAAGAGTATAAAACAATTGTAAAATTATAAAAAAAAAGGAATTATAATAAAAACGGCAGTCCTAATAAATACCAAGGCTGCAAACCGGCTCTGAACCGAACGTCGTAGAACCGTTTCGTTTCGGGCTTTTAAGCAGCCTGTTTAATATACCCTTTAAAATATATACTTAAAAATATATACTTAAAAATATATACTTAAAAATATATACTTAAAAATATATACTTTGCGAGCCCGAACCTAAGCCAAACCGCTTTCTAAAATAAATGGTTCGGTTGGAAAAAAAAAAGAATAATTACATCAATTTTATGATTTTCAAATATTACGCAATTATTTGACACTTTGGATTAAAATAAGTCATATTTAAATCTTCAAATAAATTTAAATTATCATCAAATTTAGATTTCTTTAAAAAAAAATAATTAGATGAAAATATAGAGAAAACTGTATATCAATAAAAATATTTGTTTGTATGAAATTGAACCAAGGTTCGAACCCAAACCTTGGGTTCAGGGGGTATATAAACCAATTAGCAAGCCGAACCGATGTCTTGTTCTATGGTTCGAACCACCGAACCGAACCTTTAACAAAATTTTGAAGGTTGGCAGCCTTGATAAATACAAATAAATTTTTAATCCAAATAAGAATTTTTGTAATATTTGCAGAAAAACAACATATTAAATTTTAATGCATCATAAAGAAGAGAACTGAAAGGGAACTTTATTATTGTAAGCTACATTTAAAAGGGTGATTTCATGTTTTGTGTTTAATTTAAAATTTTCAAAAAAAAAACATTTTAATGTCCCTTCAAAAATAACAAAATAATAATTACTTGATCATTTTTAAGAATTTTCAGCAATGATAAGAATTACATTTTTAATTATTATTTTATTTGAAATATTTTTTTTTTTTAAAACAATTTTAAATAAATATTTGAAATAAATATTCATTTTAAAAAAAAAAACTATATATTTGCGTCAGAAAAAAAAGTGCTTTTATAACTGAAATATTTTTTGTAGCAGTGTACAAGTTACCCACTCCTGGATTTAATCTCAGTACCCGCTCAGAGGGCAACAAGTGTTGATTACAAAAGGGAAGAGAGGCAGGGATTTAGTTGGATGGGATCAATTACCGTTAACGTTGTCATGCAACTGTCTCGCCGCTAATTTCAATTAATCCTCAAAAGACCCCAAGTTCTGTATTTACAAAAAAATTGCATTAAAACAACTTTAATTAAAATAAATTATAATTATTTTTAGTTTATATGCAGTTAATTGTTGCAGCTTTTAATTAATAACTAAATCCTATCAGTCTATTAAAAAAAAAATTTTCATTGGAAAAAAAATCATATAGAGCCGGTTCACAAATTAGTTGTGTTCAGCGTCTTAACCCGAAGCAGCGCATTTGATGTGTTTGTTTTGTTTTTGCTGGAGTCAATTCTAATTTGTATTTAATATAAAATTCTTTGACCTGACTGACTGACTGATTATTGTGCTGCCCAAGCAATAAGTCGTACAACTCTGCATTTTTGACACAACATAACTAAGACAAATTTATTGTAAGAAAAAAAATATTCCATTTAATTATTGTTGCAACATTGCTTGCACATTAATATTGCAGTCGCAGTTTGAGGTTAAGGATTTTCCATGACTCTCTTCCTCGAAAGACACTCAATTATATATTACAAGCTGCACCGTTGAGGGTTACAGGGAATACTTAATAATTCAGCGGATTCACTTGAAAAACGCGAAATATTTTTAATTTAAATTAATTAGAAAATAATGCGCCGTTTCTCGGACAAACAAGCACAACGAATGGCATCCGTTTCATTCACAATATTCATTCACAATTTCTCTTTTGGCTACAGCTACAGCTGTTGCTTCTTCTTTCTCCACCTGTTCTTCATCTTCTTCATCTTCCTCTACTTGCCTCAAGCAGCTGTCAGGCATCTGTGTGCCACTTCATTTGTAGTCCTTGCCTCAGCCTGCATTTAAATATGCAGAATAAAAAAAAAACACTACAAGAACACTTGACATTATGCATAATCTGAACTCAAAAATACCCTGCACACTAAAAAAAAAAAAAATATAGTAATAAAAAATAAAGCTGACAATTTAATTTCATTATTAAAGACAAACAAAATTATTTTAAATTGCATATCATAAAATTTGAGCTTTATTTGAAAACAGTTGAAAAAAAACAATTACAACATATTTTTTTAATATTGAAGTTTTATATAAATGAGGAACTTATTTTTTATATAATTTTATTGACCTAAAAAATCAAGGAATTATTAAAAGAAAACATTTGTTAAATAAAATGATTATCTTGTAATAAATTTTACCACTGTCAGAATCAATCAAATACTCAAGAAATACGTAAGCATAGAAAAAAAAACAAAAAAAATTAAAATACTCAAAAAAAAAAAACTCCATTCTAAGCCATACAGTGTGTCACAAATCATTTTACCCTTAGACATAAACAATACTGCATAAATAATTATGCAGAAAATTAAATAAAAACATCACAATCGTAATAAAAAAAAAACAGAATCATCTTATTTCATTCTGAGGCCTGCAATGTGTCTTAATTCACAAGAGATTTTACCTCAAAAATAGTAAAAAAAAAATATTATATATTAAACAAAAAAAAAATATAAAATTAAGTAAATATTTATCATACCCCATTCGGACGGCTACAGGGTATCACAACTTATTTTACCTTTAGATGGTGCACATTTATTGCACACGAAAAACTCTCGTTCACATTTAATGCTAAAGCTGATGCGAAGCTACAGACAGGACGCACTAAGGACTAAGGACTAAGGACTAAAGACTCGGGACTCGGGAAACAGGAAGGATAAAGAGGCGGAAAAAAAGGACGAAAAATGCTGAATGGAGGCGCCGACAACTGGCAAAGACAACTTTAATCTCAGCTGCAGCAACTTCTTCGCAAACTCAACTGTCTGTCCGTCTGTCTGTCTGTCCGTCGCACAGTGGGCTAAACCGCTAGATTTGCTTAGATTAATAAATGAAATTCTCGACAATCGCATATTAATTTTATTAACCTATACTTCAAGTACATTTTTTATAATTTTTCTATCAATATTTTACTATTGTTAAAACTTTAAAAAAATATATATATTTTATTCTCCACAATTTTTATTCAAGTTATTTTGTTGTAGCAAAGCTAAAAGTTTAGTTGGTAAGTTTTAATTTATTGAGAAAAGCTTTACTAATTTCAAAGATATTAATTAACATAAGCAAATCTAGCGGTTTAGCCCACTGTGCGACAGTTTCTCAGACTCACTGTGACTGTAACTGAATGCCACGAATTGAAGTTCGTACATAAACTTATTACGAGTTTATCTAGCTGCAAGAGTACTTATTACGATTTTCATTTTGCTGATTTTCCTGACAGATATTTGTGCCATCATCATCATCATTATCATCATCATCATCATCATCGTTTTGTGGTTGTCCGTCTTGTTGATGTTGTTGACTTTCGAGACTTTCGAAAATGCGTAATTTCATCATCAATCAGCATCAACATCAGCGTCAACATCAACATCAACATCAGCTTGAACTTAAGACTCCCCACCACACAAATGAATTTCAATGTCAATTAAATAAATAATATGCGTATTTATGTTTATTTCTTAAGATTTCATACATTTCAATACAACAAATGGGAAATGCGTCCGATTTTTTATATAACAACATAAAAAATGAAATTTTTAATTAAATAAATATTTAAAAAAAAAATATTGTTTATCGAAAAATAAATGTACAATTAATTTGATATAGGGACTGAAAATAATGATTATTGTTCAAAATAGCATCATAAGAGAAGTTCAATTTTAGTTTTGAATGTACCAAAATTGTTGTTAATTCAATATCTCAGCAAACAGAGAATAAACTTTTATTTGATTTATAAAAGAAAAAAAATCAATATTAATGGTTATTTAAAGACTTGATTTTATAAATCACCTTTAATAATTATTTGTGATTAAAAATATTTCAAATAATTATTATTTTTGATTAACTTAAATTTATCAACTAAAAGTCTTAAAATAATCATTAAAAATGATTTTTTTGGATATTCCTCATAACAGTTATGGTCCCTGATAAGAATAAGTCTGAAATGTGCTCTTTGTTTAAAACCTATGTTCTTCAAAAATTCAGAGAGTCCCAACTTTGTCACAACTGATTTATTTGAATTTAAAGAAATTCGTAGCATATATCATTATAATTAATAATAATAAATAATGCAATTAGCTATGTTAATTATGGAAAAAATATGTAAATAATTGTAGCATTATTCAGTTGCCAGAGGAAATAATCTGCTTACAACTATGGGAATTGTCGAGTTCTTTACGTTTCCACTGCCTTAAAGCGATAACTTTAATTATTGATTTTTTTTTTTTTTTTTTTTTTTTTGTATTTTGGCGGGAAAGAGCAACAATAAAAATACAGCCACGCCCACTCGCCTACAGAGAACACTGCTGTTTAGCGGACTGAGTGCGTGTGACATTTCTATCATTTAATTACCAGCGAGTAGAAGTATTTTTATACCTTACCAGCGCAAGTAAATACCATTATTCTCTCTCTCTCTCTCTCAGAGATATTAATATAAATATATGGTATATAGGTACACGTATATATACTCTACAAGAATTTACCATTTTGAGAATTTTACTGTGACGGTATAATGAGTAGAAAAGTTATTTATTTAATTATTATACACCTTGTTTTATATGATAAATAATAAAATAATGAAGATCTTAAAACCGTTGAGTACTACACTGAGACAAAATAGGTTCTTAACACAAGATATCAGAACTAAAAATTTTAATCCAAAAAATTAGTCTACAAAATTAAATTCTTAAAATTATAAAACACATCTTCAAATAAGACCAAGTTTTTATTAAAAGCAACACAAATTCTAATATTTTTAAGACCACAAAGTATAAGAATAAATTTTCTTAAATACTTAAGATAAAAATTTAAAAAAAAAACTATGCCAGGCCATAAATTTATACATTTTTATGTTTGTTTTATTTTAAATTTGTTATAAAACCTATTTTTGAGGCTTAGTTTATGGTTTTTTCTTATCTGGAGCGAGACTCGAACCCGCGTTTCTTTTTTAATAAGAGCAGCGAATCTAACCTGTGCACCACAGGAAAACTATGAAAATATATATGAGTATATATATATATATTCCAAACAACTTAAGAAATTTATTTTTGTATAAAGAACTGCGATTTTTTAGATGAATACTTTTAGTATTAAGTAGATTAGACCTAAAATAATCCTATTTAATGAATATGTAAGATGTTCAATAACATTTATTTAAGAAGGAGGTCCTTTATTTTTAGTGTTGTAATTGAATTAAATTAAAAGCTAATTTTTAATTTAATATTTTATATACATATCAAGGCTGCAAGCCGGTTCTGAACCGAACCTCGTAGAACCGGTTCGGTTCGGGTTGAGCCGAACCCTTGAAAATATATACTTTGCGAACCCGAACCTAAACCGAACCGCTCTCTAAAATAAATGGCTCGACTCGAAAAAAATAATTACATTAATTTTATGGTTTTCTAAAGTTACGCAATTATTTAAGACTTTGTATTAAAAAAAGTCATATTTAAATCTTAAAATAAATTTAAATTAACATCAAAATTTGATTTCTTTAAAAAAAATTTAATTAGATCAAAATGAAGCGAATAATGTATAACAATAAAAATATTTGTATTTGTATTTGTATGAAATTGGACCAAGGTTCGAACCCTAACCTTGGGTTAAGGGGGTATATAAACCAATTCGCGAACCGAACCGATGTCTTGCTCTATGGTTCGAACCGCCGAACCGAAGCTTTAACCAAATTTTGGAGGTTTGCAGCCTTGATATATATATATTTATATATATTTTAGTTTTCTAAGAAAAACTAGTTAAAACATTTCATTCCATAACTGATATTTGAAAAAGTATAATTCTTACGGTCGCTGTAAAGATTGTCAAGGAAATTGAGTATGAATCATATATTTTTGTAAGATAGGGTATCTTATAGTTGAGCTGCAACTTTGGTTAATCGATATTTTGACGTGAGATTCCCGACGGAAGTTCTGGTTGCAAGTGGTTCAGGCAATTGAAGTGGTGTGAGTGTGAGTGTGAATGTGAGTGTGTGTGTTAACCAAATTGCGTAGCAAAGACAGGTTTTTGGCGCAACATGTGCCTAATTTATGCCACATATCACACAGAGACACACACACACACACACACACACACACACACACACACACACGTACACACAAGTGCTCATGTATATTTAAACACATGGGCCAAAAATGCTGTCGTTGATTAGTTGGTATGTTGTTGGTAAGGGTTGTTCTTGTGTTTGACCCTGTGCTTTAAACGTTTTTAATGGTTCTCTTCAGTTTGTCAAAGTTTGTTATTTCTTAAAAAGCACATGTATATATATAAAACTCTTTGTCCTGACTCACTGACTAACTGAGCGCTGTATAGCCCAAACCATACGACCTACAAGGTTGAAGTTTTTACACAACAAAGCTGAGACAATTTTATGGTGCAAATACAAAAAGTGTTCCAGCTTGCGCAATAACAGGAGAGAGAGAATTCAAGGTAAAACTTTTGTCCGATTTGTCAGGAAACTTTAAAGTAAGCATCAACATTTGCGACCTTTAACATATATAATTTTAAAAACTTGAAATAAGCTCAACTTTCGATTTGGATTTTTCGCATTTGTTATATTCACGATATTCGGTTCGCGAATTGGTTTATATACCCCCTGAACCCAAGTTTTGGGTTAGAATATTGGTTCAATTTCATACAAAAAAATATTATTATTGTTTTACATTTTTCTCCACATTTCGATCTTATTAAATTATTTTTTAAATAAATCAAATTTTGATGATAATTTAAATTTATTTGAGGATTTAAATATGACTTATTTTAATCCAAAGTCTCAAATAATTGCGTTATATTAGAAATCCATCAAATTTATGTAATTATTATTTTTTCGAACCGAACCTTTTATTTTAGAAAGCGGTTCGGTTTAGGTTCGGGTTAGCAAAGGAAATAATCTCAAGGGTTCGGCTCATGATTCGGCTCAGGCTGCTAAAAAACCCGAACCGAAACGGTTCTACGAGGTTCGGTTCAGAACCGGTTTGCAGCCTTGATATATTCTATGCTTTTTTACAGGTACAGGTACCATAAGTACAGGGTTTCTCTCAGTTGGGTTTACAGGATTCTCGAGCTTCCCAATAGCTATAGTTGTTGTTGTTGTTGTTGTTGTTGTTGTTGTTGTTGTTGTTGTTGTTGTTGTTGTTGTTGTTGTTATTGTTGTGGTTGTTGTTAACAGTGCCTATTTGTTTGATTCAGTTTTTGCCGCCACACCGCACATTTGTTCGCGTGTTTAGTAATGGAATCGGTGGGTCTCAAGGTGCCGCATAACACTCAAATAGATCAGTCAAATTATAATTAAGACACATGCGAACATGTATTTAAGTATTTGTACATACAGTGGTTCACAGCTAAATTCATCCACTGTATAAGTATTTGAGTGCTTAATTCAAATCAGGGACTGTAAATAATTATATTTTTTTTTTAACTATAAAAAATCACTCACTTCTAATGGACGTAGAAAAAAATTAACTACACGATAAATTCATTTAAAATTTGTTATATCTAAGAGTGTTGAGCTAAATAAGAGTTAATAAGTCCCAAATATATAGCATATAGGATCTTATAGTTATAGGAATTGTTTAGCCTTTCCTTAAGTAATTTCTTAAAAATCATTCAAAAATTATATTTAAAAAAAAACTTAAATAAATCCTCAAAATTAAATACTTCTAATGGACGTAAAAAAAAGAACAACTACACGATAAATTAATTTAAGATTTGTTATATCTAAAAGTGTTGTTGGGTTAAATATGCAGGTAGTCCCAAATATATAGCATATAGGATCTTATAGTTATAGGAATTGTTTAGCCTTTCCTTAAGTAATTTCTTAAAAATCATTCAAAAGTTATATTTTAAAATAAACTCACATAAAAACTCAAAATTTAAGATGTTTTTTTCAAATTTTTGCTGACAAATAAATATAAATAAATATGGGAAAAGTAATCATCCATTTGCAGATTTCTGATTATCGCTCATTTAAAGGTAATTTCAGTATATTAAAAGTTGCTTTATTGCCGTTAGGAGTATCATCATGTACATATTTACCCATTATTTTGCATATTTGCAATTTTTGTTCATATTTTATTTTGTATTGCCAACATATTTTGCAGTGATTTTCCGCATCGTTGCAATAGTCAATTAAATTTATGACTGCCAAATGTGCTTATGGATATGATTTTTGTGACAGACGAGTCTATGGATTTCTGATTTTTCTGTTTGCCTTTTTTTCAGGCACTGATTATTCGCGATGTTCTGTTTCCCTTTACGAATTTTCTTGGAAAACCACTCGCATCAGTTGCAGTCAATTAGTGTGTGATTATGCAACATAAACAAAAAAAAATACAAATAAGATAAAAATCACACACCCTACTGCATTTCTCATTAAAACAGCACATTTTAATATTTAATGGTTAAGGCAAATTTAATAATTATGGTAATATCAATCACATTCCTCAGAAAACCAATTTTTTATTTGAAATATTAACGAAACTTTCGCAAAAAACGTGTCAATTACTTGCATTTCCATATAATGCAAATAAATACATTATTACATTATATGAAATTGCAATTTTTTTAATTAAACTGACAGATTTTTCTGAGTTCACGAGTCGTATGCGTAATATTGTTCATTGCTCAGACCTATGCATTGTAATTCTGATATATAAATATTTTCTCACAAAATTCAAATATATAGGTTCATTTTAGTAATTAATTGTGCATAATTAGATAATTATGTATTTTCAGAAAATTTAAAATAAATTATATTCAATTTTATTTTGCTAAAATAATTATGTATTAATTTAAGAAAGTCCTTGTTGAAATAAATAAATAAAATAAAAATTGTAGAAAATAAAGTAAAAAAAATAAATTAAATAATTTAAAAAAATAAACGACATTCAAAAGTTCCACAGAGTAATTTTAGAGTCTGAATAAAATAAAAATAATATAAATAGAATGAAATAAATAAAAGTAATAAAATAAAATTAAATAAATTAAATGAAAATAGTAAAATTAAAAACTATAAAATTTAAATAAAAAAAATTTTAATATTTGATAAATAAAATAAACAATTGACATTATAAAGTTTCGTTTTTTGTAAGTCAAGAGTCGTATACGTAATATTGAACATAACCTATAACTCTGATATAAAATTTAAATTACGAATATTTTACCAATAAATAAGATTCAGCAACAAACAGCTTAATTTTACTCATTTTTGCAGATATTTTTCAACATAAATTAAAAGCGATTAATAAACAAGTGGGAAAGGTTATAGTCGAGATCCCGATCATAGGATAACCGTTACTTATTTCATATAAAGGTACATGTATTATTTTGAAAACATTATACTTCTACTTGTCTGATCTTGTTACGATTTAGTTGGATAATATATAATATAATATATATTGGGGGGGGCGGAAAGGGGCGTGGCTTAAATTTGAAACAAACTTGATATGCGTGGGGTATACAGAAATCTGTGTGCCAAATTTGGTTACTCTATCTCTAACGGTCTCCGAGATCCTTTTGTTCATACGGACGAACAGATAGACGGACAGACAGACGGACAGACAGACAGACAGACAGACTGACGGACAGACAGACGGACAGACAGACAGACGGACAGACAGACAGACGGACACACATGGCTATATCGACTCGACTATTGATGCTGATCAAGAATATATATACTTTATAGGGTCGTAGATGCCTCCTTCTCCCCGTTACATACATTCCAACGAACACAATATACCCTTATTTTTTTATATATTATATATTATATATTATATATACTTATTTTTTAAGTAACGGCTATATAAACAATTCCAACAACAACCCAAAAAAAAAAGACTAAAATAAAAATAACAATAAGAATAGCAATATCTGTATAGTATTAACATGATTGCCATTATTTTTCTCCTCATCATCATTTCTGATAAAAAAAAATTAAAATTCTTACTTGCGCCTGCTGGCAAACTGATAAGATAGTAGCTTCCCCTTCCCCTCCCCTCCCCTCCCCTTCCCCCCCACTCTTTTTCCCACCCACTGGTGCCTTCATAATTAGTTTGACAGTTTGAGTATATGAATATATAAATATATGTAGGCCATATTGGGAGACTATGGGCTTAGTTGGGTTTAATTTTAGCCGGCGAGAAATGCGAATAAATCGAGCGAATGCTGATTAGGTTTATTAAGCAGAGAAGCCGCGAGGAGGAAAATTGTTGCACTTGGGGCATGAATTGTGGCCGGAAGTGGCAAGTGATAAATGATAAGTGATAAGTGATAAGCCGTATTACTCCACAGCCAAAAGTTAGCTATCAATTGATTAATAGATTGCTCTAATTAAATTCTATTAAGAATACAAGTATTATTTGTATTTTCACCTCAAATATAGAAAAAAAAAAACAACAAAATTGTTTGAGCAGTAACATTTTAAAATAAAACTTTCGGAGAAGGTTAACCATTTTGAAAAAAAAAATAATTGAAAAATTTGCTGTATGTTAAAATTTTTGGTATGTTACATAACAGTTTGATGTATTTCTGATGTATTTGCATTAAAAATTCATAGATTTGAATACTTGTGAAAATTGAGTTAATGCCAAAAATCAGTTGAAATGCCCCATTGTGCTTTGGCTGCAAAAAAAGCTGACTTTAACAGCTGTTATTTTAACATTGGGCTGTTATGTTAACATTTTTGGTATGTAACATAATAGTTTGATATATTTGAATACTTGTAAAAATTTAAAATTTAAAAAAAAAAAGATCAAATGCTCCATAGTGCTTTGGCTGCAACAGCAGACTTTAACAGCTGTTATTTTTAAATTGGACTGTTTTGTTAACATTTTTGGTATGTAACATAACAGTTTGATGTATTTGCATTAAAAATTCATAGATTTGAATACTTGTGACAATTAAATTTATGCCAAAAAAACAGGTCAAATGCCCCATAGTACAAAAGTAACTTTACAAAAAGTTGTTGCCTATATTTCAGCGTCATTGTAAATTTTGTGACATTTGGGATATGCAGACTACAAACGATGCCACAGAGACACAGACAGAGACATAGACAGAGAGAGACAGAGAGAGAGAGAGAGTGAAAGAGACAAAGAATTGCGACCACTGAAAGTCAATTTAAATATCAATAAATATCGGATTTGAGGCAAAACTTGAACTGCGGTTACAAACATGGCTAAAAGTGCATTGACATCGGAACAAGTCCTAATGCTTTTTCATGTTGAGAGTTGCGTTTTCAGCTCTTGTTTTTATTTCTGTTCATCATTGCATACACTGAAAAAAAAAGACCAGCTGCTAAAAACAAAAAACATACATCTTAAATATTTGGTTCTTAAAAAAAAGATTATTTTAAAACCAAATTACTAAAACTACGATTTTTAATCTAAAAAATTACAAAATCTTAATATAAGAATAAAAATCTTAAATCGTTAGAAAGGTATAAATATGTACAATTTCAGATGAAATAAATGATGGCTCTGGTTAGAGAAACCGCTTCAGTTGTAAAGCAAGTGGGCGACGGTTCGAACCCCACTAACTAATTAACAAGTTAGAATTACATTTAAAAAATTATCAAAACTAAAAATATATAATCAAATAAAAAAAAAAAATTAAGAAAAAAATAATTTTTAATGTATTTATTTTTTTATTTTAAATTTAAGAACATTTATTCTTAAAATAAGAACTTGGTCGTATTTTAAATGTTTTTAAAACCAAGATGTTATCTCTTAAATTAAGAATTTTATGTTCTCCACGCATATTTTTGGACCAAAAATCTTAGTTTTGAGACCAAAATCTTGATTTTCGAACATTTTTTTTTTAACAGTGTACACGCACCAACCCAACAAAAAACAAACTCATTCACATTCACATTTGTATTCACATTTGTATTCACAATGCGCACACAGACAGCGCAGGGAATTCACCGGGAGAATCGTTAGGGAAAATTGTGTGAAGGGAGTTCGTTTTGGGGGTTGGGGGGGAGGGGGAGGGGGAGGGTCGGTAAATACTCACAGGCAGTTAACAAAATCAACAAACATTTAAGTACTTGGTTGGCCAAATGATTATGCATTTAAATGAACACAGTTATTAAAGGCAGCTAGTTGGATAGATTATCTAAGATCTTAGTTTGAGTGCAATTTAAGGCTTCTGAAGTTAGTCAAAAGAAAAGGAAACTTTCTTAACATGCCAACCTGTAAAAATAATGAGAACCTCATAACAAAGCCGCGTAAAAACTAATGAATATAAAAACTAAAAATGAAGTCATAAATATATAGATGAATAAAAAAACAAAAGTAAATAATCAAAAAAAAAAAAAATTCAGAGTACAAAAATTCTGATAAATTATCTTTATTATTCTTAAGAAAGTAAAATATAGTACACTGATAAAAAAAAATCTTCTAAAATCAAGATTTTGGTCTCAAAACTAAGATTTTTGGTCTAAAATATGCGTGGAGAACAAAAAATTCTTATTTTAAGAGAACACATCTTGGTTTTAAGAACATTTAAAATAAGACCAAGTTCTTATTTTAAAAATAAATGTTCTTAAAATTTAAATAAAAGGAATAACAATTATTTTTTTTTTTTATTTTTTATTTTTTTTTGGCCTTGGTAATTTTATAAATGTTATTCTAATTTGTGAATAGTGGGGTTCGAACAGTCGCCCACTGTTTCACAATTTATTTCATATAAAATTACATATTTATACCTTCCTAACAATTTAAGATTTTTATTCTTATATTAAGATTTTATGATTTTTTTATATTAAAAATCTTAGTTTTAGTAATTTGGTCTTAAAATAATCTTATTTTAAGTGTGCTATACATTTTTATTTTGTGGTTTCGTTTGTTTTGTACAACAACAAAATAAATGCTCTTTTTAGAGGTTTTTATGTTTAATCTAACAAAAATTTAACTTTAGTAGAAAAGAATGCAAAAATTAATGAATGTCTTATCAACATTTTTTTTATTTTACGCTTATATACAAAATATTTTAATGCAACAATTATTTTCTTTGTATTTAGTTTTTACATCCTTGCTAGTTCTGCCATTACAACATTACACCCTTTTTTGCCCATATTTTATTCGGCTCAGGAGATAAAAAAAAAACATAGCCTACTTCTCAGCTCATCCACTGTGAAACAGCTCGAAATATATATATTTGTGTGTGTGTGTGTATTTGTACATTGACACGCACGTAAAGTCAAATTGGCTCATTTATCTTATTTCACTTTTTTTACCCATTTCAAAAGCGAAGAGCAAACCAAAAAGACATGAACCGAAAGTTGAAGTAGACGCAAAACGATTTCACAAAAGATATATACACTTATATATTTCCTTTTGTTATAAAGCGGTATATAACCCAAAGCGTAGACAGGCTTCTAAGTTTCTGACCAAGTCTGTCTGTCTCTATAAAAACTTATATATTACATATTTTAAAGGCTATTTTATTTTTTTCTGTTAAAGTCATTTGTATTATTTTTTCGACTATCTAGTCTAGTCATTTTAAATTTATTTATTTTTTTATATTTTATTTAATTCAATTTTTTTTACAATCTAGTCTAATCATTTTATTTTAATTTAATTTATTTTTTTTATATTTTATTTTATTTTATTCAATTCAATTTTTTCTACATCTAGTCTAATTATTTTAAATTAATTTATTTTTGGTATATTTTATTTAATTCAATTTTTTCTACATCTAGTCTAATCATTTTAATTTATTTTCTTTTTATTTTTATATTTTATTTATTTCTGTATTTGTTTCCCAGTGCTACAAGTGATTTATTTTATTTTTATTTTACATCTATTTTAATAAACGCCATCGTAACTCACGATGAATTTATCTTAGCTATGTTGTGCCCAAATTTCAAGTTCGCACGCCTAACGGTTTAAATTTATTAATTTTTTAATTTATCCGAAAAAAATTAATGAATACGCTTACAGGACATTTAAAAATCGAGCATCTCAGCTGGAGAATTAGTATTCATTTTTTTTTTTTTGTTATACTGTGACGACTTTAAAACAAATTCACGCACACACGCATAGTCATAAATATTGGCAACGATTTTTAAGGTTTTTTTTTTTTTTTGTTTTTTGGCTCAAAAAGTAGCGTCGTTGATATGAGAAGTTTTGAAATACGCACACGATATTTGAATGATTTTAAACGCATTTGCATATAAAATAGTCCACCTTCAATTCCCTTACCCACTGTCCTGAACTTGCCACTCTCAATGGCAGCAGTCTTTTCAGACAAGCATCAAATTGAAACGAATGGAATTTTGAGCACAACAAGTTTCACAAACAAACATTAAATACAACATATCAAAGCACACACTCAGCATGATGTGTGTGTGTGTGTCTGTGTGTGTGTTGTGTCTGTCTGTGTGTGTGTGTGTGTGAGAGACTGCAGCAATATTTTCTTGTTCAGGTTTTTGCACATTAATATCTGAAATACCAAAGGCAACAAAATAGCTGAGCATGTTCGAATAAAATTTGTCTAGTCTTTTCAAATTTATTTAATTTTATGAAATATTTACTCCAATAAAATAATAAACAATTCCTTGCATAGTTCAAAAAGCCAAAGAGAAGATACTAAAAGAAATTTACTGCATTTTTCACTAATCTAAATACATATGTAACCAAATTGATCAAACTAAATTAAAATGCTATTCAACTTAATTAAATCAGCAAAATATACAACAAATATGCAAAAGAAAATAAAAATATAAACGTATTTTTTTGTATTGCAAAGTTTTGCTTGTGCGTCTGCCTGGCGCCAAAGGAGCAAAAATTTAAGTATTGCATTTTAATAGTTAAAGAACCATAATGAAATTCGAATAGAATTATTACAATCGTTCCGAAAGCAATACACAAAAATAAAAAGAACCAATATTGACTTAAGAACATTTTACCAAAATTGTTGCTAGAACCAAGTGAGAATTGTAGGGAAAAAAACCTAACAAAATAGCTTAAATCAAGAAATTATTTTTGTTTTTAAATGAAAACCATTTAGAGACCAAATTATTAATTTTATTTTTATTTTTTTTTAATGTATTGAATGCCGAAATATCAAAAATTTTCTTTAATAAATACATTTATCTAATAGTCAGGTTTACCAAGCCTAGAAGGAAGGATTTCTAGGGAGTTGACAGGATGGCCTCGATGAGGCTTGTTTTTACCAAGTTGGAAACTTGGATGTGTTCCGGAAAATACCAAATTATTAATATTAAAAAAATAATTCTACAACACAACGCTAAATAATAATGTTAAATTATTAGTAACATATTAAGAAGAATTTTATGTTCACGACGAATTTTTTAGGCCAAAACTCATAGTTCTAGAACTAAAATCTTGATTTGGGAATATTTTGTTGTTTTTTTTTTTATCAGTATATGAGATTTATTATTGTAAATTCGCAATAATGATTGTATTGTATATCGATTACTTGTATGACTTTGGCCAGATGATTTACCCACTTAAAGTCGCTGCCTCGCACACTGAGGTCTGTCCTTAGAGCCCCCTTTAAAGCCCCCTTCATTACTCGATGTACCGTTATGCCACAGCATCCTTAACCTCAATTCGCAATCGGTTTGTGGGTATTTAAAGCAGTCCACAAAAAAAAAGAAAATAAAAAAAACAAGGACACGGCGCGGATTTAATACAGTTGCTAGAGTAACAGTTTCAGCTGTGTTTGATTTATGGACCGGGCTAAAAAATCAAACAATGGCATTGAATTTCGCACACGCATCACACACACGACAATTGGAGGGACAAGACAAACCAGGGATGGGCGAAATCAGCGGGTGCTCCCATTAAGTATGCACATATCGAGCACTTTTTGCGTTAGTAACCTATAAAATATATTCCCACATTGTTCTTAAACTTCAAATGCATCAACTGCTCATGGAAATCGCTATAATTATGCCGGAATTTTATCGTATCAATCAGTAAGTCAGTCAGGACAAAGATATTTTTTATTCTCGTTCATAAACTAGGGCCTCTTTATCGCTGTGTATAATTATATCTACCAACTGATATATTAGTGAATAAGCCTGTCGGTGAATAAATCAGTAAGTCAGTCAGGACAAAAACATTTGTTATTCATATGCACACACTCTATATTCGCTCTATATTCCACTCAATTAAGTATTTCTACCAACTGATCAGCTAGTGAGTAAGCGTGTAACTCAGTCAGTGAATGAATCAGTGAGTCAGTAAGGACAAAGATATTTTGTTCATAAAGGCCTCTATATCACTGACATTTAAGTATTTCTACCAACTGATCAGTTAATGAATGAGCCTGTCAGTAAATAAATCAGTGAGTCAGTCAGGACAAAGACATTTTTTATTCTTATCCATAAACTAGATCCTCTATATTTCTTTTAAATAAGTCCTCTACCTAGTTGTAAAAGTGCTTAAAAGGGCGAAAACCAACCACGCTACGATTTTCGTTGGTATTCGGTTGTTTTACATTTTTGAAACACCTGATAGTATTTTTGTAAATTTAAAGTAATTTTCCCACAAAATAAACCCAAATTTTTATTAATTATACTTGATGAAAAAGCCATGTACAAAGATCCATTATAATCTAAAAACTCTAAATGTGAAATTTCCTGATTTGTTTTCAAATCTTATCAAATTATTATTAATCCTTGTTTTGGTTAATTTCAATGTTATTTTTTATTTCATTAATATTTTGGTTTTATTTTTTCAATTCTTCCAAAACTATTAAAAAATAAAAAAAAAAGGGGGAGTACTTTTGAACTGACTACAAAGTATTCATAGGTCGAGCACTCTACTCACATAGTTGTCAACAGATTTCATAGCTTAATCTTGGTCTTAAGTCGCAAATGCGTCATGGAATCGTAAACAGACCGCGACAACAATGTGGAAAGCCAATTTGTGGCAACAAAGAAGTCATCGCACAGCAGGTTTCACTGTAGGAATCTGGCTTTTGACATTGACCGAGACAAGGTCACGCATCAGGCTTTAGACCTAAGCTCAGAATAACAAACTCAAACCCTTTTGTTACACAATCCCAGCATAATCAGTTTGCTCCATAAACTTAAAAAGCGGATACTAAGCATCGATTTGAGAACTATGGTTTCTTGGTGACAGCACATTTGACACATTCGATGCCATTTTCATCATTCGGCCCGAATGTGGACTTCATTTCAGTACAAAATCCGAATGATCATTTGGGCTCATTCATAATAAATGATAATAAAGCAATCATCCCCTTAACCAGCTGTTTTGATTCATAAAACGGTAGGCATTAACTTTTGCGACAATCATAATTTCAAAATAAATTTAAAAATGTTTTTATTGTCAGCTTTTTATTATTTTTTTTGTACAGAAAGCGAAAACCTGATTTATTTTGGGTGAATGGCAAATGCTTTGACAGTTTCACATTTGGTCGTGGAAAACTACAAATGAGACACATTCAAATGTGACCAAATGTGGCAAATGTAAGTGGTCGTTGAAAGAACCTATAAGAATTGATTTTAGAACTATGGTTGATTACGAATTTTGGTTACCATTTTTCAATTATTTTTGGTTCAAGACACATATCTCAAGTTAGTAGCACAGTCATAAAAATAACATGAATATCAATATAACAATAAGAATTACCAAAGACATGTAGAATTTAATTTAAACACATACATATATATGCAAAGGTTGAGGAATAACAACAACAGCAACAACTACAGAATTAATGTTGCAAGTACTTGAAATAATGAAAAACCAACAATAGACAGATGACAGCAAACAAACAAACAATCAAATCTGAATTGAAATTAATGTTAGTGGAATTGAAAAATGATAAATCGAAAAATGTTTTCGTCTGCATAACCTAAAAAATGTACTGAAAATTAAGTATGGTCCCTAAGTCGGAATTTTACAAATATTATAATAATAGTAGCACAACATTTTAAAGTACCTAACAATATAAACAGATTTATATAAAACTTTTAATGCAAAAACTCATTTAAGTGTTGTTCATTATTTTTTTTAAAGCCGAAAAATAGCTAAAAACAATTTTTAAAATTTTTTTTTATTTTTAAAAAAAGGTTGGTCAATAATTTTTATAAATACTTAAATTTTTTAGAAGTTTAGTATTTTTAATCTTAAACGTAATTTGTATTTAATTAAAAAGGTTCGTTCATGTTTTAAGCACAAATTGAATTGAATCGAAATTCCTAAAACTCTGTAAAAATCCCAAGTTTTGAAATAGTAAATAAAGTTTAATTAGTTTAAAGCTTTAAGTGTGGTATTAAAGAATTCCAATTACTTAATTCCAGGTAATTTTCACTTTACTTTAATATACGACAATTTTCTCTCTGTGTATCCACAGCAAAAGTCGCGTTATGTCCTTCCATTAGGCACCCAAAACGATTTGGATCCTGCCCACAAATTAAATGAACAGCCCGGGCAATTTTAACTAAAAACACAAAACGGAAATCCTAACAACAAAACACAAAAAAAAATAAAAATAAAGAATGAGAAAACCGACTGAAATAGGAAATAAAAAAAAATAAAAAAATATATATATTAAAATAACAAAGCGCCAAAGGACATGTACGTCAATTTTTTATATTGTTTACACTACTCTGGGGCTGGGACGACGAGAAAATATGAAAAATAAAAATTAAACAAATAGGAGAACAACAGTAGGGCATGATAGGCTACGAAATACCCCACAGGCTGTGATTAAACGTTATGAAAAACGTTATAAGAAAAAATTAAGTATTTAATATGATTCAATTAAACCTAAGCTGTCATACAGATTATAACAGTTTAGCAGCTGAATAAAATATTCGAAATATATTTCTACAAGGACTATGAAGTACCCCACTAGCTGTAATCGAGCTTATTCTACTGTTATACATATTATAACAGTTTTGTGACTCGGTTAAATATTGAGTATTCAAAATATAACTGCACATGCAGTGATCTAACTTCAATAACTGCGATGAAATTAATTGAAAACTGTTATACATATTATAACAGTCTGACCACTCGATAGAATATGATTAAATTGGTACAACTTTAACGAATTTACTGTACCTAATATCATGCAATTATGCTAAAACTATTATACAGATTATAACAGTTTGGTAATTTGATCAAATATGCTTAAAATGTTGCTACAGTAGGAAATGATAGACTTCGTGGTAATCTAACATATTAAATGCGATACAATTCAGTTATAACAGTTAGAACAGTTAGTTAATTATGCAAATTTGAGACTGTTAGTTAATTATCAGTGACATCCTCAGAAAATACGTAATTTAAATCACATCATTATTTTCTAGACTAGTCTCTTGTTAGTCAAAGGTCGGACATTTTATAATTTTCGACATTTTGTAGAATTTGCGAATTGTTATGTGAGAGAATAATTACGTTGCATGTGGCAGCAATTATTATTATTTCCAAGAATTGTTGCATTCAACAGTTTTCAAATGAAATTGGAAGCATTAATTGTAGCCACACACACACACACACACACACACACACACACACACACACACACAAACAGACATACAGTCAGTGCGAAATAAATACAAGCACTAGATTCAAAGTTCTCGACCTTTAGAGGCCTAATAAATGTAATCATTTGACTCTATCATCACAAAAGTAATGAAAATTCAAAAGAAACCAAATAAGTTATTACTAAAAAAAAAAAAAAATTATTATTCAAAACATTTTCAATTGCAATCAAAAAATTTTATTTAAAACATTTTCTATTGCTATTGAAAAATTTTTGATATATTTTTAGAAATAAATAGTAGGAAATAATATAACATTATTTATTAGTACAATATTCAAAATATTTTAAATCACAATTCAAAATTTACTTAAAAAGGTAAAAACAAAAGTATTTAGAACTATAAATTATAAAATAAGCATCAGATAAAAAACATTAACACATTTTTAAACAAAAAAATATATTAAATAATAAAATAATAATAATAATAATAAAAAGAAACAAAAAAATTAATATTTATTTAAATAAAAGTCACCAAATATTATTTTTAATTATGAGAAATATTTTAAATTAAAAAAAAAAGGGAAAACAAAAGTATCTATGGGGACAGACAAAAAAATTAAGTAAGAAAAAATTATGAAATATAAAATAAGCATCAGATAAAAAAGAAATAAATATATTTTTAAATAAAAAAAATATTAAATAATAGGAAAAGCAAACAAAAAAACAATAAAATGCATATTAATAATAAAATAAATATATTTTTAAATAAACAAAACATTAAATAATAGGAAAAGCAAAAAAGTCACCAAACAATACTTAACATATTTAATAAAAACATTATTTATTATTATGCAAAATATTTTAAATCGCAACTAAAAATTTGAATTCAAAAGGAAAAAACAAAAGTATTTATAGGGAGAGACAAAAATATGAAGTAAAAAAAATTATAAAATATAAAATAAGCATTAGATAAAAACGAAATAAATATATTTTTAAATAAAAAAAATATTAAATAATAGGAAAAGCAACAACCAAACAATAAAATTATTATTTACGTCAATAAAAGTCACCAAACATTATTTAACATATTTAATAACAACATTATTTATTAACAAGTAATATGTATTTAAATAAAAGTCACCAAACATTATTTATTACAATGCCAAATATTTTAAATCGCAATTAAAAAGGTTAGAACATAATTATTTGTAGGTACAGACAAAAAAGTGAAGTAATAAAAAATTATAAAATATAAAATAAGCATCAGATAAAAAAGAAATAAATATATTTTGAAATAAAAAAATATTAAATAATAGAAAAATCAAACAAAAACAATAAATATTTATTATATTAAGGAATAAAAGTCACCAAATGTATACGCACTAACATTTGAGAACTTTCTGAGATCTTGGTCACCGCCTTATAATCCTGTGATATATTTGGCTACTGGGTTTAATATCAGCTAACAAAAGGTAGCTTCAAGTCCAGTGCCTTCTTCTGGTCCGGCGAAGACAACAACAACAGCCTGGGGACAGGGAAAGGGACAGGAACAGGGAACAGGGAAAGGGACAGGGACAGAGACAGGGACAACACTCAAAGACACACACACACACTCGAGTTGTGTGCGCCCAAATGTAGGCAACAAATCCAGAATATCTGAATACCTGATTTTCAGAATTTTGTGCTTTTCAGAATTTGTGCATTTCTGACATTTGTCAGCCGCAAATCATAACAAGGCCAAACAACAATTCGGGCCAAAAGCCAAACCAAACCAAGCAAAACCAAACCAAACCAAACTAAACTTGAAGTCTGAATCTGAGTCTGAGTTTGAGTTGAGGTATTTTTAATTAACTGCCAGTTAAACACACAGATTTCTCTTGGAAGTGACAAAGAATAATTCGAAATAATTAGCTTAACTTGAGACTTGTAGGTCAAATTTAATAAGCATAAAAGTGCTAACAATTTAAGTGATTATCCTAATTAAATGCGTTTTGCAATTGAAATTTATTTGGAATATTTTTGCAATTAATGCGCAGTTTTGTTATTCACATGATACTCATACAAATGAATAATTGAATACCCTGTAAGTTTGAAAATCTTTATAAGAAAAATTAATTTCAACACTAAAAATATGATTAAAACTTACAAAAAAAAAATGTATTCTATTTTATATAAAAATTAGAATATTTTATTAATTGATAATTAATAAAATGTATGTCTTTATAAATATAATTTAATTTAAGAAAATAATTGATTCAATGGTAAAATTGATAAATAAAATACATAATACAATTTAAGTTTTATTAAAAGTATAAAAATGTTTTCAGAGATTTCCTTACAAAATATTTTAGTAATATCATATAAATATTATTTAATTAAATTGACTCAGCTATGTGGTGTCAAAATTTCAACCAAGTGGGTCTAACCGCTTGGACTGCACAAATATCAGTCAGTCAGTCAGGACAAACAGTTTAATATATATAAATAATAATAAAATTAATAATTTTCTGAAATAAATGTTAAAAAACATATACACTTCTATTTAAATAAAAAATAATAATTTAAGATTCAGAATTTTTTCAAAAACTCATCAAAAATAAATACAATATTCCCGAAAATTGGATATTTAAAAATTACCAATCTAATTTGACATGGAATATCTGCAATTATGATGCGAAAAAATACTTAAACTAATGATTACTAAACTATAAATGTAATCGATACATTTTTAACTAATTTATTTAATCGTGACATTTGCAGTCTCCAATTGCAATTGTACTGTCTGTGTACATTTATCCTGACTGTGTCCTGATTATATATTTAATTACTAATGCGCATTAAGATGTTGAAATAATGCGATGTGTTGGTTGAATGAAAGAAGAAGATGAAAAGTAGATGGTGCAAAATGTTGATATGTCTGGATCTGATGTGTGCTATGTTAGAAGTGAACACACATTTCGTTTTGGAATTATAATTGCGAATGTTGTAAGTAGTACATTTATATGCATACACTGACATTAAAAAGTTCGACTTTTATTTCTATAACAACACTTAAATAATAATAAATAAATGGTCCCACAATCAAAAAGTTTTCTCTATGAATTTTTCGCTGGATTAATGAAAATAACAAGGCTGCAAACCTCCAAAATTTTGTTAAAGTTTCGGTTCGCAAATTAGTTTAAATACCACCAGAACCCAAGTTTGGGTTCGAACCTTGGTTCAATTTTATACAAAAAAATATTTTTATTATTATACATTTGGATGTTATTTAATTTTTTTTTTAAAGAAATCAAATTTTTATGATAATTTAAATTTATTTGGGGATTTAAATATGATTTATTTTAATACAAAGTCTCAAATAATTGCGTAGTTTTAAAAAAACTACAAAATGTATGTTATTATTTTTTTTTTCGAACCGAACCTTTTACTTTAGTAAGCGGTTCGGTTTAGGTTCAGGTTCGCAAAGTAAATAAAGGGTTCGGTTCATGATCCGGTTCAGGCTGTTTAAAAACCCGAACCAAGCCGGTTCTACGAGGTTCGGTTCAGAACCGGTTTGCAGCCTTGGAAAATAATGATTATTTTTAAATTTAATATAAAATCGTAACTTTAGGACGTTAATTTTGATCAGTGTAACGAAAAAATTTCAAATTTTGATTAAAAAATAAATATATTTCAAATAATTTCAATTTTTTATTGTTTCCCCACACATTTTTGTAGCCAATATTCTGAGTATTGAGGAAAAAATCTGAATTTTAGCACATAAAAGATTTCTCAGTGTACAGTACACATATACATAGATATAAGTTCTAAACACAGCATTAAAACTTAATGTTAGAAACGAGAGAAACGACAGCAAAAACAAAACAAAACAAAAAACAGAAAACAAACAGTTTGACATCTATTTTGAGACTCTCACTCTCTTACCTTTTAAGTTGATAAAAGCTGGAAAAAGTTGTTGTTGTTGTTGTTCCTTAGAAACCGTAACGGTAAACGTTGAGACCAATTGCAAAGTTCAAACCTCTAAGGGCTGTGACATATATTAAGATGTTGGTTTGCAACATGTTCCAATAAAGTTAGTTTGAGTTTTTAATAATATATTTGATATATATTATTTATATTTATTTTTATTTTTTTGATGTCTTTATTTTTGCTTATTTATTTTTTACGTTTTAGTTAAGTTCGATAAAATTATTATTTTTTTTCATCAGTATTTTTGTTTTTTGTTTTTGGTTTTAGGTTGGTTAATCGTTGATATTATGAAAGTATGTCCAATTTTTTTTTCACTTTGACAAGTCCCGTATTTATTTTTTGATTTTATTCACTTTGATAGAGTTGGCTCTGGTGTCTTTGATATTTTTATTCGATTTTCATCTATTCCCGTTGGGTATGTAGAAATTAGTTTCAAAATTTCACACTTAACAGACACTCAGAGAAAAACTGAAGTACTTACACTTTGATTTAACTAATCATGCTTTAAATATGGAATTATTGAATCTGAAGTGTGTAAGCATTAATGGAATAACTTATTTTAGACTAAAAATAAAGAATTAACATTCCTGCTCTCATCTCCCTGTTTTTAAACGCTACAATCTCAGAGACTGTAAGATCTAGAGACTTCAAATTTGTTATGTGGGTTCTTGGATACCGTACGCAGATCAAGTACGTTTTTATTTTTGAATCGGACCACTATTTCATATAGCTGCCATAGGAACGATCGGTTCAGAATCAAGTTTTAGTATGAAGAAGTTCCTTGTTTTTTAAGATATTCCAATCAATCTGACAGAATATGCTTTTACATCAGTCTTATACATTCTGACCAAATTTGATTCAAACTGGGTTACCATATTATATAGCTGCCATAGGAATTATATTTAGAAAATTAAGTTTTAGTTTCAAAAACTTCATTATTCTTTGAGATATTTCAACAAATCTGATACAATATGATAAAATTTGGTTCAAATTGATACACTATATCATATATCTAGCATAGAGAGGGTAGGTCGAAAGATTTTGTTTTTTTTTTAAGATACACCATATATATTATCATATACTTGCTGAACAAATTGGGTTTAAATCGGTATTATAGAAAATATTTTTTATATCAAATATATTTCATAATTTAAATAAATACCTTTTGCGAAATTTCAAAATAGTTATAACTTAATACTACAAGTTTTGATTATGATTTAACGATTGACTTTTTGATTTTTTAAGCAAGTTTTTAGTTAAATCAAACTGTTTCAAATACGTTTTTTAAAATTCAAAATATTAGGATATTTATATTTGAAATATGCGTTTATTTCTCTGAGTGCAATGTTTTGATATTTGTCTGCTTTGACAATCACATGAACAATAACAACATTGTTAAGCACAAGCAATATGGAGACGATAAAAAAAAAAACAACAAACACACACATGTAATTCACAAGTTGTTTTTCTGCACATTTTCTTTTAGCACCTCAACACACACAAAAAAAAAAAACAAAAAAAAAAACAGAACCCAAAAAAAAGAAAACAAAACAAAACAACGCACGCCGAAAAATACAAGCACACGCACACTACTGAAGCACACACACAGACACGCACAGACACGCACACAGACGCACACACTCCAGCGCACAAATGTAGGTAAAGTTGAAAGTTGCGCGCGTTTTTTATTTTTTTTTTTTTTTTTGGTTTTTCTTCTTCTCTCAAATCGGGCTTCAAATATTTGTCTTTGGCGGAACTTTCAACTTTCACATGTGTGTATGTGTGTGTGTGTGTGTGTGCGTTGGTGTGCTTGAAAAGTTATTAGAACTTGCAATTCGATTCTCTGTTATTATTTGCTGTATTTTCTATATTCTGTAGTTTTTCTCGAGGAGTCAACGAACTGTTTCTTCGTACAGGCAGCCGCCAACTAAACGCAGCAACTGCAAATCGGTCAAATTTAAACAACACGATTCATTGCCGAACGTTTTGCCGAAGCCGATGCTGAAGCCGAAGCCGTTAACCGTTGGCCGAGCACTCGCAATGCGCGGCCCTGATTATATTTTCAAACAATACAAACAAAATACAGCCCAACTGCCAGGGCTGCATTTTTTAACGGCTAAAGCGAACAAAGCTTGCAGCACTGGGAGCTTTTGAAGTAAGCTTTCAAGTTGCACAGTGCAAAAAAATTAAATGTATCTTTGTTTCGTAATATTTTTTTAAAGTAAATTTTATATTTTTATATACAATACTTCAAAAATCCTATAAAAGAAAATAAATGATTTATAAAGTTAAGGTTTGTTGGTATTTGTAAATTTATAATCTAAATTCTTAAAACCATAACGTTAATAGACAACAAATATAATTTATATAATATTTTATATATGACATTTTATACTATTTTTTTTAGGACTTTGGGTTCAGCCGTTTGTCCCACTGTGCGCTCCTAAGCTTTGTCCTGAAAAAAGCTTTATACAATGCGCAGGCATTTAAATCAAGCTAAATATCTAGATCGCAATTTTTGAAAAGTCCAACTTTTTGTCCAATTATAAAAATAAATTATATCAAATGAAAAATAAAATGAAATATATTAAATATAATAAAATTATATATGTACATATATTATATATTAAATATATATTTCAAATATATTAAATTTGAATGCAGAAAAAATAAGAATATTTTGACACAATTTCTTACAAGAAAATAAAATGTCTCAGAATCAATTATTTACCAATTGATCTACAACTCGATTCTTTTTTTTTAACATTTCTCAATTTTTTTTAACAATTCTCAGTCAAATAGATATTTACATCAGTTTTTGTTGGATTCCGTGTCATTGTAACCAATACAATTGCATTTCTTGAATGAACCGAGTAAATAAAACTTACCTCAAGTGAGAGAGAAATAGCAATACTTTCTATCCCTGCGCTCTTTTCACACTGTATTCATCACACTTTGAATGAACACACAGCACCTACAGTGAGTCAAGTAAGTGTTTTAACCATTTACAACAAAAATATACCTTATCTGAATTTGCATAAAAAATAATAACTTAATTTTTGTTTTTTTTTTTTTTTTTTGTTAAAATATGTAAAACAAAAAGGAACAAGTTAATTAATTTATGAATGAATTTATGTTTTACGTAATTGACACACTGCACACTGGTCCAAATCGCGAAATATTT
The DNA here is from genome assembly GCA_951394115.2 of Drosophila phalerata. Lineage (NCBI taxonomy): Eukaryota > Metazoa > Arthropoda > Insecta > Diptera > Drosophilidae > Drosophila > Drosophila phalerata. Next base: position 48,661,011 of record OX596006.1, on the reverse strand, counting down.
CGCATAAAGTTCGAAAATGGCATGAAAATAAAACAATAAATAAGTCATATTTAAATCGTCAAATAAATTTAAATTGTCATCAAAATTAGATTTCTTTAAAAAAAATTAAATGTAATTAGATCAAAAATTAGAGAAAAATGTATAATATTAAAAATATTTTTTTGTATTAAATTGAACCAATATTCGAACCGAAACTTTGGGTTCAGGGGTATATAAACCAATTCGCGAACCGAACCAATACCTTGCTCTTTGGTTCGAACCGCCAAACCGAACCTTTAACAAAATTTTGAAGGTTGGCAGCCTTGGTTTCAACTCGAATCTACATGTTTTTAATTTATGCCAAATATTTCACGATTTGGCCCAGTGTGCGCTGTAAGTGTTAGTATGTATGTATGTGTGAGTATGCATGTGTGTGTGTGTGTGTGTGTGTGTGTGTGTGTGTGTTTGCGTTCTTCCCGCGCTTTTGTTCCCATTTCTATTCCCAGCGGCTTCTGTGACAGCGCCCCCTGGTGGCCAGAGTGCATACTAGTTTTCGCAGCTGGAACGAGGTCAGCTGGAACGCACACACTGACGAACTGTCTGTGCGTCGTCCAGTTGTTGTTGGGCATAATTAGCAAAGTGATGCGAATATTATGAGCCATGTCCTGGTTCAATGCTCTGCTCTACACACACACACACACACACACACACACAGAGCCACACATATGTACAATTGTCACATTAAATTTCCCACACTTTGCCGCCTTTAAACAACTATTTGTACAGCCCTCTTAGTTCTTGATATTTCCGCAGGAAACTCTGTGCATTTTTCCAACAAAACAATTCCCACATTTTGCTCAGTTGCGCCAATTTTCGTTCACTTATCGATATCGATATTTGCGATCATGTTTACTTCGCTTAGCACATTGGTTGGCAACACCATCAACACTTTGCACTGCATGGTTGGCAACATTGGCAATTCAAATGTAAATTTAAATATTCAGCTTAACAGCTAAAGGAATTGAATGCAGATTAGTTCAGCACTGTTTGAAAATAAATATAAAAAATAATTGTTGACAACACCTGTAATAATTATTAGTTAAATGATCCTCTTTTGTGCTTCCTTCATTAGTTGGCAACACCATCAACACTCTGCACTGCATGGTTGGCAACGCTGCAATTCAAATTCAAATTTAAATCTTCAGCTTAACAGTCAAACGAATTAAATGTAGCTTGCATTATTGTTATAAAATAAATCGTAAAAAAAAAAAAATGTTTGCAACCCTTATAATATAATATTAATAAAATGAGTATTTGTACTCGATGCTAAAGTGTCATTTTATATCGTTTTGACAGCTTTATGTCATTGGTGTCAAAATGATGAGACTGCAAACAGGTAAGAAATAAAAAACGCTAATTTTCAATAATTCATTTGTAACTTTTTTATATTTCATAATTTTTACATATTTGCATTAATTTGTTCGTCTGCTAATTGCGCTTCAATCAAAACAAAGATTTTTTAAATTACAGACTTATTACAATTGTTTTGTTTTTTCACGATGGCAGCTACATTTATCTGTCCATGGCTGTACATACATGCATGTACATATATATATATATTTGTGTGTGTGTGTGTGTGTGTGTGTGTGTGTGCATAGCTAAGCAGCAAGTGTATTTAATTTAATTTAATTTAATTAAGTAGATTGTGCAGTTTTAAAGCTAGCATTTTAGTCCTAAATCTAAACGTGTTTACAATGTTTTTATTTTTGTTTTTATCATATTTGCATATTGCATATACTCGTAATAATATTTTGATAAATTTTGTATAATTTTTTATGCATGTGTTTATGCGTGTGTGTGTGTGCGTATATAATACCTTTGGAAATCATCAAAAATAATAATAATATTAAATATTTTATCAATTTTCTATAACTTAGGAATTTTGCGCTTTGTTTTTTGGTATTTTTTTTAGGGACAGCAAAAATTTGAAAAAATTAAGTCACAAAATACTTATATTTTTGTATGGCAAATTCGAAAACATGACAAACTATATTTATTTATGATTGAAGCATTTGTTTTAATTATGAAAATTAGTTTAAGTAATACAAATAAAAAATAATTACTATATTTCAATTTTTATATAAAATTTAAACCACATCTATTCATATCAAAATTTATTTGTTTAAATTTATTTAAAATGAAATATAGGAATTACTTGTCAAGTTTTATAATACAAATTAAGAATACAAATTTAACTCGGCTTAAAAGATATTTGAATTGAATTTTTCAAATAGAAATTGAAATTTATATTATAAATTTTATATAACAATTGAAAAAAATGGATTATTTTTATTTATATAATTTAAATAAATTGAAAATAAAAGTTGATGTTTACGAATTTGCCGTACAAAAAGAAAAAATGATTTTTGTTTTTAAATTCAACAAATTATTTTTAATTTCCTAATTTTCTCAAAAAAAAAAACAATGTATTTTCTAATTTGCATATAATAATTATATAGTAGGTAATGATAAATTGTTGGGTTTTTTTTAAAACATGCCATCGGATCGGGCAACTGGTATGAGAATAATTAGAAAAATAACCAAATTCCTCAAAACAAGACGCCAATCATTCGGAACCGCATAGGGTAGCAAAATTTGTGTTAGCCGATGCACTTCATGCGAAGCGCATACGAAAATGAACGAGGTGATGATCATATTGAGGGTGGGGAATCCCGGCAATAAGACCAATACACCATGACGATCGGCAGCTAACCAAATATGATATTGGCACACAAACAACTCCAACGAGATGCGTCCGAACCAAGCAAAGAAACTTGAATATCTCGTACGTAATATACCCGAAATATTACGCAAAACAATATAACCAATGATGGGTATGAAAACAATATATGAATGAATTTCCTCACAATTCTGCACATTACGGCACAAAAACGAAAAGGACGTATAGATGCCAACGCCCAACAGAGCGAGCAGTGTGACCGATAATGATGTACGGCGTGAAAATAAATTGCCATGATTATTATCATCAAAAACATTATACTTTTGGGCAATATGAAAACAGGCAGCTGAAATCATGCCAAATGTGATAGTATAACGATCAAGTTTCCATTGATGCCACCACTCATGTATATCGTCATCGGTGCTTACGAATAACGCCTTCCATGGTCGGGTGACAAATATCCGCTCGAAAAACACCTCGGACATGAAGAGCACGGTGATTAAGCCCAAACAACCAATGCATTTGCATACTAAATACAAATAATGCAATGGATATGCATCCAATGAGGCGCTTGTAATGCGCGGTGGCAACCCTAGCACAAAATAAACCACACACAGCCAAAATGAAAGCAAGGGTACAAAATAATAAAACTGATACGGACGATTCATGCAGAAACACAACAATACACAGAGGAAATTCACCCTGAAAAGTGATTGAAAAAAGCGCACAAACATGGAACCGTTTGAACCGGTTTGCCATACATGCGTAAAGTGCGTATAACCGGTTAAAAAGAAATAACCCGAGATAAGTAATTTAATATGCATGTGTATGGGCAACACACGTTGGGCGCCAGTCATATAATAAATTAATACGACCAACAATATCCAGCCACGTAACTCATCCGTTTGATTACGATTCAAGACTTGCGTTAAACGCGAATCTTCCGTAAAAAATAATCCTAAGGCAAAGACATATCCGACCGGTATCCAGAAACTGAATTCCGAGTAATATTTGTTCTCTTTCATAAAGAAATTGGTGCGATCGCATAGATAGAAATAGGCTAAAATCAGGCCTAGTAGTGATAAAGCCAATAAAGGTGTGGCGGTTAAAAAGGATGGTTTTTTCAAAGGTTGATGATTGCTGTTATGATGTTGATTGTGTTGCTGTTGTTGTTGCAGTGGCACATACAATGTATGTCCACGTAAATGCAACAGCCAACGTCGCAAACACATGCCACAAACTAATGCAATACAAACACCGAATAGCGCATACGCTACAATTTGTAAACTCGTATGCGGTTCGGCACTAGAACAGCACGTGCCATCATTATAATTCATTTGATCATTGCAATACATATTCCATAGTAATTGCACCTGCAAACGTTGTCCATGCTCATTTAATGCGTAACCATCTATGGAATTATCGACCAATCCATTGGCTATATGCCACGCCGATTCCCACAGACTTATATCCGTATAATGAAATACATTGCGTGCCACATTATTCAGTCGATCAATGTCATCGTTTTGCAATTTCCAATTTGTCGGTAATTTCTCTTCATCCACACGTTCGGCGAGTTTCCACAGCACTCGGGATCTTTGGGATACCAAGCGATGTAGAGGCGCTACCAAAAGCGTCAAATTTGCATTATATTGACGGAGTAATTCCTCCGTAACATTGCCGCCCTGCAGATTGCCATAGGTTAAACCGAGCACATAAACCGATGATAATTTCTTTTCCATTTCCAATTGCAATAAACGATCCAATAATATGGGATTTACTTCATCGGCGGGTATATATTGTGCCAGCATTGTCAGTTTTTTATCCTCAAAACGGCTTATCACATTATCACGCCTCGAACCATTCTTATCATCATCCGTCTCCCTTTCCTTTGCTGTCTCTCTCTCCGATTGCGGCAGATGCAGTTGCTCGATAAATCGTTGATACAGCAATCGAACACTTCGATCGCCGATAAAAACGAAATTGTTCTTGTTATCGAAAAATGCAAAATAGCGTAGACAGCGTCGCGTGTCACTGTAATAAAAATAATTTTGCATTTATTTATTTCATTTTAATTCAAAAACAAATTCAAACCGGAAACAATTCAAGTCCGGTTTCGAATCAACTATTTCGTTAAAAAGTTCTATATCGGTTTTGACCTTTCAGAACTAGTATAGTAGATGAATTCAAAAAACAATGTAAAATGTTAAAAATTTCGAAAGTTAGAAGGAGGAACCGATAGTATAAATTTAAATGCATTAAAATCGAAACCAGGATAAAATTCACAGATTAAGTTTCAATAATGTTTTATATATACAGACTAATTTTAGCTCAAATCGATCCACTATATAATATCGCTGCCATAGGAACGATCAGCTGAATAATAAGATTCATAATAAATCTTCATTATCAACAGATCGTTCCTATGTCAGCTATATGATATAGTCAATTAATTTGAACAAAATTTTGTCTGAATATATACAAGTATATACATAATCTAATAGTTTATTTAAAATATCTACAAAAACAATAAAGTGTTCCCCACTAAATCTAAATTTTCGAGCGATATGGGAGCTACATGATATTGTGCTGCGATTCGACTGTTTTCGACATATCTTAAGAATGACAGATTTTAAGCAACTTTCAAACTGATAGATTACTTGGCGGCATAGAAACAAATAGTAAGACTGATAGGGTAATAACGACTCTGCCGATCTAGATAACATTTTTGTATGCTTTGTGGGGTCTTTCACACCACCATTAAAGCGTGACACATTTCGTGTCTAAAATTTTGCATTACTCTACAAATAGTAATCAAATTGATAACAAACATGTTCAAGCGATGACTCAGCGCGGCCGATAAGCATGATAATTAACCCTTTGTATGGCATGCTCTCCGATTTTTAAAAGGTTACTTTTTTTTCAGATAGAAAATTTAAATTAAAAATACAATTGCTTTTAGTTTATTAAATTTCTTGGTAACATTTTTGTTAATAACAAATATTTTTAGCACTTTTAATCCAATATAGTTCTCATATTATAAAATTTGTATCATAATATCAATAATTAAAAAAACAAATCTTTGATATTAACTAATGAAGTAAATTTTTTTTTTTAACAAATAATAACAATTAATAATGAAGTTTGTAACATAAAAATTTAAGAGCTGCTCAACTTTTAAAAATTTGTGGAAAAAGCGTTTATATATTGAAAAAAAAAATATTAATATAAAACCAAGAAACAAGAATTAAATACTATGCATGTTTTTTAGATACACATTAAATCAAAACATTGCACATTTTTATTCAAAGTTCCGAGAATTATAAGTAAAATCGGGAAAAAAAATTTCTTTAATATATGCAATTTCACCATGATCTTAAATTTGTTTATTTTTGAGCCCACAAAAAGAAAAAAAAACTCAAGAAATATAATGATTATTTCTTGGGTTTTATTTCTTTGCATCGAAAATAAAAGTCAAGTTGGTTGGTCAAAATAACAACTTGAGTTTTATTTTTGATTCAAAAAAGTAAAACTCAAGAAATAATCATGTGTTTTTGAGTTTTATTTTTTGCTCAAAAATAATGATTATTCCTGAGTTATATTTTTTTGCTCAAAAGTAAGCATAAGTATTTATTTTTTGAATCAAAAATAAAACTCAGGGTGTTATTTTGACCTACCAAAATAATATTTTATATTTCAATATAATAATAAAATAAAATTACTCATAGAATAATGATAATTTCTTGAGTTTTATAATGAAATTTACAATGACTACAGTCTCTGATATAAAAAGGGTTAATTAGCGAGGTCTACCCCGAATTCGATTTCGAATTCGAATTCGATTACTCACGTGTAGGAGTATTTGTGCATCATGCAACCGTAGGGTTGCCACTCGTTGTCGCCCTTAAAGCGTCCCTTCGATAACAGCCATTGGCAGGAGTCGCTGCCTATTTTTTTTTTTGAAATTAAATAAAATTTTTTATTAATTATTCAGAACTCAAATTCAAACGATCAACGTTTTGCATTTGTCGTTAATATCGAAAAATCAGTGCAAGTTGTGTCAATCGATCAATCGATTACTCACCATAATTCCAATTGAGCAATCCGTGATAAACAACAAAACCAAGGACAAGCAACAGTGCAACTTTTTTGGCATTCGTTGCATTTAATTGTTCCATAAACAAATCCGCTTTTGTTGGCATGCGATTAACGCCGACGTCGACGCCAGCAGCGCTGCCAATACAAATGCCATGCAATTCGCCGGCACAACCCCCCACTCCACCTCCTCCGCCAACGACTCCTACTCCACCCACAATGCTATCAATGTTGTTGCTGCTGCTGCTGCTGCTGCCATTGTTATTGTTGTTGTTGTTGTTGCCGGTACGCAGCTCACGCAACTCCATGTTGTTGTTGTTGTTGTTGCTGTTGTTGATCTGCCGTTTGTTGTTGTTGTTGTCAGTTCCAGTCTATCGTTTGTTGGCAGTGCAATTGCTATTTTACCTATTGTCCATTTGCATTCTTAATACTGTTTCCTTTTTTCTTTTGGCTTGGCCCACTTTTTTCGTTCTACGCTGCACACGTTCTTCGTATTGCTGTTTTTTGCAGCCCGTTTGCTTTACGCTACTGCACGATAGGCTCGATAGGCGTCCCTTTTGGTTGCTATTGTTATCGCAATCAGCTGTTCTGCTCGCCGCCGATAGTTGGTATCGATATGCTTGCGTGTACGACGTCACAATTTCGCAGCTGCGCAATTTCAGCTGTTTGCATGGCGCCAAAAAATTTGTAGTGATATGACGTCACAAGCATTTGGTACATCTGTACACAAGACTGGTACATTTCATATGCGTTGCTATATCAAATTACATTAATTTAATAAGTCAATTGTTTTTGTGTATTAAGCTAATTTGTATAATATTTAAAACAAATAATAAAGTATTAAAGCGTATTAAACAAATAACATTTATTTGTCTATAATTTTGTTTAAAATTTTGTTTCCATTAATAAAATAAAATATTTTTTTCAAAATTCATATAAAAACATTTTTACGGTTTTTCTTTAATCACAAAAACTAAAATAATTTTCAAATAAGCCAAATTTTGCATTAAGTACAATAAACTGTCAAAATATATTTTCTTATATATTTTTCAATTTTGAGCAGTTTGCTTTTAGAAATGTGTCAACGTTATTTGTTAAATTAGATAAACTAGCAATATTTTTGCATTAACGTTTTTCAATTTGAATTCAATTTTTATATAAAAAATGTGTCAAGTGTGTTATGTGTTAACGTTTCTTGTGATTAAATATTTTCTAACGTTTCTGTGCGGCTTAACCTTGTATTTGGTGAACGCTCTTTTTGCGATACTTATCGTCGCCGGCATTGTGTATCGATACTTTTATCGCTACACTTTCTGCCTCAACTTGAGATAAACAAGAAGCGGGCAAACATTGATATTTATATTGTTGAATTAAAGCAATTGAAAGCTGTAAAATGGAAGAATTGCAGGCTTTAAATAACTGCGAAATCTTTAATCAAATCAGATGCGAATTCAGCAACTATCATAACAAAGTAAAGAAGTTAAATTGCTTCAATTTTTATAGCGGTATGTTTTGGTATAAACAATATGCGCTCATTAACATGAAGAGTGGCATAAATCAAAAAACACGCATTTTAAGTTAACGATGCATAAATGTATGTAATGTATGTAATAATGTAATAAACTATGTTGTGTCAAAATTGCATTAAACTATTTTTAATACATTGCATGCAGTTTTAAGGCAAGTGAAAGCTTTAAATGCGTTTAACTCGAAATGCCATTTTTGGAGATATGTCACTCTTCTTGTAAATGAGCGATATGTAAACAATTTGTTGAAAATGTTGTATATTTTTAGGAAATGAGCGAAATATAGAGGAGTTAACAAGTCTGGTAAACAATGTGTTGCTGGAGCATGAGCTGGTGGAGCAGCGGGAGCAGGGAGATGAAATAAAAACAATGCCAGTTGGAGATATGGAACAATTGCGTGGAATTATGATGTATATTATTTTAAATAGTGTGCATATCAAATCGGAGGATCATGCAACATTAGCACGCTGGAATCCACAATGTGTACATCTATTAAATCAATGGCCAGCACATTTAAATCAGCTGGTAACCGTGAGTTTGGCTGTGGAATGCGGTTTATTTGAGCCATTTCTGGAGTTTTTGGCCTGTGGACCACATTGGTTAACCACCCAATATTTGGATTGTTTCAATGAGAATTTAATGCATTTAATTGTGGATCGATTGGAGATGTTGCCCTTGATGTGTGGCACATTAAATGCTGTCTGTAAAGCCATTTGTTATCAACAAACTCCTGTAAATCTAATGCCAAATGTAATGCGTTTGCTGCAGCGTCATTTGCTGGACTCGGAGGAGCGTCTAACTATGTTAAAATCCAGACTAAAACGTCATCAGTATCTGGGCGAAGCTATGCGACAGCTTTTAGATGTTATACTCAATGTTATTGAAGCTGTTGAAAAGGAAATTCCATTGCCAGCTTACTTTAATGTCTACTCTTTGCGTTTGAAGCCTTTACAAATGCAGCAGGAGCGGGAAATGGAGCAGGAAACGGAACTGGAGCAATTGGAGAAGCAACAAAAGCTGCAACAAAAGCAACAGCAGCTCTACAACTTGGCTGCCAAGCTAATGGATACCCTGCAACGTCTTTTACCACTCATAAGCGTTAATACCTATATGGATTGGCAGGATTTGCCTTCAGGCAGCTGCATATTTCATCTTCAGGCGCATATCTGCAATCAATGTCAGCAATTGTTGCAATTACTAAGCAAACACAATGATTTAAACACACATAGTTTGTGTAAACAACTTGTTAACTTTGCTGAAGGCGCTCAAAGCTTTGAACAGCGTCTGGAGATGTTGACAATTGGAGAATTACTCAGTTTTCTGGATGGCGAACTGGGGGAAGTACCGGCAGATCAACTCTTACAAGGCCTAAATCAATTGTTTAAACGTTCCATTGCCTTTGGCAGCGATGAATGCATTGAAACGATGACAAAACATGTTAAATTATTGGGTTTAACTCACGCCCATCAAATACTCGATCATTTGCTGGAGTTAAAGCAGCTTAAGGAGCTGGAAATGGAGCAGCTGATAATAATAGAAATTAAACAGGAGCCAGAAGCTGAAGAAGATCATGATGAAACCTATGATGAACTCTTAAACTCCATACTCTTACCCATCTATAAGAACCTCTCTTATCCTGTAGAGAAGCTGCAATTGCTAGAAAAACGTCAGCAGCTAACAAATCTACGCTTTCAAATCGAAAACTCCAACGAAGAACGCATCTTTTTCTTTAATAATCTCAGCTATATTAAGCAACAATTTCCACTACACAAATTTCTGGATTTAAGCTTTGTGGAGCCGCAATTAACTTGGCTATCACTCGCTCAATTGGCCCTGACACATGTGAAATTTAATCAACTCTTTACGGAAATCGCTGTCAAGTGTCAGCCACATTTTAAGCCACCATTAGTTTATGTAATGCAGCATTTAATGCTCGATGAACGCTTGCTCAAGCATTGTCAATCACCAACTCAGGATTTTCTATTACAACTTTATGTTTTAAGCATACAATTGAATCTTAACTCGAGTTTAAATGAACTGCAGTTGATACAACATAATTATCTCAGTTCTTTGGCCGCTGGTTTGGCCAAATTCACTGATACCCTGGACTATGCGGCGTTGGGTAGATTATTGCACACACTACTCCAGCTGGAGGTGATTGAGAAGCGTTCTAATTCGAATAGCCGTCAGAAATTCAAATTGCAACGTCAACGTGCCAAAAAATTGGCATTATCTAAGAAAAAGTCCAAATTAATGTTGGCCAAAAAATCGGCACTTGTATTTCGTAAACTTGGCTGGTGGCGTTCTTCCAACTGGACTCTCACATTCCAATTAATTCACTCCATGGATGCACTGCGTGGAGATCTGGAATCCTTTGATTTATCCCGTATTCAAGTCCTGGATCTAATCGTCAAATATCATATTAAAAACTATCCACGCTTCTTAATCAGCACTCCAAGTAAGTATAGATCACAAGAAATCACATTTAATTTGCTTAAAATTATTATTAATTATGAGAATTTTATTTTATTAGTATTTAAAAACCGGAATCTTAATGAAAACCTCATTTAATTTGTATTTAAGAAAATATCATTAATTATAATGAAAATCACATTTAATTTGCTTTAAATTATTATTAATAATGAGAACTTTATTTTCTTAGTATTTAAAAACCGAAATCTTAATGAAAATCTCATTTAATTTGTATTTAAAAAAATTTATCATAACGAAAATCACACTTAGAAGCATTAGTTAAAATAATGATACTGTAAATCTTATTTTATTAGCATTCAAAAAATTAATCAGAAACAAAATTAAAATCACATTAAATTTGCTTTAAAATATATTACTAATGAAAATTTTATTTTATAAGTCTTTAAAAACCGGATCAATAATGAAAATTTCTTTTAATCATAAATCTTATTTTATTAGCATTTAAAAAATTAGTCAGAATTAAAATCACATGTAATTTACTTAAAAATATATTATTAATGAGAATTTTATTTTATTAAAAACCGGATCGATAATGAAAATTTCTTTTAATCAGAATCATAATGAAAATCTAATTTTATTTAGCACTTAATTAAAGTTTATACTACCAATAATTTTTTAATCAAGTCATTATAAAAAAAATTTAATTCTTAAAAAAAGCCTACATGTTATTAGCATTCAAATAATTAATGATAATGAAAATCACATTTTACTGACACATAAAAATTTACTTCTAATGAATTCAAAAATATTGTATTAACCTTTATAAAAATCTTCCATTCACAAATCTGGATTTGCAGACCAATCTGTCGATGAATTGTTACAAACAATGAAACACAAGCAATTTTGGAAGGACGATCAATTGGCGGTGTTTTTGGAGAAAAGAAAGTTTCGCCGGGCAAAGGAATATGCTTCGGTAAGGCTTACATAGGGAAAAAATGGAAGAAACCCATTTTAATAGATTTCATTCAATTCCTATAAGAATTTCTACACAAACATAAAAAAAAAAAAAAAAAATTTGGAAATTTGAGAATTGAGGATTGCATATAAAATCTAATTTCTTATGATAAAATAATAATTATATCAGAATATTAAAATAATAATAATATATTAGAAGTAATAACATACAGGGGACGTATGTAAGTATATCTAATATTATTGAAATATATTTGGAATAATTTTTGTGATTTGTATGATTTTCTAATTTCATTTTTATTTTATATTTTTTTTTTTTATCTATTTGATTTATTGTACGATCATAAAAATGCTTATATTTATTTTATATAATAATACTATTATTATATATATACAAGTTATTGTCCTGAATGACTGTCTGATCATAGTGGAGCTCAAGCCATAAGAGCTAGGGGGTTGGCATTTTCACACAACATAGCTGAGGCAAATTCATTGTAGGATTATTGTTAATGTTTAAATACTATTTATTTAATAAAGTCGAAACTTTTCCTTGCAGTTACTGACGCAGTCTTCAACTCTGGAGGCCATAAAGCTGCTGAGTGACGCCATTTATCATAAAATTGATTGGTCCGTTATGTATGAGCTATCCGCGACTGTTGACCTCACCACCGGAAAGGAACCCACCTCCACCCCCTCGTTGAATGCCATTAAAGCCTATGGCTTCATTTTCAAATGCTACATGGAGGCATTTAACGATGTGTTGATAAAACCAAGTCACATCAGCGATTATCCTTATATCATTGATCATTTGGTGCAGACGCCAAAACTGCTATTGAAAGAGAATCTGTTGCTGGCCGTCAAAAATTTCAAAACTCTTCTAAATACCACAGAAGAGCACGTTAGCGAGGAGCAGATTCTACAGCTTGTTAATCTAAAGCTTAGCAAGCCGGCTGATAATTAAGGACACAACATTAACATTAGTATTACAAACAGCTACATAAACAATTACATACACACATGTACACTTGAACACAGACATACTGAATTAAAACAAACATTTGTTTACTGAATATCTTGAATTTGCCGCGCTTTAAATATCATGCTGCCAGATTGCAGCGTTCCACACTATTTCAGCAGTCTGGCATCCTGCATGCAGACAACAATAATAAGTTTTATTATAACAATTGCTTTAACAACTACATATATAAATAAAAAATGCAAAAGTAATTACTTGCGCATAAATAATTATTACACACATTCATAAATAAAAAAAAGACAAACAAGAAAAACAACAACCGTTGAAATTTGAATTTACCGCGCAGCCAGCTGACAGCCACAGAGTTGCTATGCATGTGCTATGTCAACGTTGCCACTACGCTGTTACGTGCAGTCTGGCAGCACCACATGCCGGCTGGTCTGGTACGCCATAGTTGACGCATGCGTCTGACGTGCACACATATATATATATATATGTATGACGGCGGTGACTGATTTTTTTTTTGCATACGAAAATTTCGCTGTGAAAAGTACGAAGCCAAAGTGCGTGAAATAGCGTAAAGTGTCAAACCGTTTTTATTAACTAACATTTTTTGAACATAAGCGGCTTGCAAAAGAGCAACAACAACAGCAACAACAACGTTGATCGTTGTTACTTTTTTTTTGCAACTAAAAACGCAACAAAATTTCGAGTGTTGAATTTTTTGCGCATACATTTACCGATATTTTGGTGGCTGCACACACACACACACAAACACACACAAATAAACATACACACATACAGACAGACAGAGACATACAATCATATCGACGACAAGAACGAAGAAGCAGTGAAGAAGAAGGAAGAGAAGCGAAAGGAGACGGAAGACAAAAAAAACAAGCGAAATCGAAAGCAAAGAAATTTTGTCGAGTCAAAAAAAACAAAAAAGAATTAAAAACTTAAACGAAACACTACAAAAAAAAAGGTAAGCTAAGATGAAATTATTAATAATAATTGCAAATTAACAACTGCATTGTTAAATTTTCTTTATTTTTGGCTATGCGTTTTTTTTTAGGCGCAGCGTCAACAGTGAGCAAAGGAATTAAGCGGACAGACGGACAACAGTGACAACAACAACAACAGCAACCTAATTAAAAAAGAAATATAAACAATATGAACAAAACACCACAATTTGAAGTTCCGCTGACAATTCAGCCAGAGCATGAGTTGCGCTTTATTGGTAAGTGTATTAGTTTTATTGAGAGTGTATCAGTATGCGAGTGTGCGTGCATGTCTGTGTGTCAGTGTAAATTAGGAGTAGCTGCTGTCAGTGCGAAGAAGCAGAAGAAGAAGAGGAAGCAGCAGCTGCATTTTTGACATTCCCAATTGCCAATTTTGTTTTGGTTTTTTTTTGGTTTTGGACTTGAGATGGTCAATGCAAAAGAGAGAAGGTCACTCAGCGGCATATCGATATTCGATAACCGATCATCAGAGTTTGTTTATTCGTTGGCTTAAACCAATTAATTGAAATCAATTACAAAATTAAGAATTATTTAATTATTGTTATTGAATTAAAACACATTTCAGTGACAACCAGTGTGGCCAATTTAGCTATATCCCCGCCAGATCTAACGGACTGCAATTGGCAAGTAGAAATAGCGGCTAGCGAGAATTATAGCTATTATCCAAGCAAAATGTAAACTTAAAGATTGATTTTAAATGATTATTATTTTTTTTTTTTTATGATCAAAAATCATTATTATTGTCTTTAAAATCAATATATAATCCTTAAAACATGATTTTTAAAGTAAAAATATTACGATTACATTACCTGAATTAATATTATTGAATTAAGACACATTTAAGTGACAACTATTAACGCTAGCAAAGAAGGAAAGTTAGCTTATAAACTTGGCAATGGTCTGTGCAAAGAGAAGGTCGTATCGATAACGATATCGATCATTATGGTGTAAGAATGCATATCGTAAACATTGCAGCTTTGACGTTGACAGCGACTGCGGCGGCAAGAGAGCAAACTGCAAAGTTCACACGCACGCACACACACACACACAACACACACAGGGCCGCATGTCAATTGTCTTTCTCTTTCTATTCACTTTTTCTTTATTTTTATTTTTTTGCCTTTTGTTTCACGCAGCTTATCAATAATTTGTCGCTGTGTTCTGTTCTTTATTTTTTGACATTTTTTTTTTGCTTTTAATGTGCGGCTGTTTTGGCATGTTGCTGCCAACGTCGCTGCCAACAGCGGCAGCGACAGCGACGCGTCGCGTCGGTTGTGTTCATTTTGGAAGCAGTTTTCTCTCCCTCTCACACTCTCTCGCACTCTCTTGAGCTGCTGCTTTTAGTTTCTAGTTTCTAGATTCATTTAAAACCTTTGGCCAACATTTTATTTTTATACTCAAGCGACTTTTTCATGGGCCATTTTTCCTTTACTTTTTGAATTTTGGCCAACTAAGAACAGCAGCAACAACAACAACAATGCATATGACAGCTCGTTGAGTTTTAGTGCGCACAGTGTCCCACAACTGCTTGATTTAGCCCTCAACCTTTTTGTTTTTGCCCCGAGAGCAGCGTATTTACAGTAGGTCAAGTAACTGTTTTGACAGAATACAAAATTTATAATATCTTTTTTATTTTGTAAACAATTTTTTTTTAATTATTGAAGACAAATAAGCTTTTTTTTTAGACAACGTTTATAATAATTATTTAAATTATTAAAATTAGTTTGAACTCTTCTTTTTTTCGATAAATATTATGAGATAATAAATAAGTTTAAATTTTTATTAATCAATTATAATCATGAGTGACACAGAAATCGAAAACAACCAAAAATCTCCTAAAACTCAATACATTTTTGGTAGATTTTCGGCTGGTTTTGATTTATGTGAATATATTATTATTATTTTGTTTCATTATTTTTCAATATTTGTAATACAATAACTTTAAAAATAAATATTGAACTTAAAATTTGTTAAAATCAAAATCATTCAATCATTAATAATAAATTTAAAATAATGAAAATAAGAGTTATGGCTTAATTTTTTGAATAAAAATTTAAAATGTAAGAAATTTCATGTAATTTCAATAATTAAAAATAATTTGTATAGTTAAAAATAATAATTTTTTCGTTTTTATTATTTTTTTTTTTTTTGGTAAATAAAATATTTGAATTGCTTAAATTGTCACCACTGTAAATTGTAACCAGTGTGCGTTATGAGTGATTTGGCATACACATGCTTATGTATGTGTGTATGTATGGATGTATTATTCACCGTTAGCTCACCGAGGATCGTTCACGCATGTATATATATATATATATATATATATATATATATGTCTATCTTATTGAATGAATTTTCTTTAAAACTAAAACAAATTATAAAACTAAAAAATTACGTGTTTATATGTTTTTGTTTGTAATTGAATTAATTTGAAAAAAAACGAAAACCAATCAGAAAACAATACAAAGAAATACCATTAATACAAATGTATTATTTATTATTTTTTTATTTCAATTAGAACTGTTAGACAGAATTTTAATTGAAGTAAAAAACGAAATATTTCATTCAAATATTCTAATATATTCTAAATATTTTATTAAAAATTAAAATTAAATTCAAAAAACTCTTAGGATATTCAAGTATTTGAATTCAATATATTTGTTGGCAAGAATTTGAAAAAAACTAATAATAAAATTTAAACTTTAAATCAAGTTTTATATCGAAATGCAAAATCGACTATAAAATGTCGATATTTCTATAAAAACATAAAAAAAAGAAAAAATCAATTTTTATCTATTTATTTATCACTTGGGGAAATCCAGAAAACCAAAAATATATTAAGGAATAAATAAGAGATATAGATTAAAAATAGTTTGGGAAAATCTTGATAACTCAAATCTAACTTGATTTTCCATTTAAGAATTCAAGGTCAACACTGCATTTTTTTCAATAACTTTGTCAAATCCTAACCGATTTTCTTGTGGAATTTAAATTTTTATCATTGTTTGACCTGTTATAAAAGTGAGGTTTTAAGCATTATTCTTATTGAATTCTTTGAATTGTTATTTATTTACAGGTCCGTTCAATCGGCCAGTGGTGACAATTATGACACTGACAAATAATGCGGCAATGACATTGGTCTTCAAGATTAAGACAACCGCTCCAAAGCGTTATTGTGTACGTCCAAATATTGGAAAGATAGCGCCATATCGATCGACGCAGGTGGAAAGTGAGTAGTAACTGAAATCAAAAAAAAAAAACATACAAATTGCATATTAATTAATCACAATTTTGATTGCAGTTTGTCTTCAGCCCTTTATGTATGATCAGCAGGAGAAGAACAAGCACAAGTTTATGGTGCAGAGCGTATTGGCTCCACAGGATGCCGATTTGACTGATTTAAACAAGTTGGTAAGTCAAACTATAATTAAATCTATCTACAAATATAAAAAAAAAAAATCTTGTCCTGACTGACTCACTGATCATTGCACAGCCCAACCATACGACCTAGAAGGCTGAAATGTTGTACACAGCATAGCTAAAACAATTTTATCAAGCTATAAGATGGCTTTTTGCGAAATTCAATTTGCAAATTGGGGTCTGATTTGAGGTTAAAAGTTAATAACCCATCCCATTGAACTGAAAGCCAAACATCGAGTCCATTGTGAAATTTACTATGCGGCTTTATTCAGGTCCATAGTAAATTTTTACAACAATATCAATTGAAACAATCAGTCAACAATTTAATTTAGCCTATTCACAGGGTATCCTACTGTCGAGTGCGCTCAACTGATCCGCTTGCCTTATTTAACCCGATTAGTCCTACCATATGGTAGATAACAAGCAATAGGCATTTACAAAAACTTCATTTTTAAAAAACATATTAACATAAGATTAACTTTAATATGATATTCTAGGAGTAAATTGTCGTCTTTAACCGATAAAAAGTTGATTGAAACAATCTCTAGAAGTTAACTGTTCCAAAAATGCGCTTAAAATTGTTTATAATATTCTGCAGTGGAAAAAAACGGCATTTGGCAATTCGTCGCAAGTAAATTTAAATAGATTAACTAATTTTAGTACTTAACTATATGTAATGCACACTTGATTAGAAAGGTAAAAGAGTGCTTTTTTAAATTATAAAACAAATTCTGAATAAAAAACACTTTTCTAAAGGTAATTTACTCTCTTTATTTTCGTGTTACCATATGGTAACATATGATACCGACAGGTTACATGTTTTTTCTATACATTTTATTTGGATTTCGTTCATAAAATATGATTGTTCCTATGACAGCTATATGATATAGTGGTCTGATTTAAATCAAATTTGGTCAGAATGTATAGAAACAACTTTAAATGCATATTCTGTTTGAGTTTGGTTGAGATATCTGAAAAAACCAAAAAAAAAAGTTTTCCATACTAATGTTAAACTTTAACCCGATTGTTCTTATGAAAGCTATATAGTATAGTCCGATGATTTGAACCAAATTTGATCAGATATACTAAGGAGTAGCCCCCGGTTTAATAAAAATTTGTTCATAAGACTTTTTCTCAAATATTTGAATTTTGTAGTATTTAGAAAACCTGTAACCTGTTATTCCCAAAAAAATGATTAATCCTTATAATTGTCTCGATTTTTGTGTTGTTTGCAGTGGAAGGAATTGGAGCCGGATCAGCTGATGGACGCGAAGTTGAAGTGTGTGTTTGAAATGCCCGCCGCTGAGGCAAATGCGGACAACAACAGTGGGGCAAATGCCGCAAATGCTGCAGGCGGTGGAGGAGGGGGAAGCGGAGGCGCCTCTAATCCCGTTAATCTAAGTATCGTCGATTCGCTCAAGAGCGAGCCCAAGTCCATGGAGGAACAGGTGCGTCTTCAAATTCAAGAAATCTTATCAAAAACAAAAAAACTCAAAATCTATGCTTACAGTTTTCGAATTTAATAATAATTTTTCGATATATTATACATTCACAAAAACTCTTTTTTTTGAACGAATTACAAAAATTATCGCAAAATTTCCTTTTAAATTTTTATCAAAAAAATGTACAAATAATTTTCCTATTCCATTATTTAATTTTCAAGGTTCTTTTTTCTTAAAATATTTTCATTTAACACTTACTTTTTAAACGATATATTCTAAAATATTATTTTTTAAATGAAATAAAAAAAAATTTTGAAATAATATATCCATTTCGATTTTAATTTTAAAATCAAAATGAAAGTCAAAGCTTATAAATTTATGCAAACTAAAAAAAAAAAATTACTTGACATATTATGAGACTGATTTTTTTTTAAGTTGACAATATTTTATATATATATATATATTATATACATATTTTTATATAAATTTCAGTCCTCGAATATGTCCGATGCTGCGGAGCATGTGGAATCCCTCGCAGCTGAGCTTAAGGAGATTCGTGATGTCAACAGTGAACTGCGAAAAGAGAATCTTCACTTGAAGGTGCGTAATACACTCTATAAACACTCTAAATTCTACACTCTTTTCACTATTACAGCGGTATCTTATAACCGAAACGTACAAAACTTAAAACGGTAATCGTTATGAAACCGATATAGTATGATTTTTGCATAACCGATAACTCGAATCGTAACTAAAATCGTTTATCGTTTGTGGATCATATAATCCTGGGATCATAACGATTATATAAATTCTTTTATTTTTACAAATATTGTTTTATTAAAAAAAGTATGATTTTTAACTAAAATCGTTTATCGTTTCTGGATTATATAATCCTGGGATCATAACGATTATAATTTTTTGTATCTTTACAAATATTGTTTTATTATTAAAATTAATTAAAAATTTTTTTTTTAGGAAAGTAAACCTTAACTCTTATATTAAATTTTTATTTAAAAAATCAAAAATAAAAGTTATTAAACAACTGTAAAAATAAAATATTTGTCCTTTAAGGACATGCTATTTAGGATATAAAAGATATATTGAGCCACACATCATGTTTTTAAATTTAATTATTAGATTATAAATTTCGAAAAGATAGTTATTATTTTTTTCTAAGATGAATTGGGCCTCTGAATTCAAAAATAGCTCAGTAACTGTGTTAAAGATTTCGTTGACCTGTAATGTGACAATATTTAAAAAAATTTCAAAAAGGTTTTTTTTTTTGTGAAAATGCTCAATTTCAATATTTAATCTGATTAGTAATTAAGCGTATCTTTCACGAAAAAAAGAAAAAAAAATATTTAAATTTATCGGTTAGTTTTCGAGTGGTATTAATCAAAAAAAAACTCACAATTAATGAGATGGAACTTAACTCAAAAAAAATCACATGTCATCTGTAAGACAAAAAAAAAAGTACCTTTAAAAGCTTTTGAGAGATTTTAAGCTTTTGCAATTGATTAGATGTATTTATTAGCAACAGTCTAAAAATATTTTTTTTATTAAAAACTTAATTACTTTTCTAGTTATTGTAATTAAACGTATTAATTTTAGAATCATTATTATATATAATTATAATTTAGTTAATGTTGTTTAATGATGTTTACTAAATACATTTTTTGGAAATTCTATATCGTTTTGCAGGATCAAATCACACGTTATCGGAGCTCTCCGGCCACCAAGCAAATCAACGAGTCCTATACTCCAGTTTTAGCTGAAAAACAGATTCCGGTATTCTATATAGCAATCGCAATAGCTGCGGCTATATTGGGTTTATTGCTGGGCAAATTTCTGCTCTGAATGCCATAACAAATAACAACAACAACCTAAAAATAAACAACAACAACAGTAACAACAACATAAACAACAACAACATAAACTACAACAACAACGAACACAACAACAACAACAGCAGCAAAACGAAAAAAGAAATACAACATTCAGAATTCTCGAAAAGTTGAAAAAATTTTTTTTTATTAATTTTAATTTAATTTCATTTGCTCGTAATTTTTTTTAAAAATTGAAATTAAAAAATTCTTGATTCTGTTTTAGTTTTTTAATGTTTTCAAATTAATAATAATAATAACAATATCAAATATGTAAACATGCTAATTAATTAATTAATTAATGAGCAATTTTTCGTTAATTTGATTTCGAGCCATTAAAGCTACCAAAATTATGTAAACACACACACACACACACACACACACACACATATATATACACATAAAAACATATATTAAACAAACAAAAAAGGACACATGTTTAGATAATGTAATTGTTAAAGTAAAGAGAAAAAAAAATGATAATGAGAAAAATAACAAAAAAAAAAAAAAAGAAAATAGGCGTAAGCAAAACAATTGCAATTGCATTCAAACAAAAATAAAGTAAATAAGGGAAATTTACAAATGCAGAGAATCAACACACACACACACACACTCATACACATGGGCATGTCCTCTCTCTCTCTCTCTCTCTCTCTCTCTTTGGTGCGCATCTCTGGAGCTGCTAAACTATCGATAATGCGTTGCATGCGATATTTGCGTTAATATAAGATAAAAGTCGATTGTAACTTGCAACGATAACTGTTTAATCGATAGCAAATCTCTCTGTTGCGCGCTCGCTCTCTCTCTGTCTGTCGTACTCATTGTTACTTCCAAACATCAGATAAAATGAAATGAATTTCAATTTTGATGCATTACACACACACACACACACACGTAAAGAATACATGTATTTATATGCACAGCTACACTGAGAACTATAAAGTTTATTGTTTATTTTTATGTAGGGGTTTAAATATCAGCTTGGTTTTTTTTTTAAATTTTTATTTTATTACAATTAAAATGTCAATTTGTTTTTTTTTTATTGCACTTGCATTTACATTTTGGATTTAATACATTTTTAATTTTTTAAATAAACACACACAAAAGTAATGTAAACATTTAAAAAAATATATACATATATGGAATTTATATATATATATATATGTATAATTAAATATGTAATTGTGTTGTTGCAAAAATAAAAAGTCCTAAATAATCATTTAATTATGATAAAAATACAGAAATACATGCATACTAAGTATATAAGAAAATTCAATCAATTTTTATAAACAAATTATTGACGAAACTGTTGAAAAAAAAAAACTCACACTCACACATACAAATAAACAAACACACAGACACACACACACATTGTTAATGCAGCTTATGAGTTTTGCATATTTCTACTTAAAAAAAAATGTATATTACTTTTTTTTTGCTCCCTAAAATGAAAAACATTTGTTTTTGTTTTTTTTTTTATATATAAATATATATATAAAGAAAATATGCAAAAAAAAAATATTTAAAAAAAACATCTATATATTTGTATCGTCTAAAACATGTACTATATAAAAAAAAAGAGCAAAAAAAACATAAAAAAATTCAGCTTCGACTATTTTTGTTTTAAATTTTTGCAAAGCATTGAAAAAGGGTATATATAAATTGATATATATATATATATATTAAAAAGTAAATCTATATTAATATATACATTAATGAGTGCTGTATTTTCATAGACATGATTTCGTATTTAAATGTTTAATCTAGAAATACAGTCAACAAATAAAAATACTAAAATATAATATAAAACAAAACAAAAGAAGAAAGGCAAAATAAACGCATATAAGCAAAAAAAATGTACTTGATGTCAGCTGTAGCAAAAAAAAACAAAAAACAATACAAAAACCAAGAAAAACATTTAAAATAAATTAATAAAAATGAAAGGAAATGAGAAACAAAATAAAAAAAAAAACAAAAAAAAAAAAAAAAACTTGCTATAATTAACAAATGTTTAGCTGCAAATTTAATGCCCTGCAACTGCAACTGTAATGAGGAACTATAATGAGGTAAATAATGAAAACACAAATAAAACCAAAAAAAAACCAACTAAATTAAATCCCAAATTCAGCAAGAATATGATAAAAACAACAACAACAACAAAAAAAAACAAATTTAATATTTACACACACCATGATTCTTAAAAACTTAAGTGTTTTTTTCTTCAAGGAAAAATAAAAATGAAACATTGTTAATTAAACATCAAATATCATTTAAAATAAATTGAAATAAATAAGTCGACGCTGTTGCTCCTCCTCCTCTTCCTCCTGCTCATCAGCTACTTTAAACAGCGCGCCCAATGCGCGTCTATCGATAGTTGTGTTATCGACAAGCGGCCAGCATTACCTTGTTGATTATTTCACCATGATGTTCGATTAACTTGGGCAACTTGCTTATCGATAGTGCAGCGCTTTCGTTTCGCTTATATTCAGTGTTGCCAACTGTTTGTATGAAAAAATAGCTGTTTCTGGTGGGAAAGCATACAACAAAAAAATAGCTAATAGTCAATTTACACTGAGACCTGTAAGCAAAAAGCCGTAGCTAAGGGCAAAAGTCGTTTACACTGATAAAAAAAAAAACCGATAAAAAGGCCGGTATTTTGAAGTCGAATTGTATATAAATTGTACATAACATTTGTATGTTTATGTATATAACGGATCCATCATGTTTGTCCGACGTCTAGTTGGTTGCAAAGTTAAATCAAGGGGGTATTCACGGTTTACAAGATATATTTCAAATATTTACTGACCTTTTTTGTGGTGGTCAATCGATTTTAATCATATTTTAGCCAGGGCTGCCACCTTTTGTCAAAAAAATCGCGTTTAATGACTCCTTTAATAATTATTAAATAATATAATCGACCGTTAAAAAAAGCTGACTTTGAAAAAGTAATATAGGGAAAATAGGGAAAAATAAAATCAAAAATGCTAAAAAAAAAAAGATAAGCTTCAATAGACCCATAGCGCAAAATAAAAATTATGAATGAAGTGTTTTTTTTATTTAAGTTACAAAACTGAAACCTTTCGATAACCGATAAGAAAAGCTAAAAAGTGCTGCTGCGCGCGTCCAATGCAAAGATATCGATAGCTGTGTTCAACACGCAGCCTGCGTTGCCATTAATCGTCCGTTAAAAGATGTAAAAAAAAAAGTATAACTTTGGATTTAAATTGAAAAAATTTTGAAACCTCCCGATAGCCGATTAAATAAGCTAAAATGGCAACGCAGGCTACAAATTAATCGATTAGCCGACCGTTGGCTGGTATCGATAAGTGTAGCGCTTTCGATACGCAGTTTAGAATCAATGCTTGAATCCCGCTTGAAGCTTGAAGCTTTCGTTTTACGCTTTTCACTTTCGCTTTTCGTTTTTGCCTTTCGCTTTCAGCTGTGAAACATTTGGCGACTGTCAACTGATGAAAACTGACAACGTTTCGCATCCCTTTTTTCTGTGTGCGTGTGTGTGTGTGTGTGCGTGTGTGTGTGTGTGTGTGTGTGTGTGTGTGTGTGTTGTGGATTACACAGCATCCAATAATCGAGTGTAAACAAACCGGAAATCCTTATCTGGAATTTAATTGAATTTAGTTATGTGCACAATAAATACAAATGCACAAGTGTCAAACGTGCACACAAAATGAAATAAATAAACAAACGAAAGAAAGAAAGAAGCAAAAAAAAAAACTGTTGCATACTTTTGCGCGCCAAAGTGAAATCAACGTTTAATTCAAGCAAATAATTATGTGTGTATGCATGTGTGTGTGTGTGTTTTAACACATACAACTGCAAGACAAGCAGTGTAATTAAGTTATCTATACAATTTGTTGTCGAGGACAATGCGGATAACAGGTGAGAGTTCTAACAAAGACACATGACCCAACACACACACACACGCACACACACACACACGCACACACACACACACGCACACACACACGCAGTTACATTTTAATTGGACCTCAATGCCAAGGACTAACGACAACCGCAACAAGTAGTAAACATGGATTGAAAACACACACACACACACACACACACTCCCACCTCTGATATAGTGGTCCGATTTCAATAAAATTTCGTCAAAATCAGGAACCGTAAATATTGATTATTATTTTTTTTTTTAAATAAAAAAAACATCAAAATTATTTTTGATTTTTATTCTTTGTGATCAGAAATAATAATTATTTTTGATTTTTATTTTTTTTTTTTTTTATCAAAAATAATGATTATGATATAGTTTTATTTAATTACTCAAAACTAATGATTATTATTGATGAAAAAACATAAAAAATTTAAATATAATCATTACCAAGTAGTTTTTATAATATAACTTATAATGAAACTTATAAACTAAAAAAAAAAACTTTAAAAAATTATTATTTTCTTAATTCAAGAATTGATATCTCTTAAACTACTGGTTTAAATCTTAAGCTTTGTATAAATAAATTATAGATATATGTATTGGATTTTAGGAAAAGTAATGTTTTTGAAAATTCTGAAAAAAAGCAAAATTTTAAAAAATTAAAAAAAAAAAAATTGCACCCAAAAAAAAATATGTTTTTCGACATTTGGGGCCCCAAATCGATCTAAAAAAGTGGGTTTCGTTCGTATAATAGCCAAAAAATCCGAATTTGTTGCCTAGTGTAATAAAATTAGAAATAAAACAAAAACAAGTTAAATACATTTTTTTTTTTGTCAAAACAATTTTTTGACTGATTGTACATATGTAAAATATGTATAATTAATTTTCATATTATTAATTTGTCATATATTACTAGCTAATTATGTGTAAGCGTAAACAAACATTATAAAAAAAAGAACAATTAAATAATTAAGACAATTATTTTAATTTTAAAGTGCAAGATGTGAATTTAGATTTAATTCACTTGAGACTCACCGTAAAACGTACAAAAAGGATAATGCCATTTAATTGTACATCTTGAGCAGTCTAATTAGAGAATTAAATCAATAAGCCAACTAAATCAAATAAGCTGCACGTGTAATGCTTTTATAATTGAATACTTTTATTTATATCTATTGTATGATGCTGTACAGTTTACAGTATATGCCATAATTCTTGTCGCTTGACAACAGTGTTGCCACAACAGCTTTTTTTCTGTGTTTTTTTTTTTGTTGTTGAAAGCTCAAAATAATACTTATAATATTTTATAATCAAAATCATTTTGAATATTTTTATAATATATTATTTTTTTAAATAAATTTTTAACTTGTATATATATTGTTTAATGCAAATAAGAAATGGCAATTATTAAATAATTAAATTTAAAAAAATACATATAAATTAAAATTGGAAAACACCTCTCAAAAAACTGCGATTTATTCTAAAACTTATTTAACTTACTTAGAGAGCATATTTGATATTATTGAAAATAATTGATAAAAATAATATTACGTCATACAAATTCCGAAATGTAAGCAACAAAACTAAGAATAAAATTATAAAAACTCAAAATAATGAAAACAAAAATAAAATTTTGAAATTATATGTGAAAAATAAAATTCCAAATTTTTGTTTTACCAATTTTATTTTTATAATTTTTATTTTCTAATAAAACTATTTACAATTTCGGTCTTTTCTGATTTTTATCTTCGAACATTAATTTTCTTATTTTTATTTTCTAATTACAGAATTTCTAAATTTGATTTTCTAATTGTAATTTCCAAATTAAATATTTCCTAGTTCTGTTTTCCTACATTTTGAAAAATTTGTTTAAAAATATATAATCTCTAAAATTTCCGGAACACCAAAATTTCGAATGGTTGTTTTCAAAAACATTTCACTTTAAAATCTCTAGAGTTTTCTGGAACACACCTGATAAAATGTTAAAAAAAAAAAATCTGAAAAAAATCATGAAATTTCTTTTTGAATTAATAAAATAATAATTATTATTATTAATTTAAAAAAAAAAATGCAAAAATAAATTTACAAATTGTGGGCTTTCTTTCTTAAACAGCACTGCTTGACAGCACTGCTTGACAAGGCCAGCTTCCCACTTTCTCCCACTTCTCCTCAGCTGCCATCAGAAGTGGCAGCTGCCACATGAAGAGCGCACAACATTTAGCTTTGTTTATAAACCTTTTCTTTTTTATTTAGCTGCCCCGCTTTTTCTCATTCTCCTTCTCTCTCTCTCTATCTCCTCTCTTTCTCTCTCATACTCTGTCGGCTTTCTCAGCTTGCATCTATTTTTGGGCATTTCTAAGTCCTTTCCTGCTTACTTTCCACTTTCCACCTTCCGACCCACTTACCACCCACAACCCACATCCTACAACCCACATTCTGGATGCCATAATCCGCTTTGCATTCCCCTGCCCTGTAACATTGCACTATGGATAATTTTGTCAAAATTTTTTGGCAAAAATCCAATTTAGCTTTATTTCATTTATTGAATTTATTCTAATCCCTATATATAAAACTCTTTGTCCTGACTCTCTGACTGATCAGTGCCATCATTTTTTTCATAAATTATTTTAAAATTTTTGTTGTATGTAATAAGAAGCTTTTTAAAGTTCAGACATTTCTCATAATTTATTGACTGAGAAAAAAACGCCTTTTTTAAACAGATTTCGATCAGAATATCTTTAAATCAAAAAGGAGTTTGGTATTAAAATTATTTATTTGAGTTAACTGACTTAACCTTTTAGCTAACTTGTTAAAAAATATAAAATAGATACAAAAAAATTTTTTTTTCCTTTAAAATTTGGAGGACTTTTGAAACTTAATATAAAAAATAGATAAAATTAATACAAGCAAAACTTGATTTTATCCATTCCTGTGAGCCTAAAATTTTGAGTTATATTGAGCATTATTTTCGAAATAGTTCCACTCGATTCTAAATTTAGCTTACATTTTTTTTTACATAATTAAAGTGTTTAAGAATAAAAATAAAATATTAACAGCATTAAATGTTTTATCGCATTTTAAATGTTAAAGAAATTAAATGTTTTTTTTTTATGCCACGCCTACTTTTATTTTGCTGTCTAAATTGAGTTTCAAGTGTTTGAGAATATAAATTTCAAATTTCAGCTCGTTATCTCAACGGGTTCAAAACTTACAGATTTTTTCCAGCTAATTTCCTGAAATGTGCCATTGTGGCATTGCTTTCTTTTTATCTGTGCAGGTATGTGTGTATATGTGTGTGTGTGGGTGTGTGTGTGTCTATATATTTTTTTTTTGCGTTTGTATGCTAATTACAACAACAAAAAGTAACTCAGAATATTTGAAATAACTGTGAGAAAAATGTGCGTTTTGAAATCTTTTGTAAGCACTTTGCACGTGCCAAACACACACACACACACTCACACACACACATTAGGGTGCTTCGACATTTTTTCACAAAAAATGGCAACTCGAATTCTTAATCTACAGTCATTTCTAAGATGTTTTCAGCAAGAAACTAGAGTTCTAAAATCAATTCAAAATTTTTATTTTTTAAATTTAAAAAAAAACGTATTTTTTTTCATTGCCTGAACGAAAATTATGTTTAAAGGTTAACAGGTGCTGGAAAATTCTAAAATTCCCAGTCCTAAAAAAAGTTTTGATACCAATCTTGTCGGGATCGGAATAAAAACACAAAATATGTGCCAATAATAATATGGTAAAAATACAAAAAAAATATATATATATATTTCAACTTAGGAATTGATTTTAAAACTATGGTTTCTTGGTGAAAACTTCTTAGAATTGACTGTAGAATACAAATTTAATTGTAATTTTTGAATTTTTTTGGATACATACAAATCGATGCACCCTAACACACACACACACACATACACATACATACAAACATAGATACACACGCACACGTAAATTCAATCAAGTTGTTAATAGGCTCCGAGAGAGAGAGAGAGAGACAGAAAATCAATAAATCGAGTTTAATGAGTTTCAAATATTTGAATGAAGCATCTTATTCATTTCCCCCCTCATTCGCTGTTCCGTTACCAGCCAGACAAAAAGCTCATTGATGCACAATAATAGAAAACGGGATGCAAAAAGTTTTGCAATCAAATTGTATGTGTGTGTGTGTGTGTGTGGAATTTAAGAAATGTTTGCAGTGTTGCCAAAATTTTGACAGTAAAAAAAACTAGATTTGAATATATAATATAAAAAAATATTTTATATTTTACTCTTTTTTAAACATTCCCAGACTTTTATACTTTTCCATACTTGGATTGTTTTTTTTTTTTAATCGTTTATTATTTATTTTTATATTTATTTTATTTTTATTTTTGCAGTTTTTATTTTACATTTTTATAAATTTATTTTAACTTTTATTTGAAATTACTCTAGCTGAACTGTACTAATAAAAAAACTGATTTAAAAAGTCAAAGCTGAAGATTAAAGTTTAGCGAAATTAAGATAATATAAAAGGAAAAAGTAAAAAAATAAATATGCTCAAAAAAAGCCAAGTTTAAATGCACACAAGGAACAAAAATAATGTCGGTAAAGATAAATAGAATTTTTTTTAAACTTAAATATAATTTAAGCTTTTTAAAACAAGCTATATTAAGAAAATATAAAATGTAATAAAAGAAACAACTCTTGAATTAAATATGCCAACAAAATAAGCAACAATTAAAAATAATTGTGTAAATATTTTGTTTTCCTTTATTTTAAAATATTTCCCAAATTTCAACAGCAAAAAGTAGCTAGTTTTTAAAAAAGAACATTTGAAAAAAAGGATAAAATCTTAAATAAAATATACTGTAAAAAGCTACGCTTTTTGGTATATATATTTTATTTTTATTAATTGCCTGAATTTTGACAGTTAAAAAAGCTAGATTAGAAGAATAAAGAATGATAATAATTAGAAAAAACCTAGAATTTAATATGCCAAAAATAACATAGCTTAAATGCATGCTTAAAACACAAAATTGTTTTAAATCGGATAAAAATAAAGTTTTTCTTAAGTTAAAAAATGTGTTTTTTAAATAAATCTAGATCTGTCACACAAAAAAAAGCTAGACTGACAGCACTGCTTGTATGCTTTCAATGTAAAATGTACATTTCTTACATTTTAACAAAAATGCGTATCTATTTTCTTGTTCTTTTCATGATGGTCAGAATTGGACAGCAGATGACCCAACTCAAAATCAGAATCAGAATCAAAATCAAAATCAAATTCAAGTTCAAGTTGATGTTACTGACAGCACACATACCACTAACTGAATTCTCTTTTGGCCACAATGACGACCGCTAACATTGACTACGATTATTTGCTCAAGTTCCTCGTACTCGGCGATTCCGGCGTGGGCAAAACGTGTCTCCTCTATCAATATACGGACGGAAGATTTCACACCCAATTCATATCCACGGTGGGCATCGATTTCCGTGAAAAACGACTGGTAAGCAGTATAGTAACAACTTCAACTAAATCCTTTTTCCGATTCAAATTCCAATTTAAATTTCAATTATTATTTTATAATACTTACTTCAAAAATAAAATTAAGAATTCGACACTGCGCAAAAAGTAATTTTTGATGCACAAAGAAACTCACTCTTTTTGCGCACTGTGCAGAATTCCAATATTTAGGAATTTTTTTTATATTAATTTATATTTTTATATACAATTTTTATCTTAAACTTAATTTCGTACGTCACAAAATGGAATATCAGAAATTTTGGGGCTAGCATTTGCTTGCGTCACTAGACTTTTACCTCGTGTAGCGGTTTTATTTTTTTGTGTGAAATTCAAATAAGTGACGGGTATTTTATAGTTTATATTCATTTTATTATTCATTACTTTTTTTTTTAAATAATTGTCAATAAATAATGCAATATGTTATGTTGATGAAATTCATTTGAAATCATTTTCCCATGTGATGATACCTTTTATCCAGTGAATAAAAAGCGATTTAAATTTTAATCTTAAGTTTTTAAATTTTGAATAATACATTATTTTAATGAAGAATAAATTGAGATCAAAAATTAGAATGTTATTTCGTTTTAAAATCGATGCAGTTTTGACAAAGTTATGAAACAAGGGAAACCCAAAATGTACAAAGAATTTGGGAGATTTTCGGTTGTTTTCGCTGTCAAAAATCCCAAAAATTAGTCATGCTGATAATACTAAAAATTCAGTTGTAGAGTGAACAAAATGCTGATTTATATTAGGGTATTTTTTAGAAAAAGATCAACCGGGGCCAACATTTAGAAATTGATATAAAAAATGAATTTTAGTTTGGTGATTGTGTTCCTGGAAATGCCCATTTTATTTATATGTTATATAGTATTATAAGCATTTGCTTATCTCATCTGGTATATAAGAGGGTCCAATAAGGTTCTGTCTTTAGTTCGTTTGCTGAAATTTAAGAAATGCGTTTCATACTCTTCATCGCGATCAGTCTTCCGCTTTTGATCCTTGTGGGTGCTGCTCCAAACAGGATCAGGAGTTTTATAGTTGAGTTAATGGAGATGGCTGATCAAATGGATTTCCTGATTGAACAGGATAAAGCCAAAGTTTATTTAGAGGCAGCCAAAATGGTTGTGGACAACAAAATGGTAAATCAAACGGAAATTGGTGAATGGCAACATTTGAACGATCGATGGGGATCTCGGAACCAAGCTTGGCTACAGGACGAAACCCAGCTTCGAGAATTTGATACAGAATATGAAAAGTTACCGCCTGCCAAATCGTTAGATGAGTTTTATCGTCAATCCGACCCACATATGAAGGCTGCAATCCGCGATATTGATCGCAAATTCAAAAATCTCGGTGTAGATCGACGTGCGGATTTCGAGACCAGGGCTACCGAAATAATACGTGTGGCCAGGGGAGCTGGATTCACTGCCGGTGACCACTATGAAATATATCGACTTATTAACAACCATTTTGGAAAAGACGGTCGTCTAAGTAGATTGATATTACCTTTGTTATTATCAAATTAATAGAATTTCACTGAAGAATAATTGAAAATTTTGATTTTTTAAATACTATAAAAACTATTGGATTAAAAACTATGATATCTATCAAATTTATTTAAAAATATGCTTTCTGCCTACTTTAGAAACGAAAATAAAATGTTTTAAAAAATAAATAACTGAAATAAAATGTGAAAAAAATATTTTTGTTTTCAATTTTTTGTTTATTAAAATGTATTTATTTAAATGTAGGTCATTAAATAATAATTCTATGTATTAAAGACCAACACAGATGACGCACTTCCATCTGAAATGTGAGATAGGAATAAAATTGTTTGGTTCTCGAAAATTTCCTATCACTTTAAGAAGAACAAGAACATTATCTTTTTGCTTTTTCGTTTAAATGTATTGGTGATTTCACTGGTTCTTGAACCTAACCCCTAATTTCAAATAATTTAATTAAATATTGTTAAATATTTGTTCGTTATCCTATATGCTGATGAACTTTATTGAAAGTCCTTCAAAAATATTTCTCCTATGTGATGTTAAAATTCATTCAAATTATATTCTCTTTTTTCATATATGATTATCACTTTTATTTCAGTTCATATTTTTTTCATACATGATGATCATTTTTTCCCAACTTTTCTTTCTATCTGATTTTAAATTTATTTAAATTCTATTTCTTATATGATGATCACTTTTATCACTATATTTTTTCGTATATTAAGATCAGTTTTATCCCAATTCTTTTAACTATTATGCTGTTGAAATTTATTCAAATTCTATATCCTTTATGATCACTTTTGTTTTTCGATGATGATCAGTTTTGTCACAACTTTTTTTTCGTTTATGATGATCACTTTTATCTCAATTATATTTTCTATCTGATGTTGAAATACATTCAAATTATATTTCTTACAAGATGATCACTATTATCACAATAATTTTTTCGTATATGATGATCACTTTTTATTCCAATTCTTTGTACTATAATGATGTTGAAATTCATTCAAATTCTATATCATTATGATCACTCTTTTTTCGTATATGATCACTTTTATCCCAATTATTTCTTCTATCTGATATTGAAATTCATTCAAATTCTATTTCTTATACGATGATCACAATTATTTTTTCGTATGTGATGATACCTTTTATGATGATCACTATTAATCCTTATACCATTTTTTGCACAGATTTACAGCTCACGTGGACGTCGTCATCGCATCCATTTGCAGATCTGGGATACGGCTGGACAGGAGCGTTTTCGATCGCTGACAACAGCATTTTATAGGGATGCGATGGGATTTCTGCTGATCTTTGACTTGACCAGCCAGAAATCGTTTTTGGAGATCAGCAATTGGCTGGAACAACTGCGGACGCATGCGTACACCGAGGATCCGGATGTGGTGCTCTGTGGCAACAAGTGCGATCTGTTGAAACTCCGTGTCGTCAGTCGGGAGCAGGTGGCCGCTTTGGCGCAACGTTATCGATTGCCCTACATCGAGACATCGGCCTGCACTGGGGCCAATATTCAACAGGTAGCAGTGCTGATATTTTTCCACATCGATATTTGTTCGATAATAAACATTGATTTTTATCGATAAAAATATTTATCGATAAAATCAATATTTTGGTGCGACTTTGAATTAATCGTGTTTTCACAACTTTTTTCTTTTATATTTCAACCTTATTAATATTTTGATTATATTTTGTTAAAAAACTAATATTGTATATATCTTTTATTTAATAATTTTGACAAATTATATCGACAATATCAACATAAAGTAGAAGGTCTCATATTTTTAAAAACATCAATATTGACCAAATTTCTATATGTCATTTATTTTTTTTTTTTTTTTAATTTTAACGAAAAATATCGATTATCTCAATATGTAGTAGAAATATTGAAATTTTCAATGAATTCGCTAGTATTTCGATATGAAGGAAACTAATATTTTTACTTAATATTTCTGATTAAAACTGTCGATATCATTCATATCTATTTGCAGTTCCGATATTATAAAAAATTTCAATTTGAATATTATTTCGTTATGAAAAAATATTTTTTTATATATTTGTTTTGTTTTTTTTTTTTAATATTGATAACATCCAATATCTAGAAGAAGTGTTAATATTTCAAAAATATCATCAACGATATATCGATATGAAGGAAATTTTTAAACCGATATTTTTAACGATCATGGAATTGATTAAAAAAACAGTATCGATACTAAATTGAGATGAAAAAAAATATTATTTTTATATGAAATTTTTTATAAAAATATTGATAACGCTCACAAATATATTATAGATGAAAACTATCTATCGATATTTTTATTTTATAAATAACACTATTTGCAGGCACTGTTGCCATTTTAGCTTATTTTATCGGTTATCGGGAGATTTTAAAGTTTTTTAAATTATAGCTAAGCATTTAAATCCAAAGTTTTTCTATGTGATTTGGGTTACAATAATCCATAGCCTATTTTCGAATTTTTTGTTTTATTTTTACCTCTTTTCTATATATTAATTTTTTTGAAATCTAGCTTATTTTAACGGTCGATTAATTGCAACACTATTTGCAGGCTGTGGAACTGCTCGTCGGTCGCGTCATGGAACGCATCGAAAATGCCGTCGGCAATCGCGTTTTCTCTTTATTGATGACCCAAAATCGTCGACTGCCCAATATTGCCTACGGTCCGGATCTGGTGCGTCTACATCAGACGAATCCTAACAATCCGACGCATCATCGCAATTGCAACTGTTAAACATTGTCCCGGAACGGATTGGAACGGATTGGAATGGAACGTAACGAAACGAATCGAAACCGATTTGATGAGATTTTTCCCCCAGTTTTCCCCTTAGCTTTATTACCGTTTCTATGTGTATGCGTAATGTTGATTGTAAATAAATGTTTGTTTGTTGCTTGTTGAACGGTGGGAACTACAACTGGTATAGGGAGGAAAAGAATACCCGACTATTTGATACCACAAAACCAATAGACCATTTTTAATAAGCTCAGGATAAAAATTATCGATTTATAGCGGTAGTTGAATCAAAGATATTTTTGCCAACAACCATGGGCCAAGTTCATAGATAGTTGTAGAAGTGAGTACCCTAAATAGGCAATATCTTGTTAATTGGAGTTATGCCAGCTATGAGGCATATACCAAAATGTTCGAAACTTCTAGCCTATTTCCACGACCACTCACATTTGGCTCATTCGCGCACATTCGGATGTGGCTCAATTTTGGCTTTCCACAACCAAATGTGACACATTCAATGAACTTGCCATGTAACCAGAATAAATCAGCTGTTCGATTTCTGTGTACATCTAATAAAAAGCTGACAATAACAACAATTTAATATTTATATTGAAATTATAATTTGCGAAAATAAAAATCACTTCTGTTTTTATTGAATAAAACAGCTGGGGTAGGTGATAATTGGTTTTTTTTCCACGAGTATATCGATAAACATCGGGTGTTCGATAAAAAAAATACTGAAAATACTGTCAAAATAATCGGCACATTCATTTTGGATGAACCAAAAAGATCATTCGGATTTTGTACTAAAATGAAGTCCACATTCGGGCCGGATGATGAAAATGGCGTCGAATGTGCCGAATGTGCTGTCGTGGAAATATGGTATTCAAAGGGTATCATAATGATGAGTTGTATTAAAATTGATGATACCATTTTTTTTTTAAATCGCCAAAAAGTGCAAATGAAACTTTATTACAGCTGTAGCATAATTAAAGTTATAATTGCACAGTTGGATGATAATTTATTGGAATTTCTTAAATTAAAATTAATTATTATTTTTATTATTATTATTCGCAATGAATGAATATTTATTGATAGGTTTTTGTAGAGTGTCCAACTTATTATTAAATGACCTTTGGTTTCCCCAAAATTACCCATGCTGATAATGCTGAAACGCAATTGTAGAGAGAATTAGATGCTGATTTATATATATTATTTATTTACTATATAGTTTACGTATAGCATTCAAAGGGTATATAACACGGTCAAGTGGTGATTCAAATGGACCAAAAAAATGTGAAAAATATTTATTTTTAATTTTTAGTTCATTTAAATGTATTTATTTCAATGTAGGTCATTAAATAATAATTCTATGTATTAAAGACCAACACAAATGATGCACTTCCATTAGAAATGTGAGATAGGAATAAATCGGGCGGCAAAAGTCGAGCACGCTCGACAGTAGAATACCCTGTGCCCAGGTACTCTGTACTGAAAGTTAATTTTCGACCAATTATTATATGATATAGGAAACCGATCTAAAAATATATATATAACACTGACTTAAATGCATATTCTATCAGTTTGATTGAAATATATTAAAAAACAAAAAACTTTTTCATACTAAAACTTGATTTTCGACTGAGCGTTCCTATGGCAGCTATATGATATAGCGATCCGATTTGAACCAAATTCGGTCTGGATGTATAATTACAGCCCAGACGTATATTGTGTGGAATTGGTTCTCAAAAAACTATGAAGTTTTTCACACTAAAACTTCATTTTCGATGTATCGTTCCTATGGCAGCTATATGATATAGAGGTCCGACCCAAAAAAAAAAACAAATTTAATCTGCGTATGGTATCCAGGAACCTACTTACCAAGTTTGAATTCTCTAGCTTTTATGGTCTCTGAGATCGACACGTTCAAACAGACTGACGGATAGACAGACAGACGGACAGACAGACGGAAATGGCTCAATCGACTCGGCTATTGATACTGATCATAAATTTTTATATACTTTGAGGGGTCTGCCAGGGTATGAAAAAATAATAAAGGAAAGCCTAGCTTCTTAGGTTCGGAGACAGTTAATTTTTTTACAAAACTAGCGCTTAGGGAATAAAATTTTAAAAATTTCGTATCCTTTGAACGTCTCGTCGGATTCGAATAATCAAAGTATCATTCGATGCGTATTTTTATTCTTTCTGTATGCAACATTTTTTGGTCGCCTTTCGCATCCTTTGTGATAAAAAGAAACGTTCCTTCTATAGAATAATTTATTGAGTTTTAGCCTTCACTTAATATATCCGACAACAGCAACATATAATCCTAGCCAGAGCCAGAGCCACGTCCACAGTCTGGAGCTGGCATTCCGCTCCAGAATCCATTGGCGATAGTACTGCACATCCGCATAGACGCCGGGCAAACCCGGCTCCGCACAGCCGTAACCCCAGGAGACGACACCAATGACACGGCCCTCGTGCACCAAAGGACCGCCCGAGTCGCCCTGGCAGGAGTCGGTACCACCCTGAAGGCGTCCGGCGCACAGCATTCCCGGGAGCATGCCATTGCCGTAGATGCTGCCACAGGTCTGTCTCCGGATTGTGCTCACATTTCCAATCAGCAGTACATTCGAGAGCGAGTACTGCAATCAATTAATTAGTTGAGTTACTTCAAAGATTATAATATAGTTCTTATTTTGAGAAAAACATTTCTTTGAATTAAAATAAAACAATTAAAAAATTCTTTTCTTTTTTTAAATTAATTAGTTCATCGAGTCCTGCAATCAATTAATTAGTTAAGAAAAACATTTCTTTAAATTAAAATTAGTGATGTTAATCCAAATTTTAGATCGAGTTTTATATCGAAATAGAAAATCGCCGTAATTATGTATTGAGTTGTCGATATTTCGAAAAATAGGAGATCGAGTTGCAAAAATCGAGTTTTTTCAAAAAAAAAAATTGTTTTTAATTTGAAAACGCAACGAAATCTTATTTTTCTTGCATCGTTTTCATGCCTTATTCAAACTTTGACAATTTTGTAGCTTATATATAACGGATTCTTATCAAAAATTTAACAACAAAACTTAATTTTGAAAGTTAACTCCGATGAACAAGCTCCAGTGAGTTGTCGATTTTTCATGGAAATCGATTTAATCAACACGATAGATCGTCAAAAAAATCATCGAGTTAAAGTACTCGGTAATCGCTTCCGCGAAAATCGAGTTGTCGATATTTCGATATATATTTACATCACTAGAAAATATTAAATCTGTAACATTTTAGGAACACCAACATTTCGAACGGTTGTTTTCAAAAACACTACTCTACAAAATCTCTAGAGATTTCTGGAACACACCTGATATTTTTTCAATATTTTCATGATATTATTTTTTTTCCCAATTTTAATAATTTTAGAACTGACCTGTTCGGTGCGTCCCCAGCCGGCGACGAGGCACGTGGCACCCACGGCCGTTGGCTGTGTGGCAAGTTCAATGGGCGAGACGGTGGGATGACTTTGATTTTTGGCTAGGCCGTTGCTTAGAAACATGACGCCGACATCGTCACGCATGCTGTCCGGACTGAAGCTGTTCATATACGCTATGGAGCTAACCTCGGAGACGATGGTGCCATTGTTGCGCTCGTAGCGATTTAGGGTTCCCATCACCACCACAAACTCACTCGGCTTGCGATAGCGCTTTCTTCCCGAGCTAGCAAGTTAAGAAATATTTAAAAAAAAAAAAAAATAAAACATATATATTAGGGTTGTCGAATATTTTTAAAATATCGTATCCATGATATTTTCTGTTTTAAAAAAATATCAAAATGATATTTAATATATCATTTTAAAATATCGATATATTGATATATTTTGATATTTTTTTTATACTTAAAGAAACAAAAAAAAAATGTAATATGGCCCACATTAAAAAGAGAGTCTTATTTATCAAACATAACAATATATTTCATAATAAATAAATAAATAAAGTTCTATTCAGTATTTTTTTCCATATATATTTTTCATAATATATTTTTTTCATATATTAGGCAAACAAAAATGAGATTCAAGTATTATCAATAAATGTAAAATATCAAAAAAAAAAATATCGCATATTTGATATATCGGCAAATCTAATATCGCGATATAAATATATCATTTTTAATAAAAAATATCGATATATTGATATTTTGATATATTATCAACAACCCTACTATATATATATATATATATAAATATTATAGTCTCAGCAATGTTGTGTGGAAATTTCAGCCTTCTAGCTTTTATAGTTTGAACTGTGCAATGATCAGTGACTGAATGAGGACAAAGAATTTAATATATATAATATATAAATTACATTTCCAGTGAAAAATTGTTTTGAATTTTTCATTTTCGAAAAATGGCTAGATTTTGCGGAAAATACTTCAAATAACAAATAGACAAATATCAAAAAAAAAAAAAAAAAAAAATGATTTAAAATTATATTTCCTTTTTTAAAAAGATCTATATTTGACGGAAAATACACTCTTTTTGACTGAAAAATATCGAGAAATTTGCTTACCAAATTTGAAGTCTCTAGCTCTTATGGTCTCTGAAAACGACGCGTTCAAACAGACGAACGGACAGACAGACAGACGGACAGCCAGACGAACATGGCTATATCGACTCGACTGTTGCTCCTGATCAAGAATATATATACTTTGGGGGCTCTGCCACGCCCCCTGCTGCCTGTTACATACATTATGCCAAGCACATTATACTCTTCTTTGCCCATTTTCAATGGGCGATAAATATTATTATCGACGGATACGATCAAAAACGGAATCGTAAAGACACTTAAACTTTGATAGATTATTGTCACTCTTTTTTTATGTATTCGTTCACTTGAGACTAAAAACTGTTGGAAAATATACATCTAACGATTGATATCGATAGTTTTATCATGTAAGCAAAAGTGCTCTGCTTATATGTGATCTGGCAACGCTTGTATGTTGAGTTAGTTCCGACGAACTGCGAGTAAAGACTTCTCTCTCTGTACAAGCTGGTTGAAGTAACAAGACGTGTTTTAAGAGAAGAAAATATAATATACAAAAGTTGAATTCAAAACTAAAACAAATTGAGTACTTTATTGAACATCATATTGGAGGCTGTACAGACGGTGTATTGAGATTGCTGTTGCTGTTGGAGGAAAATTAAAGCTGCTGTTGGAATTTCGGGTTCTGGTGAAATCAAGTGACGCTTGCTGAAGAGTCACACGCACACATCTATAGATAGTGCGCATTTTCTAATAAAAACTAAAACAATTTAAGTGCTGTGTTGAGAGAGTGAGCGAGTCTGCTAAATTTTTCTCTATATTATTGATTACCAGAGAAAATTGCAATAAATTGAGCTCTAAGCAGATAACAAATTATTTTTCGCTTTCGTTACGTGTTTGACTTTGTATTGTTGGGTATTACCTATTGAATTATTGAACAGTATGGCACTCGTACAATTGCAGTTCTCGGCGATACCAAAGCTAGAAGGTCCTGAAAATTTCATGACGTGGAAAATGATTCTGCGCAATTATTTAGAAGCAAACCATCTCTGGATTCATGGCAAACCAAGTGATGTGAGTTAGATTCTGTTAAAAAACTGACTTAATGTTAATTTTGAATTGTTTCCAGTATCCCGAGGTCCGCTTTATAATTTTAACAACAGTGGAGAGTTCTCTGTTGTTACCAGAGTTTGATCAATACACCGCCCCAGAATTACTTGATCATTTTATTGACCTTTACGAATGACCATTTCAGTTTAAATGCAAAATACCCAATTATTGGTAAACACAGTTTCTTGCATTTTTTCACTAAAAAATAATTCACGAATTTGATTTAAATGAAAAATATGTCTATAAATCATATTTAAAAATACTTTTTTTCTTATTATTCTTTTATAAAAGTTATTGCAGATTTTTTTTATTGAATTGAGTCATATACATAAATGTAGATCGTGTTATGGCAAGTATCTTTAGCCAAAAAAAATTCTTCAAAAAAATTACAATTTTGAATTATACAGGTTGGCAAAAAACGATTTTTTTTTTTAAATTTTTTTCAAACATTACTCTGAGTAATAACAATATTGTATCTTTTCTTTTTGATGATCCAGATAGGAAAAAACTACTTGAAAAATGTTTTCATTGTAAGACTTTGTTAAATCGAGCATATTTCTTAAGTTTTTTTTTTTTCAGAAGTTAGCTTGAAGAACCCTGACTTTTTCTGAAAGTTAATCAAAATGTCTGTAAATCTTTGATACAAACTATTTAAATGCACTCATTAGTTTTACATTATTTTATTTTTTTCACAGTGTTATTAAACATATTCATTGTATTGTAAATTTTCGAAAAAAAAAAAAAAAGAAAAAACTTATAATGATTAGAGATGACTACTCACTTGTATAGACAATGGGCGGCTGTCAAGACCTTGTTGGGTGCAATCAGAGATCCTCCACAGATGTGTCCACTGCCAAAGTTTCTGTCGTGCTTTCTCAATCGTATCGAGACGAGATGCTTTGTCTCATTCATTCGCGCTAGAGTTCCATTGATGATCCGGGATTCCAGTGTTTGTTTCTTCTGTCTGTCGGCGTCGTTCGTTTCCAATGCGACTGTCGATATGGAATCCAAATAAGACATAAATACACAAGTCTCAATTTCAAATATTCAAAACGGCTGCTGCAAATGCACTCTGCAAGCAGTCCAATCTAATTCACTACACTGCTTGCACTTGAACCTCACAGCTGAACTGGCAAGCAGTGCTATATAAACTGCAGCAAGCAGTCAAATTGGACAAAATCCAGTTGACCGTTGATGTGTTAATTCAAAAAATACAATTTTATAAAAAAGAAAATATATATGCTCAAAATTTATGAATAAAGAAAAATTTAAATACACATACAATAAGAAAACATAAGAAGCTATTTGCACATTAGGGTGCATCAATTTGTAAGGGCCGAAAAAAAAAGACGGGTAACCCAAATTCGTAATACGTACGGTTATCAAAAAATCTAATTTCTAAAAACTAATTCCTATAAATTTAATTTTTCGATATTTTAAGCATGTTTTGCTTAACTTATCTTTACAGTTTTTAGTCCCATCCTAAAAAGATTGCTAAAAAAAAACTCTTGCTAGAATTAAGACTATCAGTATAAAAAAAATATCAAAGGACATTACTTTCCTTATTGCAAGGTCTTAGATAATTCCTAAAAATTTTAATTTTAAAAACTGGGGACTAGGAATATTATTTTAGAACTATGGTTTCTTGCTAAAAATATCTAAGAATTATTTGTAGACTATGAATTGGGGTTAGCATTTTTTGTAAAAATAAAAATCGATGCACCCTAATGCACATAGTTAGAGATAGAAGATAAGAGATTTCAGTTGCATTGTTGTTGTTGTTGTTGTTGTTGTAATGAGAATTGGCTCATTAAAACAGTTTTAACCGTTGGCCTTGTTGCGGTATCTTTTTTATGATGATTACTGTATTCGGTATTTTGTATTTTGTATGTTTTACGTCAATTTCCGCCAATAGACAAGCATGATTAGAAAACAGCAGAGTAGAGCGAGAGAGAGGCAGAGATAGAGTGAGATAGCTGCAACAATGGGATGTTCGATAAAAAAAAGAAGAAGGTTGCTATCAATTATTACACTAACATGAAAGTCTCTATCTCTCTCTCTCTCTCTCTTTCTCTCTCTCTCTCTATCTCTGTCTCTTTTCATAATAACTACAACCTATTAAAATTGTGTATTTTTTAAAGCTTACACGTTTTGGCCCATATAAAAAGCCATATGCACAAATAATACACACTCTGCATTTATAATGTTTATAAATTAACAAAAAAAAAAAAAAAAATACTAGTTTTAAGATTTTTCTTGACTGAATTGTTTGTCACAACCGAATTCAGACAGCGTTTTTTACCAACTGAAAATAGCAAACAAAACAAAAATCGACAATCGACATCGAAGTTGTTGCAATTGGAAATCAGTTGGTAATAGATAAGAGCACTTAGATAAGAGCAGATACAAATGCCAACAGAGACAACATTTAACCATCAATTTTCTCAGTTTTTGTACAATTCGTTTTAATATAAAATACAATACATATTTTGTTGTATATAATGCACTTATTGGTATGAAAAGAAATCATGTTTTTGTTTTTTTTTTTGTGAACATTTTTCAAATTGTTCGAATTATTCGAGTTCGATTGTAAATATATTGTAAATGATTTATATAAATATGTATATCAGCGATATGCAAAATGCTTTAGTTTGTGTCTTGTTTTGTTTTTTTTTTGGACGGAGTGTATAGATTACAATTTATAAGTATATAAAAATATGCACTACAAATTCCAAGGCATTATGGAATGGAAATTCGAGAATTTGTACAAGAATTACAAAACCAAGGGAAAAAATTGTAAGAAACCAAAATAAGAAATAAAATTTAGAAAATTCCACTATGCAAAATATTCAGAGTACTTAAATTAGAAAAAAAACAATTTAATTATTATTAGAAAATTTTCTATGTTGATTTCATAAAAATTTGTAGATTATATTTTAGAAAATCAAGTTGTCAAAAAGTAACACTCAATACGAAAGGATTCTCAAACATCTTGTCTCTATTTAAAATTATTTAAATAAATTGCTTTTTTAAGTCAAAGTAAATTTTTTAACTATTTCTCAGAAGATTAGAAAACAATTCTATTCCATTAATATTAGGAAATGTTGCTTTTATTTTTTTCTGCCTCTAATTGAATTTTCTTATTTGATTTCAAATAAATTTGTAGATAATATTATAGAGAATCAAGTTGTCAAAAAGAAATACAAAAGTATTGTCTCTATTTTAAATTATAAATTATAATAAATTGCTTCAGTTTTCAAATGATGTTATTAACTTTTTCTAATAATTGCTTTGTCAATATGTTTTTTTTCTCGTTCTAATCTAAATTTCCTATTAATATTATTCCTAATTTTGGTTTCCTATTTTTTGTTTACATATTTTTGTATTGCTGATATAAGTTTTCGAGATTTTCTTATAGAAATTGAGAATTTGCACTGCAAATTCCAAGGCACTTAATTAAAATACAAAAAAATATAGAGATTCGAAAAGTGTAAAATTATAAAAGGGACGGCATAATAGGTAAGTAAAGATTGTCTGGTATAATAAATGGAATTAATTCAAGTGGAAATTGTGCTTTGCAATTCAAAATGCATTATTTATATATATCCCTGCAGGCTGCGCGACTGACTGTGATGATGACGTGGTGGCTGATATCCTGGCTCCTGCATCTCCATCTGCATTACTAGATTCTTCTGCTCGCCACGTGCCTCATATGCCTGTCTTGCCTCACGTTGCAGGATCAAAGCTGCCAGACCGAGCAGCATAAATGTGACAACCGCCAAGGCATAGGACCAGCCGAGTACATTGAATTTGGGATACATCAGCCAGTCCCGACGATAGGCACAACCGCCAAATATGCACACGGCCAGGAACATAAATAGAGCTGTTGAAATTAAATATGAAATTTAATTAATATATTAATCAATTCATCATTTACAGAGATCGCAAATAATTGTTGCATAGTTAAAGTTCACATTAGTTGCAATAATTAAAATAATTCTATATCAATCATAATAAAATATTAGTATTAATTTTTAATTTTTTTTTTTTTAATTAATAAATTATGTTTCGCGACAAAAACACATTCTATATACTTTTGGTGTGATTTAAAAAATCATAATAAAATATTAGTATTCATTTTTCTATAGCCATAAAATTATTTTTAATTTTTGTTTATATATAAAATTATGTTTTCCGACAAAAACATTTTAGAAAATATTTGTATGGCAAATGCTCATGGAAAAACAAGGTTGATTAAAATAAAATTCATTAATTTATTATTTGTTGAATAGTTGCAGTTCACATTACTTTTTGTAATAATAATTATTATTTTTTTTTTTTTTGTCATTTTAAAAATCTAAAACAAAATATTAGTAATCATTTTCTATAGCTATAAAATTATTTATATATTTTTTTAAATGTCAAATATTTTGTGTGCTGACCAAAACACTTTAGAAGTTCTTTTTTTGGGAAATGCTCATGAAAAAATAGGTTGAAAAAATATTGTAAAAATAGTTTCTGCTAGAAAATTTACAGAATTGAATGTGAATATTCGTTTACTTTATTTGTTATTTGCCTACAATCTTAAAATTAGCAATCTCTGAAAATATAATGAAATGAATTAAAATACATACATGAAATGGCAGTGCCAATGTAGGAGAGTCGAATTAAAAGCCATTCGTATTGCAGCACAGCCTTCAGAGGCAGCCGAATGATAGTGAGTGATAAGAGTGATAGCACAAAGAAGACTATGATAAAGGACATGGTAACAAAGCCTTGCACAGCCATCAACCATCCAGGCAGCAGATATTCACGTATCACATAATACTCCTATTAGACAATAATAATAATAATCATTAAAAAAAAAACAATTCATTTGATAATCAGTTTTATTTTGACAAAGCAATCAATTTACACAATTGGTTTTATAATTATTCTACAAAATAGTTAAACCCAATGGATCTTATTAATTTCTATTTAATACCCTGGTCGATAAACGTTATATCTCTAAAGTTTACTTGTTTCACTAGATAAGAATAATAAACA
The DNA here is from genome assembly GCA_951394115.2 of Drosophila phalerata. Lineage (NCBI taxonomy): Eukaryota > Metazoa > Arthropoda > Insecta > Diptera > Drosophilidae > Drosophila > Drosophila phalerata. The sequence goes on along the minus strand of OX596006.1, from coordinate 48,616,140 downwards.
GGAACTCTGTACTTAAAGTTGATTTTCGACCGATCAGTTCTATGGCAGCTATATGATATAGTGGTCCGATTTGAACCAAATTTGGTCAGGATTTATAATACCAGCCATTGATGCATACTCTATCAGTTTAGTTAAGATATCTCGAAAAATAAAAACAAAAAACTTTTTCATACTAATACTTTATTTTCGATCTATCGTTCCTATGACAGCTATATGATATAGTGGTCCGATCCAAAAAAAAAAAACAAACTTGATCTGCGTATGATATGCAGGAGCCTACTTACCAAGTTTGAAGCTCTTATGGTCTCTGAGATCGACGCGTTCAAACAGACGGACAGACGGACGGACAGACAGACGGACAGGCAGACAGACGGACATGGCTCAACCGACTCGACTGTTGATCCTGATCAAGAATATATATGCTTTTGGAGGTCTTTGTTTTTTTGATTTTGTAAAACAGTTTCTTTACTAACTATATATATCTCAGATCTTGAGTTTTTGGCAAACGAGACATGAAAATAGGTGTTTGGACCAGGGTATTTGGTAGTCAACTAAATTGATATATCTTCTTAATTGGTATATCTTTGTCAAGGGAATTATTTGACATACTGTATCAGTTTGTATACTTACATGGGAAAAAATGTTATGACAACCGGTGAATTGCTTTGGATTGTGATATTTGGGATAAACAAAGTTCTTGAAACAATATTGCCAGAGTCCCATATTCTTGAAACTAGTGTGAGTTTCCTCATAGGATTCAATCCAGTAAGGCGAACAAAAGGACATGATCATGACAAAGAAACTGGCATAAGTCACAATCGAACCGAATACGACTCCATCTATAAGCAATAAATTAATAATTATACATATTATATATTAGTATTTATATCACATACAGTTGTAGTACTTGTAGTCAAGTAATTGTTTTGATAAACTACAAAGTAAACATTAAATGTTATTCCATTAAAAATCGAATAAGTGCAATTTTGTAATTCGTCAAAATAGTTATTTAACCCACTGTATATTTAGCTTCAATATTGAAATGTAAACAAAACATTTAATCAAGTAAATGATATAATATTAATAAAGAGTTTATTTTTACAATAAAAATCAAACAAGTGCATTTTTGTATTTCGTCAAAATAGTTACTTGACCCACTGTATATTATTTATTTTCAATATTGAAATGCAAACAAAACACTTTGCTCATTTACATGAAGAGTGACATATCTCAAAAATGGAGTTTTGAGATAAACGCGTTTAAAGTTTTCACTGGCCGTATGGCTGCATGTATAACGCAGTGTATATTAAAGCGAGGATAATAAAAGTTTGACACAACATAGATTATTTCATAACGAACACATCTGGATCATTAGCCCAAAATTCGTGTTTTTCGACATATGCCACTCTTTCATGTAATTGGGCTGCGTCACTCACTTGTCGCACGCGGATAATCGCCTTTATCCGCACCGCTGTTATCCGTGGTATCCTGCGACTGCTGTTTGCCCAAATTACGCATTTTAGCACGTTTATATTTTGCTTTTTAATTCAATTTCAAACAGCCAAATATTGTATGTAAACAATTGTTACTCAAATTAGATGGGAATGCACACACCCAACTGCAAGGTGGGGCTAGGGATGGCACAAATTCATCGATTGCTCATCTGTAGTACTAACTGCGATAACTATCGGCACGCTTATCGCATACTCGTGTTGCAAATTTATTGCTATTACTACTTATTTATAAATGAAATTAACTGCAGCAAATGTGAAAAATATTGTGTATAAATAAATATACACACTTGACTGCAACATGAGTAATGTCACAGCTCTCGATGGCACAAATATCGCATAGCATAATTAAAGCAATGTCGATAACTATCAATTAGGTATATAGAGCTGCCAACCTGTTGGCAAAAAAAAAGCTAGCAACAATGCTGCCAAGATTAATTCTAAAAAAAATATCAAGAAATCGACAAAATTCTTAAAATTATAAATTTAAAATTAAAAATAAATAAAATTAAAATTAGAAAAAGGTACTTTTATGCCACGTATCTTTATCTGAGAATTACCAAATTTTTTTGGGTAAAAAGTCAAGCCAGAACGGATATTTTAATTGGGTGGCAACTTCTGGTTTCTTTTTTCTCTTAAAGTATCGATACCTGATCGCACGCGAATGGCGGCAATTTTGTAACCAGGAACTTTGAAAACAACGCTGTACTAAAGAAACAAGTTTATTAAAAAATATGACTAATAACAATGCACGGCAATAACAAAAACAACATGAAAAGTGCTTAACTATATAACCTGATCGACCTCATGGTGCTCCAAGTGTTTCATATACGCCAAAAAACACGTCCAGCAAAGACTGCAGACACTAATAAATGGCACACGGTTGCGTTCCGGAATCAGTGTGAAGTTGATGGTGGCGACAAGTGGCCACACCGATAGAGCAACCTGACAACATAAAACTTAACATTAACTTAAATAAATACGTTTATTTTTGCTAAAGAAAATGTGTAAATTTTGGATTTTTTTAAACATTTTTCTGACTTAATGTTGTCGTTTAATATTATCGATATATTTTTTTGACTATCGATGTATTTTGAGCAGGTTTATTTTTGTTTACCTTGTATGTGGGAATGAACTTTTTGCCAACTTCAGCGACTGCTTCCTGTATTGTCTTGGATTCCAGCAGACTCATTATAAAATAAAAACATGTCATTGCGCCCGGAGTATACGATATACTCTCCACGGCTGCCTTAATGACCCCATGGCGCAACGATGTCTGTGGCCACATAGCGCTCGATATCTATCAATAACAAAAGATATCGAAGAAGATATGTACAGTAGATTGCATCGATTATTTAAAAGACAAAAATAAAAAGTGGTACCTCAAATCTAAGATGTTTTTACCAGGGACCGTAATCAATATAAGTTTTATTTAAAAACTCACGTTTTGATGAATATATAATGATTTTTTCGATTTTCTTCGCCAATAATCATTATTTTTGATAAAAAAAAAAAAACACTAAAAATCTTTTATAATCATTATTTTATATCAAAAAAAATAAAACTCAAAAATATTGATTATAAATGATTTTAATTTTGATCAAAAAAAATTGGATTGGACTAAAAATACTAAAGATATGGGAATAATTCATGATAAAAATATTTTAAAAAAAAAAAAACACGTTTTTCAACTCAAAAAGCGGCGACTAGGAATTAAGTTTAGAACTATGGTTTCTTGGTGAAAACATCTTAGAATTGACCGTACATCCGAAAATGGGGTACCATTTGTCTATCTAATATGTCCTATTTATAGTTTTAATTTAACTGTAAAATTACCTTAACCCAGCCGTAAAGTGTGGGCGCAACAAACAGTCCGCCGTACAGGCTGAAGCGTAAGACTCGCCACCAGTCGTAGTTGCCTGCAATTGTAGGGTATAACTAGTTTTTTTTTTCTAAATAGGGGTGTTCATGCTACAGATTATGATTAGATTTGAATTAGATTTCACTTAATCAGTTGCAGAATATCGATATTTTATATTATTCAAATGAAATATATAAACTTTTCAGTTGTACATTTTACTTTGTACTCCAGTATAATAACCACAACAACAAAAAACCACTGCGAGGTAATAGTCCAGTGACGAAAATCCTTACAAGCCACAAAAAAATTCTTTGCTTTACAAATACAAGTAGATATATAGTATGTATGTATGTATGTTTGAATACTGATAAACTTACCCCAATTCTTTCCCTCAAAGGTCTGCTGTATGAGGCTTCCTGTCGGCCAGATAAAGCTATATGATATCATGCCACGCGCTATGGGAAATCTAGTGACGAACGTCCTCAACTGTTGTCCCAACACTGAAGCAGCCATGATATCTACATTTTGTAATACACATTGTAATTGTTTTAGTTAAGTTGCTTAATAATATTGTAATTTATGTTAAATAATGCCATTCTCATAGATAAAGACAGACCTAAATAAATGGGAACCACTAAATTAGAAACGGTACGAAATACGGGTATTTTTTTTATCAGAGTACTACAAATCCAACAATTCGCATAAAATGCAATGAATCGTCGCAAATGTGTTACTAACAAAATGTATCAACTTGGAATTATATTGTGCGTCTGCTTCTTCTTGACGTACAGCACTTCATTAAATTCGCATCAGGATGGAAAAATTGTCAATGGCACTGTAGCGGCTAACGGCGAATTTCCCTATGCAGTAAGTGTCCTTATATACAAATTATTTCACTTATTGAATTTTTGAAATCACATTGAAAATTGAAATTGAAAAATTTGAATGCAGAATGAATTTAGAGACCAATTTATGATCAAAATAACAATCCGTTTAAAAATCGATTCAGTTTTGACAAAGTTATGAGAGTTTGAAGTTGGTCTGAACTTTGACCTAGCTCTTTACAAGTCAAAATTTTCGTCAGATTTAAAATGATTTTTTACAAGAAAATTAAACGTCTCAGAATCAAGTTCAAAGTGTTGTTTTATACTAATTACTATATAAAAAGTAAAAAATTTTAAATTTTCCAAATTCCAAAGGGGGGGACCCTTAGCATTGAATCCAAGATCTGAAGGAAAATAATTTTTTTTACAAAATTAATTAAATTTGAATGCAGAATGAATTTAGAGAGCAATTGATGATAAAAATGACATTCCGATTGGAAATCGGTTCAGTTTTGACAAAGTTATGACAGTTTGAAGTTGGTCTGACCTTTGACCTAGCTACTTTACAAGTCAAAACTATCGTTAGATTTGTCATGATTTTTTACATGAAAATGAAAGGTGTCAGAATCAAGTTTAATGTGTTGTCTTATACTAATTACGATATAAGGAGTTGATTAAAAGTGAAAACTTGAGATTTAAAATTTTTAATTTTCAAAATTTCAAAGGGGGGACCCTTAGCATCGAACCCAAGATCTAGAGGGAAATAACTTTTTTTACAAAATTAATTAAATTTTAATGCAGAACGAATTTAGAAGCCAATTCATAATCAAAATTACATTCCGTTTAAAAATCGGTTTAGTTTTGACGAAGTTATGACAGCTTGAAGTTAGTCCGGAATTTTTCAATCAACCAGTATTTACTGGTTTAATAATTTGAATTTTCTAACTTTAATCGACAGGTGTCGCTGCGTCGTTCGAAAACTGGCCACCACTCGTGTGGCGCCACATTATTAAATTGCCGATGGTTGATGACGGCCGCACATTGTGTGCGTAGTGCAAAACCGGAGGATTTAAATGTGCAATACGGCAGCAATTTAATCGCACGGAATGCCACTCAAATTGCCCAAGTTAATGCGATACATGTACATCCGGGCTATGATCCAAAGGATAAATACATAAACGATATTGCACTGCTGCAACTGACGGAATCCGTCAGTTTCAATAATGCCGTACAGCCAGTACATTTGCCGGATCCGCTGCAGCAGACGTTGTCCAACAGCAGTGCAATTCTAGCAGGCTGGGGATTAAATGCGGTATGTATTCCCTATTTTCCAATTTCTTCCTAAATAGTTTAGAAGAAAAATGAGTTTTGGCTTTTTCAGTTTTTGCTTAAAATAATACATTTAAGGCTTAATTGCAGTCAGTAAGTAAGTTTATATACAAGATTACTCTATTTGCTTTTAGAAAAAAGTTACACTTCAACCAAAAAAATTGTTTTTTTATTGTAAAAACTACATTCGAAAATTCATTGTTCATCAAATTCGTCAAAATTCATTTTCGTTCACTAGAGACGCCTTAACAAAATACATAAAAACACGAAATAAAGCTAAATTAGAATTATTTTTAATTTTTTTCCAGTAGAAAATAGTGCAAATATAATTACCCATAATAATTAACTTTGCTTAGATATCATTTAAACTAAGATAAATTTTGTTAAAAATGAAAAGTCATATATGACACTATATGCGGTAGAGGGTTAATATTTATACCCGTTACTTATAAAAAATAAGTAAAAGGGTATATTGTGTTCGTTGAAATGTATGTAACAGGGAGAAGGAGGCATATATTCTTCAGATCAGCATCAACAGCCGAGTCGATAGCCATGTCCGTCTGTCTGTCTGTCCGTCTGTCTGTCTGTCCGTCCGTCTGTATAAACAAACGAATCTCGGAGACTATAAGACGTAGAGCAACCAAATTTAGCACACAGATTTCCATATACCTCACGCAGATCAAGTTTGTTTTAAATTTAAGCCACGCCCCTTTCCGCCCTTGCAAATCGCGAAAAACCACAACACCCACAGCTTTTAAGATAAAACGTTTTTTTGTGGTAATTAACGTTATCTATGAGAATTATCTATTATCGCACTGAATCGCATAAAGATCGGACAAGTAGAATGTCAGCTATGGCGAATTAAAGTTTTCTAAACAAAACATGTAATTTCTTTAAAGTACTTTTAAATGTATTGAAATATGTAACGGGTATCCTATGGTCGGGATCTCGACTATAGCATTTCCCACTTGTTTTTTACTATAAATATTTGAAAATAGCAGTATATTTATTGGATTAATTTCATATTTTTTTTTAGACCGGTGGCACTGTGCAAAAGGAGCTGATGAAGGTGGAGCTGCAGGTGTTCAGCGATTCGGAGTGCAGCGATCGGCATCAAGTGCAGCTGCACTCCAGCCAGATCTGTGCCGGAGTTCCCGAGGGAGGCAAGGGACAGTGCAGCGGGGATTCGGGCGGACCGTTGCTGATTGCCGGAAAGGAACGGAATGGAATTGACACACAAATTGGCATTGTTTCGTGGAGCATTAAACCCTGCACACGTCCGCCGTATCCGGGCGTATTCACCGAAGTCTCCGCCTATGTGGACTGGATTGTTCAGACTGTCGCCTCGCATCCCACTCAGGATCCTCTCAGCTCCCAGCTCTGGATTGGACAGCTGATTGTGGCGCGAATTCCACCGCCACTTTAAACCAAGGCTGCAAACCTCCAAAATTTTCCTAAAGTTTCGGTTCGGCGGTTCGAACCATAGAGCAAGACATCGGTTCGGTTCGCGACTTGGTTTATATACCCCCAGAACACAAGGTTTGGGTTCGAACCTTGGTTCGATTTCATACAAAAATATATTTTTATTGTTATAAACTTTTCTCTACATTTTGAACTAATTAAATTTTTTTTTAAGAAATCAAATTTTGATGGTAATTTAAATTTATTTGAAGATTTAAATATTTCTTATATATATTTCCAAAGTCAGAAATAATTGCGTAATACTAGAAAGCCATAAAATGTATGCAATTATTTTTTTTTCGAACCGAACCATTTATTTTAGAAAGCGGTTCGGTTTTGGTTTAGGTTCGCAAAGCAAATAGTTTTAAGGCTTCGGTTCAAATCCGTTTCGACTGCTTAAAAAACCCGAACCAAACCGCTTCTACGAGGTTCAGTTCAGAACCGGTTTGCAGCCTATTTTACTCGAAAATCCAGCGACGATTATTATATTTGAATGTTTTTTTTTTTTAAATATTTAAACAAGAATATACAAGAATTTCATTAAAATGAAAATAATATTTTAATAAAAACAAAAACAAAACTTAATTTTTTATTCAAATAAATAAAGGTAATTAAATTTAAATTTTAAAATTTTATTTAATAAAATTTTAAATAAAACTTGTTTTTATATGCTTATAATACATATAAAAAATATATTTTGTATTCACAATAATACCAAAAATAATATCGTAATTTTTTATGACGTTATGTGCATTAAATTTGTATTATTTTTTGTATAAAAAATAATGCATATACAAAAAAAAAAAAACAATAGTATTCTATTTAAAGGCATAAAACTTCAATTCTTGTTTTCCAAATTTTATAATAATTTTAAAAAGAGTTACACGTAAAATTTTCCCATTCTTCAAAAAATTTCCTTTCGAACTCACAAATTTTTTTGTGATTCCTGCTTAAATGCATTTTATTGGCCTACAAAAATTGTTCTACAATACAAATATCAACATTTATATACATAACAGACAACAGATACGATTATACGAAATATATGATAAATATTATTCATGATGTTGGATTTTCCAATTCCTCAGGGTTTTCCACTTCACGCATTTTTGTGTAGGCCAAGAATATAATCCACATTAGACTGCAAATGCTGACGAATACAACACGATTGTGTTCGGGAACGAGGGAGAAGTTAATGGTCTGGACAAAGGGCCAAACGCAGAGACCAACCTGTAAAGGATTAATCATATTATAGTTACATATATGTCAAAAAAAAAAAAAACAAATGCATCTAGAAAAGATACTGCAAATTATAATTAAATATTTCATTGACATTGCAAATTTTGTTATTATAATTGATAATTAAAATTAATTACAATTTCGACATTAAATTTAAGTAAAAAAATGTCCTGATAAATGTAAAAATTTTAAAATAACTAATATCAATGGATTTTCCATTTTATTGACGTTGAGAAAAGAAATGCCAATAATATATTTTTCTATTATAATTGCAAATAATAAAATTGACATTAAATTTTAGGAAAAAAATAAAAAATTGTGATAAACCAATTAGTCTATATACCTTATAGGTGGGCAATGCCTTCTGCTTGGTTTCCTCAACGGCCTCGGAAAATGTCTTCAGTTCCAAAAGACTCATGCCCATAAAGAAGCTAATGCAGGCGAACGGTCCATAGGAAACTTGTTCGGTTATAGCCTGAAAAGTCAAGATTTTTATTACAAAGCTGGAATCATTATCAAAAGGACTATCCGCTTGGAAATCGAATCAGTTTTGATCCAGTTATGACAGTTTAAATTTGGTCAGACTTTGGATCTAGCAACTTTACAAGTCAAAATTTTTGATAGATTTGTCATGATTTTTTACATGAAAATAAAAGGTGCCAGAATCAAGTTGAAAGTGTTGTTTTATACTAATTTAGACATAAGGAGTTGATTAAAAGTGAAAACTTGAGATTTAAAATTATCAATTTTTTAAATTCCAAAGGGGGGACCCTTAGCATCGAACCCAAGATCTAGAGGGAAATAATTTTTTTTACAAAATTAATTAAATTTGAATGCAGAATGAATTAAGAGGCCAATTTATAATCAAAATGACATTCCGTTTGAAAATCGGTTTAGTTTTGACAAAGTTATGACAGTTTGAAGTTGGTCTGACCTTTGACCTAGCTACTTTACAAGTCAAAACTATCGTTAGATTTGTCATGATTTTTTACAAGAAAATTAAATGTCTCAGAATCAATTTTAAAGTGTTGTTTTGTACTAATTACGACATAAGGAGTTGATTAAAAGTGAAAACTTGAGATTTAAAATTTTCAATTTCCAAAATTTCAAAGGGGGGACCCTTAGCAATAAATCCAAGATTTAGAGGAAAATAATTTTTTTTACAAAATTAATTAAATTTGAATGCACAATGAATAAAGAGGCCAATTCATAATCAAAATGACATTCCGTTTAAAAATCGGTTGAGTTTTCACAAAGTTATGACAGTTTGAAGTTCTTCTGACCTTTGACCTAACTACTTTACAAGTCAAAATTTTCGTCTCTCCCTCTCTCTCTCTCTTCGTCTCTCTCACTCACCTTGACAATGCCGATGCGGAGACTCGTCTGTGGCCACATAGCGCTGGAGAGACGCACCCAAGCGTAAAGAGTAGGGGCAACATAGAGGCCCCCAAAGAGGCTGTAGCGCAAGGCGCGTGCCCAATCGTAGGTCTCTGTGAATAGGTAGAGTATATATTAAAGGGTAACTCTTAAAAAATGCAGATAAACTCACTCAGATTACGTCCTTCCAGAGTTTGTTGGATCAAACAGCCTGTGGGCCATAATAAGGCATATGTAACGGCTCCTTTAACCATGGGATGCAACTTGCCCTTGGCCGACAGATGGCGCTGCAAGCCAATTAGCTGTCTAACAACTTGGGACGCCATTTACAGCCAGCGGCAAGCGGCAACAACAATGCAATTTCCTTAAAAACTATTAAAACACAAGAAATTGCATTTCATTTCTCTCTCGCACTCTCTCGCTCTCTCTCTCTCTCTCTCTCACTTGTTTAATCATATTTGCAAAAATCACTTGGCAACGACGGCGAAGGCGAAAACAACAACGACGGCGAATTCAAAGATTCCCCCCCTCAAAAAAAAAAAACCCTGAGACACAAGGTCACTGTCACAACGCACACACAAACACATACAATCATACAGTATGTCTTGTAATTATATTGACAAAGACAACAAACTTGGCATATTTAAGTTTATATTTCAAGACTGCAAACCTCCAGAATTTTGTAAAAAGTTCGGTTCGCGAATTGGTTTATATACCCCCTGAACCCAAGGTTTGGGTTCGAACCTTGGTTCAGTTTCATACATAAAAATATTTGTATTTTTATACATTTTTCGCTACATTTTGATCAAATTAGTATTTTTTAAATAAATAAAATTTCGATGATTATTTAAATTTATTTGAAGATTTAAATATGACTTATATTAATCCAAAGTCTCAAATAATTGCGTAATATTAGAAAACCATAAAATATATGTAATTATGTATGTTTTTTTTTTTCGAACCGAACCTATTATTTTAGAAAGCGGTTCGGTTTAGGTTCGGGTTCGCAAAGTAAATAATTTCAAGGGTTCGGTTCATAATACGGTTCAGGCTGCTTAAAAAACCCGAACCGAACCGTTCCTACGAGGTTCGGTTCAGAACCGGTTTGCAGCCTTGTTATTTTTATAAATTCAAATATTTTTTGAATATTAATATTTAGACAACAAAGAACAAAATTTGCATATTTATATTTAATTTGAAAACTTCAACTATTTTTTGAATATTAATATTTATCAAGCAACTTATTATTAACAATATGTAAATAAACTAGAAAATGTTTTTATAAATATGTGCAATTTTTTTTTTAAGTTTGTCAAAGCAATTACTTAACATACTGTATGTCTGTTTCTGTGCTTGCACGTGTGCATTTAATCAGTGTTGGCAGCACAGCTTATTCCCGCTATAACTGGCTTTTTTTTTAAGTTTAATCATATATGTTTTGCGCTTTTTCATAACAAATATGTGAACAAGCGAATTTTGAGTAACAACATAAATTTTCGGAAATATTTAATGTCAGAGAATATATTTTACAGACATGTTTTAAAACTTTTTCCAAAATGATTAATTCAAAATGCATTTTAAGGACACTATATTCTATTTGAAAATGATTTCATTTATAGTTATCGGAGATGTTCTTTTTTTCTGACATATTTTAAAGTAACAAAAATCTGCCTTCAAAATTATTAATAACATGCAAATAATTAAATTATTTTAAAAATTTGAAAACTATTTTAATCTGCATGTTTTGACAGATTTTATGGTTGGAAAATTTAACCTTTTTTCGGGATTTGATTATATGGAAATGAGGCTAGTAATAAATTGTACTTGCTTTTAGTTTGTTATCTTTTAAGAGATAATCGCTTTTCCTTTGGATATTATCAATGAATCAGTTGAATTAACATCTAAATCTCACAATGGTTGCACAAATACTAAAAGCTTTACATTATTTTCTTATTTCAAGCATTAAAAGAGAGCCAAAAAAAAAATTCAAAAACAAATTTATCTCATGCAATTGCAATTGATGCACGATCCGTAAAAAGCTTTTCCGTTTCCGTGTTTTTCTCAATTTGTAGAACAGGTATTTAAGGGGAGAAATTGGATGCTGTGACACTTTGTTAAATGCCAAAACAAAATTACAAATAATAACCATAAACTTATGAAATACCTACGAAAGACAGTATTTACAAAAATTGTTTGGACGCTGTCGAAAAATATTGCTCAAAATACGATAATTTGGGCAAAATAAGACTAGGAATTACTTAAATTGTAAATAAAATTTAGAAAACCAGAATTAATAATTATTACAAATATTAAAACTACAAAAAATAAAAATTAGCAACAATTATTGTGAAAAGAAAAGTTAGGACGAGTGAAAATCAAAAGAAGCATTAAAAGTCGCATTTTTTTTCTTCTAGCACAAAAAAAAAACATATTTTTTCGAATCAATTATTTCAAAATTAATAAGATTTCAAAATGCGATAAAATCTTAAATTTTTTGTTTGACAAACGATCAAAGTAGCGATAAGACCTAAGAATATCATTCCTAATTTTGACTATTTCTAATTTTTGTTTTAAAGATAATCAAATCACACAAAAAAAACATCTACAAGTGGTGAAAGTCTAGGGACGAAAGCATATTCTAGTCCCAAAATTTCTGATATCCAATTTTGTGACGAACAAATTTAAGTTAAATATAATATTTTAAATCAAATATATATATAAATATTTATCAAATTTCAATATTTTTCTTGTTTACATTTTCAAATTTATGTTTCCTTTTTTTCCTTAAATTGGTTTTCTAAAATTGAACTTTTATTTTTTTATTTTTGATTTTGTAATTCCATAAAAAAAATTCGAAATTCGTATGAAGTACCATTTTGACGAAGACAATCATTAATAATTAAGTTTAACTATTAAGAAACTTAAATACAATATATATTAAAGATAATATAAAAATATATTTTGCTAAAGTTTAAATATTACATTTCTGTGTTTAAATTAAACTTGTAGAATGCTATTAAAAAAAAAAAATAATAAATATAAAATTTGTTTTATGTAAAAGTAGTGGGACAATTAAGCTGTGAGTCACTGTATTTTATTTTGGCTGCCTTTATTTTATTTATTAATTTAAGTTACCTCTGTTTCTAAGAACAAATTAGGTTCAATGATTTCTATAAATAAAAAAAAAAACCAATTTAAAATATTGTATTTCGTCAAAACAATTACTTGCCCAACTGTATGTATTTATGCATGTATGTATGTATTTCATGTGTCATAACAAATTTTGTTCTGTGAATGATGAATGAAAATGTTACACACATACAAACACAACTAAATATACATACATATATACATACAAATGTACATTTGTTTATGTAATTTGTGTTGTGGAAAACTTATGCAAAATGCCATGTGATTTATTTAATAAAATGCTCAAGATAATGTTCATGTTTATGGCTTAAACAGCGAGAGTGAGAGTGAGAGAGCGAGAGAGAAATACTTGCTAGTCATCGCACATGCAGCAACAAAAGCAACAACAACAATTCCAATTCGCCGTCGCCGTCGCTGTCGCCGTTGCAGCTTTGCAATTTCGCCTACTTACATATATATGTATGTATGTATGCAATTCCTAACATACACATACACATGTGTGTGTTTGTTTATATCTCTATAGCGAAATACTACGTAATTATAATTTATTATTATGCTAGTTTGTACTTTAGTGTGTGCATAAGAATGCTTGATTACGGGACGCACAGTCTCCGTTACTGTTTTTTACTGCAAATTGTTGTCAACTAAACTCAATTGTTTTTTTTTTTTTTTTGGTCAGCTGTTCTCGGCGTCTGTCACATCATGGTCAAATAGTTAACAAGGTAACGTATTTAGCTATCACAGCTGTCAGTTGTCAATTTAGCGTTTTTTTTATAGCTAGTTTTGGCTATTTCTAAAGTTGAAATCACGGCTGCCACACTTGGCGCTTTTTCGCAAAAACTGGATCTTTTTTTTCATTGGAACTTTTTTATTGGAAATGGTTTTTTTTTTCAAAAACTGTGTGCATATTTTGACAAGGTCTAGAAAACATTGGAAATAAAAACTGAAAAAAAAATTAGCTAGTTATCTTCGCCAATATATTTTTGGTTGCTCTTTCACTAAAAACAGCTTTTTTTCTTTAAGAAGTTGGCAACGCGGACCACAGCAATTACCGGTGACAGGGCTGTTAACAAAATATTGATGTAACAATAAATATTATTTGAGATAATATAATTTTAACAATTATATTAGTATTAAACAAATATTAACATTTATATTTACATCTGAATAACTTACATGAATAAGTCACCTTGTTAATAATACCACCATGCAAGAGATGTTAGCCAAAAGCTTTGCGAGCTTTAATTATTTTATATGTCAGACATTGCTACAAGGTGTATATTTATTTAAAGAATATAATTGTAACAAAGATATTGGCCTAAAAGATTTTCTGTTACTCGTTTTTGTTTTTAGTTGTTGTCTCGTTGTCGTATTTTGCATTAAATATTTCATTGCCTGACAAACGGTCAGTGTGTGTGTGTGTTGTGTGAAGTTAGTGATGGCAGCCTATTAGTGATGGCAATGCAGAAAGCTCGCATTACAACTCTGTCCGTTATATATTTAAATAGGTTTTGTTGGAGACTATGGAGCTATGAATATTCAGATGAATAATATGCATATTATTGGAATTGGCATTCAGTTTTGTGCAGTTGTAGCCGTTCCCTTGAAATCCTTGCCATCTTGCTTGGTATTTTGAACAGCGGCAACTTGCTTATTAAATACAAATGTATGATACGTATTCGCCAATGCGGCACATTTGAGCGGCTCACTGCCATACTGTCGATAACAGGTGATCAATTGTTGTTCCATTAGCTCAATATCGGCTGAACACTCATTTGCCTTGGCCCATTTAACGGGTTGACCAAATAAATTGTGCACACGATCCAATGTCTTGCTAAATTGCAGCTCTTCAATTTCCGTTGAGCGTCGTGCCCATGATGCAGCGACATCTATCGGCTGTTGATGCAACTGCTGCAACTGTGTTGATTTTTCAGCTTTTGTTGTTGTTGCTGCTGTTGCTGTTCGGCTACAATTCTCACAGACCAGGGCTGGATTTGCTGCTTTCTCCGGTTTGGTCACACTCTCGACGCGCTCCAAAACTTCGCGGCTTATTTGAAATGGTGAAGTATTGGACATTTGCACGGTTTGAGGCTTGCTGTTGCTTGCGCCCATATCGAATTCTATATAAAAAAATTAGTTAATAATGTCGTTACGAGATGCGTATTAAAATTTTTGTTGTTTCATAAAATTTAATATATATACATATATAGCCAGATAACTCAAATTTAACTCTGTAATGTTTAGAAATACATTGCGTCCACTACGTGACACAACAAATGTGAAAAGTGTTTTACACCAACAATCACCTTACCTAATATTAATAATTGAAATTGTGTAATTTAATATTAATTCCTTATGCATAAAATAAACAATTGTTGAAATGTATTTGAAATTGCGCGCCATCTTTGTTTTGTTTTAGTATTATTTTGGTTGGTTTGACACTTTTTTTTTGCCTCTGGGCACACTGTTTACTATTTTTCCCTGCAACGAGTTGGCAGCTCTGTGTGTTATTATTATTTCATCTACAAAGTTGGCAGCCCTATCTGAGCAGTAAATAGAGAAGCGTGTAAATTATTTATTTTTATTTTATATATATTTTATATGTGAATATTATCATAGAAAATGGAAGATCATGCAGCAAGTAAGTACAGAAATGAGCCGACATTTCCAATGGACAGCAACAATAACAATTGCCATTTTGCAGCGCCAACGAAAATGATGCGTCGATTTGTTGCCAGCGTCGACGAGGGAGACGTGCGCAGGGAGCTCAACGAGGGCTGCATACTCAACATATTTGCGCGCTGCGTTAAAGGCGTCGCTGCCGTCAACGGTTTTATGCGCACGCAGCTCTCGGGACGTTATAAGCATTTGGAATTTAAAAATGCCAATTTGTGTGATGCAACACAGGAATTAATGCTGAATAATCGTTATGAGCGCAGCTTTCAGGTGCTGCAGCGTCGTCTGAACGCCAAACGCAACCCTGGATTGAACGACGTTGCACCAGGGCTGCATCAACGCGCCGAGAGTGACGACGATGCGGAAAGCGCGCCAAAGGTCACGGATTCAAAACAGTTGGCAACACCTACAAAGCTGCCAGCGGAATCCATAAAGCTGCAATATATTGAATCGATTGGCGTGCTTGAGGCACAAAATGACGGTGACGATGGCGGCATCTCATTTGAATCGCCATGCAAAGTAAAGCTGACATTGGGCTATCGTTATGATTCGTCCGATATATGTCTAGTTATCTATGAGAAAATGTCCAGCCCAAGGCGATTACGAACTTGGCGCTCTCTACGGCAAGTGCACACCGATGACGAGGAGGCGGGCGAAAGAGAGCGAGAGAGCGGAGAGCCGGCAACGCGCTCAGTGCGACGTGCTCTCTTTTCCAGTGGCGCCGACTGCGACAACGAATCCGATGACGCCATTGGCTGTGTCAATCAGTCGGCCAGTGTTGACAATACTCCCACTATCGTTCCCAATTCCAAGCCAGGGCTGACACCGCGCAAGCGTCTGCATAAAAAGGATCCACATAAAAACTCGAAACGCAGCATGCGTTTTTAATCGATTATCAATTGAATTTTCAAATTCAATAATAGCAAAATTTTTTTTTTCATTAATTTCCATCATTGTAATTATACCATCTTATTGTACAAAACATACAAATTGTACATACAGAACTATGTATGTGTTTTAGAAGACTGATGTACTTATGAGATATAGTTACCAGTTTTAATGTTTATACACGAGTTTTACATGTATACAAAAATTAACACTTTGTTTATACATATTACAATATCAATATGTAATATATTTATTTTGATAAGTGTTGCGTTAATAAACAAGCAAACATACAAGACATTTATCATCGACAAATTTTAATTAAAAAAACCGATCCATTGATATTTTTAAATTACAAAAATTATCGAAATAACCACATACTGTAAAGGTACCCCTGAAACATATTCAGATTTTGTTATGCCGATCAGCTGATCACCACAGTTCAGACAAAATAAAAATAAAATCTGGTAATTTTTTTTAAATTCGCGAAATCAAATTCAAACCAGTGGGTCGTTTCCGAAAGTGATTCAGCTTTGCTTGAAGCAATTCAAAACCAACTCAAAATCTGTTTCAGGAATATCCCACCTGTTTGACAATTGCAAAAAGGAAAGGACATAATAAAAAGGAAAATTATATATAATATGTGATATAATATAATAAAAACGAAAAAAAAATATGTGATATATTTAATATAATTTTCCTTTTTATTATGGCATATGTTTATGTCTCTTAAAAGTGGTTAAAAAAGAAAAAAAAAACAAGATTAACTTTTGAGTTTAACAGCTTGTGAAAATAAACGGACGATCATTAGTTTTTATTGTCAAAGCAGTTACGTTATCTTAATATCAAAACTGACTTCGTTTCAGGAACACCCCAATTGGTATGCGTATCGATTCATAGCAATGATCATGCAAATATCGATATGATGAGTAGTGTATTTGCAACCCTGTGCAGTAGAAGCGTGTGTGTCTTTGTTTTCCCGTTTGTTTGAATTTTTTGGCAACGCGTACTTAGTTTTAAATGAATATGAATATATTTAACAATACTGATCTACTTCAACTAAATATGGAAGATGTCAATATTTGCAATGCTGATATAAATTGTGAAGATCTATTTGGTAAGTAAGATGGCATTTTTTTCAAGTTGTTTTTGAGTTAACAAAAAAAAAAAAAAAATGCGCCATTTTAGCGGCAGCCGCTTCCAACAACAACAAGGAAAACATAAACAATGATGCGCTTCCATTAAACTGGAATAATGGCTCAATCAATAATAGTCGGAATATAATGGAAAATGCTGATAAACATGCATATTATAATAATAATAATAAAAATGACAATGTTCATTTAAATAATTGTGAGGATTTATTGGGTACGGCGTTCCAGACAAGCGTTCCATTCAAGTCGCAACTGGAACTGGAAGCGGTGAAATTGGAAAAGCCGCAACTGGAACTGGAAGCGGTGAAATTGGAAAATCTAGAAATAATAAATATAAACGCTGATAATTTAAATAATTCTGCAGATAGCATTGGTAAGTAAAATGCCTTTTGTTTATTATTGTTTTGAAGTTAACAAAAATATGTTTATTTTTTTGTAGCCAACAAGGAGAACGTAAAAACTGAAGTCGTACCTTTAAATTGGAATATTGGCGATAATTATGAATGTGATGCCGTTGATGATGATGTGAAACCAAAGCTGAAACTTTGTTGGTCCATTTGCCAGAGCAAAGACACTGAGCGCCATGATAATTCAAATGCTTTGGCGCCAAAAGCGTACAACTATCAGGAAGTCTATCAGGACAAAAAGCAGCGAGCGCTGCGACAGCGGGCAGAGGAGGAAAGAAAAGCGCGCGAATTTCATAGCAGACCAGTGCCGAATTTCAAGGCAATGCACAAACAATTGGAACAAGTGCAGATTGTGCACAAAATCACAGTGCCCATAACACCGGAGACCGTTAAGCATTCCATATCATACAGAGAACGGCACAAGACACAGGTTAGTTCTATCTAAATACTATTTTAAATTATGCAATTCGGGGCCTAAAAGTCTACGCAGGAACAAAATTCGGACGATGTTGCCAGATTGGCGCGCAAAACAAAATTGGAGATGAGACCTTTTCACTTGCGTGCCGATCAGCGTGTGCGTGAGCGACGGGAATACGATGCATCGGTTCAGCAAAATATGGCACTAAAAAAGAAAGAGGTAAATTTCGTTAATTGCATTTAAATTAATTAAATAATTAAATCAAATTCGCAATCAATCATCGCACACGGTCTTATCGATAGATAGTCTCAAATTGCGCTAACGACTCGCTTTTGCGTTTGCTCAGAAGTGTTGCCAGCTCTTTTTGTTTTTGAGAATAGCAGCTGTTTCTTGCTGGAAAGCAGCCTGAAAATATCTAAAACTGCAAAGCACAACTTTTTTTTATTTCTTAATTTATTTATTTAAAAATTTTTTTTGTGTCGAAGTCCATATTCCAATTCAATAAATTTTTAAAATAGTGAGATTTTTAGCTAAAAGAAATGTTTAAATTATTCTAAGAATCTAACTTTACAAATAGCTAGAACTAGCTATAAAATAGCAAAGTTGACAACAGTACTGCAAACACTTTGAACATAGTTGTAAATAGCGTGTTATCGTTAATCGACAGTCTCAATATTGCGCCAGCGACTCGCATTTGCGTTAGCAGCTGCAATTTAGCAGATGGTTAAATTAAAAGTTAAAACTTTATCGTTTTGTTATAGTTAAAAGCGTGTTTTTTTTTCAGTATACAAATTTAAACAATATCTTTTTAGTTGTTGGGCTGGCAAAGTGTGAAACAAAGCGCATAAATATATAAATTGTAAATACACACACGAATGTACTGCATATCACATACATATATGTATGTATGCCATACACGTACTTGTTGTTTGTGTTGTTGTGTGGTGTGAGTCATGACGTTTCGGTAAACGGACGGCGTAGAAAAAAAAGAGTAGTAATATTTTGTGCATTGCATAAAGCGCACAACGCGTGACTCGTAAAAATATATATATTGTAACAAGTGTAAAACAAAACAGAAATTGAAATTCAAGTAAGCCTAAGGATTTACAACAACAACAACGGCTATAAATACATAAACACACACACGCATACACGACAACAACAACAAAAAGTGTTAGTGGGAGCAGCAACAACAACAAGTGTAAGGAGAGCAGCAACAGCAAGAGTAAGCAGCGCAGCAGCAGGAGTCAAGAGAGCAGCGACAACAACAACAACAAGAGTAAGGAGAGCAACAGCAGGAGAGAGAGCAGCGACAACAACAACAAGAGCAAGGAGAGCAACAGCAGGAGAGAGAGAGCAGCGACAACAACAACAGCGCTGCCGTCACTGTTGGGTTGAAAAGTATACAAACAGCAAAGCAGTTGATCAGTAACTTTAAAAAAGGATACAGCAAATATATATATATTAAAAACAAAAAAAAAAAAACTGTAACAGCAGTAAAAACAACAACTAAGCAAAGTAGCAGCAGCAACAACAACAACAAGAAGAAGTGTCTTAGTGTGTGGGAGCAGCAACAATAACAACAGCAAGCAGTGCGTTAGTGTGTGGGAGCAATAGCAACAACAACAAGCGCAAAGCAGAGCAGCAAGCAGCGCTGCCGTCACAGTTGAAGTACGCAGCAAGCAGCGACGCGACGCCGCAGCTCGCAGTCAGCGTCTGTAAATATATATATAACTGTAATAAAAAGCTAAGCAAACGCAACTGAGCGCAACTTTCGCTGCAGCAGCAACAACAACGACAACGACAGTAACAGCAGCAACAACAAACAGAAAGAGAGAGAGAGCAACAAAATGGTTGATCGTCTTGTCAACTCGGAGCTTAACACCCGTCGCATTGCCAATGTGGAGAGTTGCTTTGGCAGCTCTGGCGTGCCACTCGCCATCCCTGGTCGCGTTCTGGTCGGCGAGGGCGTCTTAACCAAAATGTGCCGCAAACGTCCAAAATCTCGACAATTCTTTCTATTTAACGATATACTGGTTTATGGCAATATTGTCATTGGCAAAAAGAAATATAATAAACAGCATATAATGCCATTGGAGGAGGTATCGTTGGAATCGATAAACGATAACCAACAATATCATAACGGCTGGTACATACGCACAACAACAAAATCATTTGTTGTCTATGCTGCCACATCGACGGAAAAACAAGAATGGATGGCACACATCAATAAATGTGTGGAGGATTTACTGCGAAAGAGTGGAAAGAAACCGGTGGAGAATCATGCGGCGGTTTGGGTACCAGACGCGGAAGCATCCATTTGCATGCACTGTAAGAAGACGCAGTTTACGTTTGTGCAACGGCGACATCATTGTCGCAATTGTGGTGCGGTTGTTTGTGCCGCATGTAGCAGCAAAAAGTATATGTTGCCACAGCAGAGCACAAAGGCGCAACGTGTGTGTGATGCATGCTACACGCGCTTGAGAGTTGCCACCTTTTCGGATGCGGATGTGGATGCTGATGTGGATGCAGATGTGGATGCGGATGCATCCCTGCGCAGTGGCGGCAACAATAGCAAACTGAATGCCAACGATAGTTCCAACGATGACGATACCGATGAGGATGCTGCCGATGCGCAGCACGATGAGCCGCGTTTCTATGGCGATAACGGCATGATATCGACACAGATGGATGATTCCAATGCGACAACGGGGAATTCCCTTCCAGTCCAAACAACAACAACACCTGCAAACGCAATGGCAAACGCTTCCAATAACTGCTGAGCAGTTGGAAAGCAAACAAAAACATTTCATTGGAAACCTGGAAAGTGAAAACTGGATGACTGGAAGCAAACTGCGAAACTGGATTATTTTTTTGGTACTTTTTAACTATAAATAAGCCATGTTAATTTGGGTTTTGAGGCAAACAGGGTTGCATTTTTTTGCGCGGCAAAAGCTGGCAACTCTGGCCTTTTTTTCGAAAACTGATTTATTTGTTTTTTTTTTTTTTTTTTTTGGTAGTTTTAACTATAAATAAGCCTTGTAAATTTGGGTTTAATGCAAACAGGGTTGCCAACACTGCCGCAAAAGTCGGCATTTCTTTTGGCCTTTTTTTCTAATCAAAATGGATACAGTATGCCAAGTAATTGTTTTGACAAAGCACTAAATTCACAGATTTTATTTTTTTTACAAAAAATTATTCGATATTTGATTTATCTTCATGATAAAAAATACAAATTTGATTTGTCAAAGCAATTATAACGGCTATATATATTTGATTTTGACATGAATTTCTATCAGTTTTGTTGATGCTTTCATCAAGTTCAACATAGTTATAAAATTCATTATTAGACTCCGCATTTTGAGTTGAAATATTTTGTGTTTTAAGTTCTTGATTAGAAAAATTTGACTATATGAAATTTTGAAGAATTTTAATAGCAATCAGATCAGATATAATTCAATAAAAATAATTTTGTTTCTGAATATATTATATTTTTAAAGCATTATTGAATTATAATTTTTTTTTAATAACTCTGATACATAATGTACTCGGATTTTGTTTATATTTGATTTTTCTTTAATTTCAAAATCTCTGCATTAATTTTTATGCTAATCTTATCGGTATGTTTGCTCTTCCCGCCGTTTATCATTGTTTTTTTTTTTTTTTTCATTGTGAATTCCCCATCTATATAAACTATATAGAAATGCATATATATGTTTTAACATATATATAGTTGTATACAAGTAAATATTCAGTTACTCCGGGGCTTATCTCATGCTGCTGTCGGTGACTGCAAGATTCTAAGAATTCTCTCATGTTCAATAAATAATATACATATTTAAGTACAATGTCAAATTGCGCTTAATCACATTATGATTCATAATATTCAAGAGATAAGCGTAATTCATAATTGAGATGAGCGTATAAAAGCAACTTAATAAGTTTCTATAAACTTTAAATAGTCTTTATATACTATGGTCCGGTTTTTCAATGTCTCCTTGAATTTTATCAAATATATATATAATATAGTTTCACATTAATTTCGATACATTTTACGACAAAATATCTCTGCTATAGTTATAAAATCGGCCCTTTGAATTATTTATTATTATTATTTAAGCACTAAATCTTCCAATAATTTGAAATCATTTCATTTTCCAATTTCTTAAATCAATTACTTTATCATTTGAGATCGAGAAATTGTTTTCACAAGCGATATTTTTGTTTGTTAATAATTATTATTAACCTTTGCGGTTTATTTATTTTTTTTTATACCAAATATGGTTCGCTCTATTTATGTAAAATTGCTAATTTCAGCTTAATATTTGCTTTAAATAATTTTTAAGTAATTCAGTTGGTCAAAATTCCAAGTTTTATGTTTATGCTTATAATATGGTTCATCTATAAAATATCTATTGAGTTGTAGTGTCCAAAGTAGGCTAAAAAAAATACTTTTTCCTATTACATGTACTACGTAAAAAGTATTTTATAGTGTACTTTATCATAATTTTGGACAACACTGCTATAGATGTATTGCTTCATTATCTACATACTATATACTCAAATAACTTGAGAACAAATAGTTGAAATACAGCTGGTTAATTAAAACAAGCAGCTGAACATTTAATGGGCATAGAAACCTAAATAAATAATTAACACCTGAAGTGTCATATCCGTAGTATATATATACATAAATATGTATATAACAACTGGTTAAAATATTTCTACATGTTATTGCCTATAGGAATTTTAAAAAATATTAGTAGCAATAGTCAAGGAATTGTTTTGATAAAATAGGAAATTTACACATGGACTAGATGAATTTAGTAATTTGTTGTCTTATTATTATTAATTTAAAATTGATTTTAATTAATGATATTAATAAAATTTATATGCACAATGAATTAAGAAACTGAATCATAATCAAATTGACATTCCGTTTAAAAATCGGTTCAGTTTTGACAAAGTTATGAGAGTTTAAAGTTGTTCTGACCTTTGACCTAGCTACTTTACAAGTCAAAATTTTCGTCAGATTTAACATGATTTTTTACAAGAAAATGAAAGGTGTCACAATCAAGTTTAAAGTGTTTTATACTAATTACGATATAAGAAGTTGATTAAAAGTGAAAACTTGAGATTTAAAATTATCAATTTTTTAAATTCCAAAGGGGGGACCCTTAGCATCGAACCCAAGATCTAGAGGGAAATAATTTTTTTTTACAAAATTAATTAAATTTGAATGCAGAATGAATAAAGAGGCCAAATCATGATCAAAGTGACATTCCATTTAAAAATCGGTTCAGTTTTAACAGAGTTACGACAGTTTGAAGTTGGTCAGACTTTGGATCTAGCAACTTTACAAGTCAAAATATTCGTCAGATTTAGCATGATTTTTGACAAGAAAATGAAAGGTGCCAGAATCAAGTTTAAAGTGTTGTTTTATACTAATTACGATATAAGGAGTTGATTAAAAGTGAAAACTTGAAATTTAAAATTTGTAATTTTCAAAATTTCAAAGGGGGGACCCTTAGCATTGAAATTGAAAATCAAGTTCTAGAGTGGTATTAATTTTTTTAACAATTTTAATATAATTTAAGTACAGAATGAATTTCGTAGTCGAAACATGTTCAAAATAACATTTTGTTTGAAAAGCTTTTCAATTTTTCTGAAGTTATGGAAGTCTAAAGTTGTTTCGACTTTGGATCTGGTTCAAAATGTTTATCGGTTATATTTGCGGTATTTTCTTAGCTGTTTTCTTGTTATTGTTAAACAAAGCACTTTCTCAATAAGTAATAAACGCAATTTGATTATTATTTTATGGCATCTAAAAATATATTTGAATTCTTGATAAAAACCTCGATTTATTTTTGTTCATTTTAATCTTTTGCAGAAAGACGAAGAACGCAAGCAACAAGAATTGGAACAACAAAGAGAACTACGAAAGAGGACGGAATTTAAAGCACGTCCAAACCCATTTAAATAATTAAATAACTAATAAATACAATTACAATATACATGCATAGATATTTCTACAAATAACACAAAGAAAAACAATAATTAGTTAACATGTTTCTCTTATCTTTATTTTTTATTTTATTTTTTTTTGTATTCAAATGTTTTATTTATCTTTAGCAATTTTCCTTTTGATGTTTATGTAATTGTATTGAAATCATTGTATTGTATAATGTGTGTGTTTAGGAATCGAAAAAGGAGTTGGGATTTGCCTTTAAACACTCATTTTAATTTATACCCTATATAATATATATATTTTGCAATTTCAACGCGTGCGTAAATTGTGATTCAAATTTAAATTGGAGCAAGTCGTTCAATATTTTTGTAAATGTTATTAATCTTAAGGAGATCGAAAAAGAAAAAACAAAAAAACAAAATTGAAACCAATTCTATCAGAAGATTTTTCATTCATTAAAATACGGGGTTACGGCATGATCATCTATATACCTATGCAGATGTATAGTTAAATAGACAAAACATACATACATATATATCATTATCAAACCTACTTCTTTCTTTTTTTTTTTTGTAATTTTTACAATAATATTGTCCAACTAACAATAATAAATATACCAATATTTGATTTTTAATGAGAGACCGATCGATGGAATAAATGGTTTTTAAAGTATCTTTAACTCTAAGCAATAAATAACTGTTTTCTATTTGTATAAAGTGAAATAAAAAATAAATTTATTATTAATTTTCATCTCTACTTTTTTTTTAAAGGAGGTGAGGGAGGGGGGAGGATTGAAGAAGAAGTTATATGTATTTAAAGGTGAAAAAACGTTTTTTGTTTTAAAGTTTTGCCTATAGATTTTAAATAATATCCAATTGATGTGAAATTCTCAGTTATTTTTATGCTCTACTTAAAAATTATACTTACAGAAATTGAAAAAAATTATGTATATTTGTAGCTAATTTTTGAGCCTGATAAATTTAATTTTATTTTTTTTTAAATAGATTGATAAAATAAACAAAATAGACTCAACGGACGCTAGATATATATATTTTTTTAAACGTAATTTAAAAAAGCCAGAGTTGGCAATGCTCGCTATTTTCGATTATTTTTCAAAACTGTCGATTACATTGTATTATTTATGTACCTTTATATGATAATTGTTGTTCAAACTCTTTTAATGCATTCCAAAAAATTTCTTAACTTAATTTCGCAAATCCTCTAGCCCTGTAATAATCGATAAATATATACAATTCAAGTTATGTACAAAATGCCTTTGCACTCTTCTTACCCACGCAAATGCTATACACCTTTCTCGCTTCCGCATCCATGAGTATACGACGTCAATTTGTGTTTTAAACTTTTCATCTTATGTTGAATAAGATTATCGATATATCGATAAAAATAAACAAATCCTGTGCTTACAATATTTTATCATGCTGCACTGTTCTTACTTATGTAAATGCTGCTCTCACGCTCACACTCATGAGTGTCTAATATATCGATATTTACATACCTAGCTATCGATATCTAAACAACTTGTGTTTACAATTGTTTATCATGCTGCACTGCTCTTACTCATGCACTGTACGCCTCTTTCGCTTGCACTCATGCATTTGCAGTTCATGGTGAATTTTTTTACAAGGTGACAATTGCACATAGTAAATATCAGGGACGGTAATTGCTGATTATAATCATAATCATAATTATTTTATTTTTTTTTTTCATTTTAATTGAAAAAATCATTCATCTTTAGATCTTGAAATATACCAAACAATTTTCTTTAAGGGTAATTTCTCTATGATCTTAAAATCTATGATTTTGATTATTTAAAGCATGTTTTGAGCACAAAAATAAAACTCAAGAAATAATCATTATTTTTGAGCAAATATAAAACTGAAGCTGTTTTTATTTTCACTAGGAATACACATATATAATCTTTTTTTCATGTTGATTTTCATTGTTTAATGAGTTTTACGTTTTTTGCTCAAAATTAATGACTTTTTTTTTAGTTTTATATCTTTTGCACTAAAGTAAAATAGTAAAAATCAAAAATATATGGTTATTTCTTGAGTTTTTTAATAAAACTTACAATGATTACAGTCCCCGATTTTTGTTATAAAAATAGACAAGTAATTCTTATTTTGGACTTTTATAATAAAAACTGAAAAGTTATGGTTTCATTTTTTAAAAAATATTAAAATATACTTAATTTTAATAATTAAAATGATTTTTTCCAAAAAAAAGAGGTCAAAAATAATTATTATCAGCCCTATTACAGTTTTCACTTTCGGCAAGATTTGTCGATAGTGAAAATCTTTAGCCTGTTCTTATAATCAATCTGTAAATATTTTGCGTATTAAATTCTCTCTGAGTTGATGAATTTAAGTGCAATAAAGTGATAATATATAATTTTAAAATGTTTAGCTCAAATGTAACGTAAAAAATTACTTTTTTTGAAATCGGATATAAATAAAATTGGAATAATTACGTGCCCTGGTTGATAGAAAAGACGTGTTCAATTTTTGAGAAACATAAAAGATGTTGGTATTTATTTCTGTTGATGTTGTAGGGTCGCCTAGGCAGCCGTTTAGAACATTTAAAACATTTGGGCCGTTGTTTTAGGTTTAGAACTGACCATCGCTACCCCAGGAGGTCTTGACGGCATCCTCGTTCCAGTCCTCGACACCGCCGACGGTCTCGGCAGCGACCTCATCGGCCCAGTTGGTCGTCTCCTCGACGGGATGATCGACAGCCTCCTCGATTTTCGGTGGTGGCAGCAGCTCCTTGGCGGCGGCAGCCTCCTCCTTCTCCGCCTCCTCGGGATCACGGTAGAAGAAGAGATCGACAACGACGGGCCATTCGGTGGTACGGGAAATGGTACCGCGCAGACGGAGCACTTCACGGGCCAATAGCCACCACATTAGACCAATGGAATGGGGCGACTTGTTATTACAGGGTATCGCAATATCAATATAACGCAATGGTGAATCCGTATTGGTGAATGCAATCACTGGGATATTGACATACGATGCCTCCATAATTGGCTGATGATCGGTATTGGGATCGGTGACAACCAATAGACGTGGCTCACGGAATGCGGGCTGAATCTGATTGGTGAATGCACCAGGAGTGAAACGACCGGCAATAGGTGTTGTATCCGTATACTTGGCGAACTTCAGCACAGCACGCTGACCAATCGGACGCGATGAGATGACAAACACCTGCAGAGAGTGCCAAAGAGAGAGAGAGACAGCATTAGTCGACAGTGTTGACAAACACAGTTTACAATCCTTGACATTACATTTCATTTTAAACACGTTGCAAAATCAGCAGTGAAGTTGAAATCATTGCATTTCATACCCGAAAGATAATAGAAAATTCATCATGTGCAATAGAGCCAAACAAATTAGCGATATATTAACGATAGTCGTCGTGAAATAGCTATCGTTCAAAGTATAATTAGTGATAAGGTGAAATACTAGAAGAAACTGTTAACAGTTTGAAAACAGTTGCAATTAATAAAGTCACCTTGTTACTAAAATACACCATGCTTGGTATTTTTTTTTTAAGCGATATATTGAATTTGAAAATACTATCGATCAAAGTGTAATTAATGACAAGGTATTAAATTAGAAGACACTGTTGCCAATCTGAGAACAGTTTCAAATAAATAAGTCACCTTGTTACTAAAAACACCATGTTTAGTATTTCTTTTTTATCGCAACACATACCAAATGTATATCGACAATTCGACAGCTCTAAAGCGCAACGTGTTCACAATAAAAAAAAGTGCAAACAATTGTTTACAGTAAGTCAAGTAATTATTTTGACAGCGAACTTTAAATGCACATGGTTGGGAAATAGTTGAATAAATAATAAAATTAAAAATATAAAACTTTGTTGTGCATTTTCCCCCCCCCTCCACATTTTTCGCAGCTTGTCAAAATACTCACTTGCACGCACTGTTTAGGTACTCACATCGGATGCATTCTCGATGGCAACAATGGCGCGGGCAGCGAGCACCAATTTCTCCCATGTTTTGCCCAAATTGATGATATTGACGCCGTCGGCGCGACGCTTGAAAACGTATTGTTCCATCTGGAAATTGACGTTCTCCGAGCCCAAATGGGTGGTTGCGACCAACATTTTGGTAATGTCATCCTCCTTGAGGGACAATATATCTAAGCCTCCCGACATTTTAACGTGAAAGAGTTACGAAACCTGAAAAAATATATAAAAATCAAATATTACAAATTGTATCCAAAACGCACATAACCTCACAAAATGTGTACACGTGCCACACACACACACTAGTAAAAAAAAAAAGCAGCAACAAGTTAATAGTTTAAGCATTTTTATAACTTTCAATAGTTTTGCTTATGTTTATCATTATTAATGCACATTTTTTTCACTAGTTTTTTATGCGAGTTAAGGTCTGGAAAATATTAAAAAAGAAAAACAAGAATACTATAACTCACGTTCTGGATGCCGCTGGGAGCGTTGACGAAATGGACGACTGTCAAAGCAGCGTGACTCGAGCTGGCCGAAAAAGTGGGCTGCCAACTTGTTTTTATATGTAACTATATATGTCGAAACAAAAACACAGGTTGGCAGGCTTGATTTGCAGTTCATATTGTGATCACAGTGCCACTTCATAGCCAGTGCTGCCAGACTAGCTTATTTCAGGCTTGGATATTTGAAAATGATATATTCGTTACTGCTAGATCACTATTCACCAGAATACTTTAATAATCTAACAATCATAAAATGATGGATTTTCTCCTGATGAATGATTGATGGAATGCTTAGCTTAAATTAATGTTATTATTTCTTTTAATGGTAATATCATCTTAAATAAACAGAACAATTTGGCGCGAAATGTTTCATTAAATCGAAGATCAATAGGTCAGATGTAAAATAATGATAATAAGTTGCAATAATTAAGAATCCTATATTAAATGAGCATTTATGTTCTTTTGCTCATATTGGTGGCCACTTAGGTAAATATCGCTCATCTCTATTATCGATATTAGGTATCGCATGAAACTGCATATCGATTTATTATTTGCTAAGTCGCTCGCTGTCTATGGGCAGCACTGTTGCCAGAACAGCTTTTATTTATCGGTTTTTAGCAGGCTTAAAAGTTATTTAAATTATACAAAACACCAAAATTCTAATATTTAATTTGTCTTTTGGTTTACATTAATGCTTAGTTTATTTTAGCAATATTAATTTTTATTTAACGTCTTTTCTTTATATTACCTTATTCAAATTCAGCTGTTTTTAAACGGTCGATTTCTGGCTAGTGTTGGGCAATGAAAAATTCAAACGAGCGAACAAGCTCACTGAACATGCTTATCGTGTGTGGGCCAGTGTTGCCAACTCTTTGGCTCATAAAAAAGCTAAATTAGCCTTCGAAAAAAACTAGAAATAGCCTGATTTTTTTTTTAGCTAAAAAAAACCGCTAGAGTAGTGAAACGATATTTTTATTGAATCAAGTCATGACAGCAACTGTTTTCGCGGCGTAGTTCGTATCTATAAAAATGAAATTAAATGTTACTAATATTATAAAATATAAGTTTTTGTTTGTATATTTTAGGCATTTTCACCTTACATTCGCGATCGATTTAAAAATTGTGAAATACCTCGTTAGTGATGGAATACAGCTCGATTAAATTGATTTCATAGTTAAGATCGATAAAAATGTAATGCTCTTTTGACTTATCGATGTTTTTTGCCATTCAAATGGAAAAAATGCTATGAAATATTTAAGTGTGGTCTCGTAAAGCATCAAAATACATGAAGTTCCAGATAGCTTTAAAAAGATAAAATTACGCCAACTTTGCTTGAAAAATAGCTATAATTCCCGCTAGCCGCTAGTTTGGAATTTATCCCGCACTTGCCAATTGCAACCCGCTAGATCTATCGGGGAAATAGCTAAATTGGCAACACTGGTGTGGGCAACAAACAAAGAAAATCAAATATCAGCGAAATATTTACATATACAAGAATTGCTAAGAATGCAAGTAGTCTTTGATTTTATTTGTGTATAATTTAAGTGCATGGAAAACAACGAAATAAAAGTATGTTTTGGTTCGGTATTACGCTAATGCTTTAATTTAATAGTTCTCTACTTATTTTTTTAAATTTAAATTTAATTTTAGTTTGAAATACGACATAAAAAGCTTATCACCAAAAAATGCCTAGAGGACGTAATTACTTTCGGGGTTTCATAATACCCGTAAGGCGAGTGCATTCCTCTAAAGAAAACTATTACTTCAAAGAGGAATTGGCCTACACGGAAGATCATGTGTTGGTAAAGAATCTGTTTTTAATGAATATCAAAGAAAAGCTGGAGGTGAAAGAGATTCAAAAACATTTCGAGACATTTGGATGCGTTGAACAATTGCATCTGTTTGCAAGTGGAAATAATAATAAGAGATCTGGCTACGTTGCCTTTGGGAATCCCCGTCATGCTGCCAAAGCATTGAAGATAAAGTTCCATAATATCAATCAATGCCAAATAACAGTTAAACCCAGTGATAGTTGGCTTCAACCAGATGCCGAGAAAATGCCGAATAAACCGGAAAATGTGGATCCCAATGAGTCACCAGCTGCCATTATGAGTTTAAACGATGATTGCCTTGAACATATATTCAGAGAACTATCGATAACTGATCGCATTCACTGTGCACGCACCTGTTATCGTTTTCGATGCATTTATGAACGAATATCGCCATCGCTGGACAAATCGATCGATTTTCAAATATTCAATGAAATGACTGTGTGGCTAATGCGTGACTTTTTTCAACTTTCCGGACGTAATATAAAGCAAATTGAAGGCACTATTCCACGTCGTCATTGTAATCGATTGTGCAACTTTCTTGGCAAACATTGCATTCATTTACAGTCAATGATATTGAAGAACACCCGATTAACATCGTACAACATATTGAAAATGTTAGCAAATCTAAATAGTATTCAAAATCTGGAATTACGTGATTGCTGCGATACCCATGGGGATTTACTTTTGACTAACCAACTAGAGCATTTGAGCCAGCTTAAAAAACTTTATCTTTCCCATGGTATTGATTTGAATGAAACGCATTTATACAGTTTGCCAGTTTCTCTTGAATCGCTGACATTAGAAAGCACAGAATTTCTGAAGGACACGAAATTGTTGACTATAATATTTGGCAGGCTACCGATGCTTAAGGAATTAGAATTACCAGACTACACCCTCGAATCACCCTGTATCGAGCAACTTATCAAAAACAATTGCTGTGTATCTTTGGAGACTCTCTCCATTGGCTTAGATGAAGATCTCTATCTTGATGATTACAAACATATTGCCAGTCTACCAAGTCTTAAGAAACTAAAAATTAACATCTTATTTAGTATATCTGTGGTGAACTTGACATGGCTGGTGGAGTTTACGTCCAAGCAGTTGGAACATCTCGAGATATGTGGATTTCTTAAAGAGAATATCTATGGCAATAACATTCCCAAAATTGCTAAACTGACCTCATTGCGCACGCTGAGTTTGGCAAACTCTGAAATCTCCGATCGTGGATTAGCGACATTATTAACACTGCAAAATTTGACTGAAATTGATATTAGATGTAGTAAGCGAATCACGGATAATGGAGTACTCCGACTAATCCTTGCCTGTCCCAAACTGCAAGTCTTACATCTGGAGTATTGCAAACAACTCACAGAAAAACTTCTTTATGATATTATTTCGAATCTAAAAGATAATACGGATCGTGCTCTTCCTATTAAACTTTTTATTACCGAGTATACGAGCGGTTATAATTTCAATGCACTAAATGTGACTGCCAAGAATATAATTGATGTTATATGCTCTGATGACATTGATTTATTGTTATTTTAATTTTATAAAAGATATCTTTATTCGAAAATTATAACAATCCTACAACATTTATGGCTTTCTGATTTGTTTATTACAATTAGCAAACAATATTATGAATATATATAAATATCAGTGATAACCAGAACTTCAAAGGTCTTAAAAGATTTTTTAAGTAAAGAAAAACATTAAAATCCTACATTTTTCTTTTGTGTTTTGAGTGCATTTATGCCTTACCTATTTTATGCATTTATTTTAATGCTTTCAATATCGTTTCTTTGGATATGTATTTTTAAATCTCTCCCTTTATAACGGTCAAATTTATTAAATAAGGCATTTCTAAAAATTTAAAAAAAAAGGCGGAAAAACACAAATTGACAAATGACAGTGTGAAAACAATTTTTCTTAAAATTTTTATAAAAATTTTGCTTACAGAATAGTATATTAAGAATAATAGTAAATTTGTATATAATGCTTAAGTTGCAATTTTACACACTAACAGCTTCTTTATTATCTGCGTCTTTTTTTTAAGCTATTTTAGTGCATTACCTTTAATTCTAACAGCACTTTTTAAGCTGTCATCCATCTGGGACATTTTTAGTAATTATTCGGAATTAAAAATATAGTTATTAAGTTATACATTCTTGAAATGCAAGAAGCTTTTGACATTATCCAAATTAAAATCACCACAAAATGTAAACAAACACCAAGTGTGGCCAAATAATGTTATCGAAATGCACGATCTCACATGTTATCGAAATGAAATCAAAACGAAATCAGCCTCAAACCTCAAACACTTTTCGTATAATTTTTTTAATTTGCCTGGCAACCCTACACATTTTGTATGGAGCAGCTGTAAACAGCTGATCGGCGAAATCAAATTCGTAAAGAAACCAAATCAGTATCGCTTTCAGAATACCTACATTATTTTAATGCTAGAATTTGAAAATAATTTTTTTGTTTTGTTAGCATTTTTTGTACAATTTTTGGAACTTCTTCCACTGTGGCACAAAAAACTGATAGCATTTATAAATAGAATTAACATTTATTTAATGTAATTCCCAATTACAAATTTTCATTACATTTTTTATTTTTTTGACTAAAAATAAATAGAATTGCTCGCCGTTACAAATTGTGATCCATTTTCTTAGACGTGTGGCAACCTTGAATAAATGTTAACATTTTTTTTTATGTTAAAATTTTTTTAAAAATGTCATATATTTATAAGTGTTAAAAATTTAAAAAAATCTTAAACATTTTGAAATGAGAGAATCTTGATTTATTTATTATAATTATATTATTTTTAATAATTAGAAAATTTATTCTTGTCTCTGGTTCTAAGAATAAGTAAATAAAAAGATATTTTTCTTAATTAACTTTATGTTATATACTATAATATATTTTTTAATGTATAGACCAAGTAATCACTGGTCGTAAATGTATATTATTTGCAATACATTTATATTAATAGTAATTTTGATAAACAAATAACAAAAATTCAAATAGTTTCCGATGTTTTTAATCCTAAAATGTAGAGTTTTCTCTTATGGTTACTTAAAACGTATTTAAAAAATTGCATCTATTATATTTCTGGAAGCCAGATCCGCATTTAGTAGTGTAGATTCATTAACTTTGGTGCCGTACATAAATAGTTTAATGGGAAGTGGACGATTATTTTTTGGATTGTTTGATAGTTTCATAATAATATCATAGAGAAGTTTGTAAGTAAGTTGCTCGCAATAAGTCAGATCTAAAACCTGTAGTTTGGGACAGGCAAGAATCATTCGGAGTACACCATTATCCGTGACATTTCTACAATGGGTTATATTGATTTCGGTCAAATTTTGCAGAGTGAATAGCTCCTCTAAACCACGATCGGTGATCGCATCGCTGTACGTCAATGCCAGAGTACGTAATGCGCTCAGCTTTCCAATCATCTGAAGAGAACCGATATCGATGGAGCTGTCAGCACATAGATCTAGTTCAAAATGTTCCAACTGCTTGGACTTGTACTCCACCAGCCATGTTAAAAGCATTGGTCGCACTAAATTCCAGCCAGGATATATGTTCAAGTGTAGTTTCTTAAGATTTGGTAGCCTTGCAATGTGATTATAATCAGAAGGCACTACATCATGCCAGCCAATGGAGAGAAATTCCAAAAATTCGCAGCAATTCTCATTGATAAGTTGCTCGAAACACGGAGATGTGGGAAAAAAGTACGGTATGTGCAGTTCTTTAAGCAGCGGTAGATTCTCAAAAATTTTTTTTATCAACAATTCCGGACTCTGCTGTAAATCGCACTCATTAAAAGTCAGCGACTCAATAGACTTTGGCAAATAATTTAAATGCTCTACGTTAACCGAATACCACTCGGTAAGTTTCAGTTTCTTAAGCTTATTCAAATGCTGGATTGCTTTAACTATTTTAACTATTTTCAGATTAGTTACTTCGAACCAATCGATTTCCATTGACTGTAAATTAATGAAATGCTTGCCAATTAATTTGCACAAGAAGTTATAGCGATATATTGGTGTTCTTATTTGGATTTCCTTAACATAACGTCCGGAAAGTTGAAAAAAATCACGTATTTCCCATGCAGTCAATTTTTCAAATAATTCAAAGTCGATAGATTTGTCCAGTATCAGTGACATTTCCTCATAAATGCATCGAAACCGATAACAGGTGCGTGCAAATCGAATGCGATCAGTTATCGATAATTCTCTGAATATTTGCTCCAGACAATAATCGTTCAGTTTCATAATGGCAGCACTTTTCTCATGGGGATTCACATTTTCCGGTTTATTCGGCATTTTCTCGGCATCTGGTTGATGCCAAGTATAACTTGGCAGAACTGTTATACGGCATCCATTGACACTATGCAACACTGTCTTCAATGCTGTGGCAGCATGATAAGGATTCTCGAAGACAACGTAGCCAGCTCTTTTGTTATTTTTGATGGGAAAGAGATGCAATTCTTGAATGGATCCAAATGTCTCAAAATACTCTTGAAGCTCCTGTTGCTTAATTTCTTCTGCGATATTCCTTAAAAACAGATTCTTCACCAACACATTATCTTCTTTCGTGTAGGCCAATTCCTTTTTAATGTAATATTCATCAAAATACGACATTGTACAGTTCTTCTCAATTCTTCAAGCTGCGAATAAAAAATAATAATTAAATTATAATAATCAAATAATAAATAAAGTCTATAACTACCCTATTATGTGGATTATTTCAAAATCACGTGTTTTCTATGCCAATTTTGATATTTAATAGCTACTTCTGGCTATTTTTAAAGTTCGATGGCTAGACTAATTTTAAATTAGTTTAGTGGGAAATCTGGCTATTTTAAATGTATATTTAGCAATGATTTTTTTCTAGCCACTCTGTTATTGTTTCATCTCAAATTTCCGACATAGTGTCATCACTATGCGTCGATCTTTAGTTCCACTAAAAACAGCTATCAGCTGATCGACGAAGTCAAAATCTATGTAATTATCGGGGGAATTCCTGAAACTGATTCAGATTTGCTTGAACCAAATCGTAATCAAATCAAATCAGATTATGGAATATTCTAGATAATTTTTGCACTCTGACACTTAAAACAAGTCGCTCTTTTCATCAAAAGAATCAATGTTTTTCCAACTCCAATTCTGTCGATCGTCTTGCTGAATTTCGGATTGTGTAGATGAAATTATCGTATATTTTAAGCAAACCTCTGATATGTCTATTTCATCAGTTTACACACACACACATACACACCGATTTGTTGCTCGAAATTATGAAAAAATATGACAAAGAAAATTAAGAAGCTGACTTGTGCGTTCAGAGCTGCCAGATCGTTTTAATTGTTCAGTGCTGCCATGTTTCGTAATGAGTAAGCGCCAAAATTTAAGGCAAGCAGCAAAAAACGGGTTGACAATTTCCAAAAAGGGCTTAAATCTGAAACTTTGAAAGCTGGAAAATTTAATATTAGTTTTTTTTGTCAAATTTTTGGATTCAATTAAATTTAATAACAAATTTTCAGCATTCATAAAAAAGTTTGCATTTATTTTTATCTAATTTCAATTTGGAAATTTTCACAAAATTGTTTATTTCTTGCCGAGTTGTTGCCTAACAACAAACGACATTTAAATTGCGCGCCATTTGCAGCTTTTGATAATTCATTTTCAAAAAGGGTGGCAGCTTTGAATTAAAAAAAAAACATTTAGTTTTAAGTGTCTGGCAACACTGTCAGCAGCCTGTGCGCTAGAAAGCTAACTGCTATGCGTTGCAAGACAACCAGTATTTGAGCCAGTATTTTAAATTTGAATTTGAATTTGAATTGTCGATATTTTGAGTTGAAATAAAACACAAGTAAATTGTTTCTGTTTTTGTATACACATTTATTGCAAGTTTGTTTTGTTTATATTTTTTGTAATGCATGTTTCGATTTTTGTTTTGTTTTGTTTTGTTTTTGACCACCGTGTAACTACCACATCAATGCATATTCGATAATATTGATTCATTTGTTTTGTTTTGTGTTTTTTATTATTATTATTTTTTTTTTTTTTGGTTTTGGAATTGTGTGTGGCTTTATTTGTGTGTGTGTGTGTGTTTTTTGCGATGCCAATATGTGAATGTATTTGTGTTTCTTGTTCAGTTTTTTTTTTTTTTCGGTTAAAAAAATTGTATTCCTTTTTGGTTTTTATGTGGTATTTTGAAATACTTTTCGTTGTTGGTTTGCTTAATACCAAGACAACAATGCATATTTCAATAATCTGTATAATTACATTATTAGTTTTATTTTTATTGTTATTTTTTTAAATTTTTATTTAGTTTTTCATTTCGTCACGTGCATTAGTTTAAAAGGAATATATATAAGTATGTACACACTTTCGAGCGAGCTGTGTATGTATTTTGTCTGAGTGTGTATAAATACACTTAGAGAATTTTAATGTATGATGATCAAATCAAATTGTTGTTTTACTATGCGCGCGCTTTTTCTCTGAGTGTACGTATGTATATTTAAATATTTAATTTATTTAAATTCCATGTTTGTTTGCTTTATACATTTTTTTTTTTATTAATTTTTTAATATATTTTTTTTAATTTGCTTTTGATTTATTTAGTATTTTTATTAAACATTTAACAAAATGCGCTCATTATATTTATGTATGTATATGTGCAATGTATTAATGTGTGTGTTAGGGTTGTTGATAATTTTCAAAAATAACAATTTCAATAATATTTGAATGTGAAATAAAAAATATCGATAAATATCAAAATATATAAGTCATACTATAAATTAGTCGTGCTTTAAATTCAATAATATCGATATTAATGTTATCGTCGGCAAAAATATCGCAAAAAATGTCTATCGATATTTTTTTTTTATCAACATGCCTAGTGTGTGTGTGTGTGTGTGTGTGTGTATGTGTGTGTGTATGTGTGTATTCGCCCATTTACATACTCATTCGTAACTTAATAACATTTATAATAATACTTAATAAAAAAAAAAAAATAACATTTTCAATACATATATATATATATATATATATATACTTGTACATAAAACATTTTGTGTATTCCACGAGACTTAATGTAATTTTCATTCGTTTTTATTTTTATTTTTAAATTTAATTGTTTTTGTTTTTGTTGTTTTTTTTTAGTTTTTGTGTTAAATTACTAACTACTTATACAATGTAATGTTAACTTGTTTTACTTGTTTTAATTTGTCCGTAAAGTTTTTCATGTTTAAATACTAAATTGTTGTTGTTGTTGTTCTTGTTTTTTTTTTCGCACACTTTTCTCTTTCATACTTTCATTGTTTGCTCTTTATTCTCTTTCACTTTCCTCGGCCAACTGGCATCTTCCATCTCGCTCTTGACGCTTACGTTTTAAATGTGAACAATTTTTCTTAAAAAATATATACGTAATAATTAACATTTCACTATGTTTTTTTTTTGCTTTGCTTTGTTTTTGTTTTTGTTTTCTCTCATTTCTGTTTGTTTAGTTTTCTCCGTTTTTTTTTTTTAATTGTGTATAAAATATTTTTACTACAAAAAATCACTCTTTGCAAATAAAACTCAATGCATGTTTTTTTTTTTTTTTTTTTTTGAATTTCTGTTAACATTTGTTTGCTTTACTCATTTTTTTTTTAAAAAGTTTTTTTTTTTAATTTTTAGTTTTTTTTTTAGTTTTGATTTGTTGAGATAACAAGCTTAAAGCGATTACATTCAGTAAATATATAGATCAACAATCCAATTATATAGTATGCAAGTAGTACGAGTGTGCATGTGTGTATGAGAGTGTGTGTGTGTGTGTGTGTGTCTACAAATATGCAGGGTCTAAAATAGAAATTAAAAATAAAAAAAAAAATATTATAATATTTAGATATTTAGAAATATAATTAAAAGATCTTCTGAAAATCCAAATAATTTTGTATTTTATTTTGTTATTTTAATTTAAAATTATATTTTGAATATTTTTAAATAAATATTTAGCTTATAGATGGAATAAAAAGTAAAGAATAAAGAACGAATTGAAAATAATTATAATATCAAAAATAAGAAGTAAAATTAGTTTTTTGAAATCTTAAATTCAAGTATATCAAATCAAATTATTTCAATAATTTATTTCAATTTCGGATAATTTCAAATATTACCTATTTCCGGGTTAGGATCCCCGCATATATGCATAGTCTTGAGTTTTGTTGTTTAGTGTTCTTGATGTACGTATTTGTTGCTTAAATATGTATTTATTTATGTGAGCCAATCGATCAATTTGTTTAAATAATTTTTTTTGCTTTCGACACTCTAAACATTCAGAAGACACACAAACAAATATCAACACAAACATTTAATTATTTAATTGTTTTCATTTCCTTTCCTTAAATTTTTTTTACACTAACCATTTTTTTTTTATTTTTTATTTAGTTAAACTTTTATTTAAATTGTTGTGTTTTCATGATTTATACTTTTACACAATTTTCAGTTTTAGTTAGTTGTTCTTATTAGCTTTCTAAGTGTGTAAATTATTTTCAATTCGTTTTGGAAATTTAGAAACTATTTTATTTTGGTTTATGCTGTCTCTATTTTGTATCCAGAAAGAGAGTGAGTGTGAGAGAGAAAGATATATGTAAAGAGAGTGAGAAAGCGTTTTTGAAGCTAATCAAAAAATGTAAATATATTCATTTGGAAAAAAAGTGGTTTTTGAAATCAATCAATAAATATGTATATATTTTTTAAATACTAAACGAGTTGAAAATAATATTTTCAATTACAAAGTACCGAATTTTATTATTCAGTATATCAAGTTATTGTTTTGTTAAACTATAAAATTCACATACATATTTAAAAAAATATCGTTATTTTCAATCGAAAAGTTAATTTATATTTTAACTTGTACTCCAATAAGTAAATAAATATAAAACAACATGGATAATTTTATAAATAAAATACATTTTTATTTAAACAGTTTGTTGTCGATAAGAATAAGTAAAAAAAAAATAATAAGCATAATAAAATTTAAAAAAATAATAAAATCAATAAAAATATAATTCAAAGATTTTGAATTTTTTATATATTAGTACAATAAGTGATTTATTTTCACTGTCAAAACAATAACTTGACTAACTGTTTTAAATAATTTATTTTTTTTTATTGTTTTTGTGTCAATAAAATGCTGATGAATACTGAATTCTGATAATTCTGATAGTTTAAAAATTCAAAAAAAAAAAATTAAAAAAACATTATAGAATGATATTGAATTGAATTGTTTCAATAAATATTTTTTAGTTAATATTCTCTTAGCACTTTCTCGTCATTTGTTTAGTTTTAAATTGTTGTTTGTTGTTTGTTGTTTCACTTGTTTCTCAAAATCAGGAGTAAATCGAATATATGTATATATGTATATGTATATATAAATATCAATAAATGTATAAATATGTACGTGTATATGCAATAACATTCATATCGTAATCATAATAATTAAGTAAATACATACATATAAATATGTTAATGTGTATATCTTTAGCAATTATTCACTTTGTTTTAAGTTTTCTCAATTTTCTTCATTAAATCTTGTTTTTTTTTTTCCTTTTTTTTTAAATTTGCCCAAAAGCTTTTGGCATTTGAAACATTTTCTAGTTCGGCAGTTCCAGTTCCAGTTCCAGTTCCAGTTCCAGTTCCAGTTCCAGATTCAGTTGATTTCAATCTGTTCTTTTTATAACATTTCACAATCGATTTATTGGTTTTTGTGTTTGTATTTGTTTATGTATATAATTTATGATATAATTAATTAACGAGTAAAATAATGTTAATTATATTTTGGGCTCGTTTCACATTTCAATTAAATAAAATCAATCAGGGACCGTAATAATTAAATCTATTTAAAAATTAATTACTATTTTTAGTTGTTGATTTTAGTTTTGTTGATTGCTTTTTTACACCAAAAATTAATAACCAATAAATTAAATTTTTGTTTAAGAACCGTAGCATAGATTTTATTTTATATTTTTATTTTAATATTAAAAAAACTACAAATGACAAAAATTAGTCTTTTTTTTAAATAAAAAAAAAATAATATTCATATTTAATGTATACCTATAATTAAAATTTAATAATCCCATGATTTTTAAATAAATATTAAAAATTGAAAAATAAATAAAAAATCAAATTAAAATAAAGTTCTTTCCTGTTTGCCATACAGCAAAGGTTTTTCTAAGATTTTTTCATTTATTGAAATACATGTTTTTTTAGCTTTGGTTTTTTTTTTTAACTCATTACACTTATTTGCGATCCCTGAAATTAACAATTGAATTGCATTTGCTTTGCGCATTGTTTGTTAACATTTAAAACTTAATTTTATACATATTTTTATCTATTTATTTGGCTTTTCATTCTCATTGCTTAAACAGGGACTGTAATCATTATAAGTTTTATTATAAAACTCAAGAATAATCATTATTCTAGGAGTTTTATTATTTTACTTATGATTAATTTGGAGCAAACAAAATAAAACTCAGGAATAATCATTATAATAAAACTCATAAAATAGTAATTATTCTGTGGGTTTTATTTTTTTGCATCAAAAATAAAACTCAAGGTGTTATTTTAACCTGTCAAATTTGAGTTTTATTTGTGATTCAATAAAATAAAACTCATGAAATAATCATTATTCTGTGATTTTTATTTTATTGAATCAACAATAATGATTATTCCTGAGCTATGTTTTTTTTTTGCACAAAAATAATGAGTATTTTCTGAGTAAAATAATAAAACTCATAAATCTTAAGATCGTGGTAATATGACATAGATAACACTTAAAGAAAATTGTTGGTATATTTCACGTTTCTTTATAATTACTAGAAGTAAATGATTTTTTCAATTGAAAAAAAAATAAATAATTTACTGTCCCTGTGTATAAATGTTATTCATCATTTCAATTCTGAACTCTAAACTCTTAATTTCTCTGTCTGTATTTGTTGCCATGCCTATGTGTATGTGTGTGTGTGTGTGTGTGTGTGTGTATCTGTGTGCGACGCTTTGGGCTTTGCTTTAATATTCATTTTAGTTGTAGTTTAATGTTTTTTTAATTGTTTATGTTTTTTTGTTTTATAACTTTTAAAAAGCTTTCCGTTTACATTTATTTGAAACATCTCTTTATTTGCCATTGGGCATCATTTTGATTAAATATACACCTATATTTTGTATATATACGAAGAGTTTGGAGAGTTTTTTTTTGTTTTTTTTTTTTTTAATTTTATTTCATTAGTTTTGTTTTATTTTTTTTTTTTACATTATTTCCTTATGTTTTTGTTGTTGCTTTTGTTTTTATTTGGTGTAAATTTGCAATTGCAGTCCGTTTAGTTTTTCTGCTTCGTCAATTTTTAATCGTAGCCTTAAAAAAAAAAAAAAAAAAAAAAAAAACAATACTTGACAACCGATAAAAAAACATTGCTCAATTGTTTGTTGATTAAAATGCATAATACTTGTTGTTGTTGTTCTTGTTGTTTCACTGTTATATTTTGTTGTTGTTGATTGGGTTTTCAACTATTGGTAAGACTTAGATATTTAAGATTAGGATTCATATGTGATTCATTCCAATCGCTTCAGAGCACCGTCTCCATTTCGGCAATTTCCGTTTTGTAAGACCTTTGATTTTTCAAAAATTACAGCGGTGATTTCAGCGGTGATTTCAGTGGTGATTTCATGGGCAGCGGTTGCAGCAGTTATCGAATGGGAAATATTTAAAAAAATCCAAAATGTTAGTTCATTCGAAATGCACATAGATATTTGCACTTAAACATACAAGTTGAATAAATCATGCAAACTAACATCAAGATGATATAGGAAAGTTTAAAATAAATTCTGTATGAAATTTGATGTTAATAAACCCGAATTTCGCAAAAAGTTGTCTTATTGCAGGATAAAATTGTCTCAGCTATGTTGTGTGAAAATTTCAGCCTTCTTGATCTTATGGTTTGAGCTGTGCTATCATCAGTGAGTGAGTGAACAATTCAGGACAAAGAGTTTTATATATTTGTATATCTGAGAGTATCGTTAAATATAACAGAATAATAATATTAAAGTTTAGATAAATCCTTCCCAACTACAAATAGATTATAGTAAATATATCTATCATCAGTGAGTGAGTGAGTAATTCAGGACAAAGAGTTTTATATATTTCGATATTTCAGCGTATCGTTAAATATAACAAAATAATAATATTAAAGTTCAGATAAATCCCTCCCATCTACAAATAGTTTATAGTAAATATATCTATCATCAGTGAGTGAGTGATTAATTCAGGACAAAGAGTTTTATATATTTGTATATCTGAGAGTATCGTTAAATATAACAAAATAATAATA
The DNA here is from genome assembly GCA_951394115.2 of Drosophila phalerata. Taxonomy (NCBI): domain Eukaryota; kingdom Metazoa; phylum Arthropoda; class Insecta; order Diptera; family Drosophilidae; genus Drosophila; species Drosophila phalerata. The sequence goes on along the minus strand of OX596006.1, from coordinate 48,573,152 downwards.
TTAAAGTTTAGATAAATCCTTCCCAACTACAAATAGTTTATAGTAAATATATCTATCATCAGTGAGTGAGTAAATAATTCAGGACAAAGAGTTTTATATATTTGTATATCTGAGAGTATCGTTAAATATAACAGAATAATAATATTAAAGTTTAGATAAATCCTTCCCAACTAAAAATAGTTTATAGTACATATATCTATCATCAGTGAGTGAGTGAGTAATTCAGGACAAAGAGTTTTATATATTTCGATATTTCAGCGTATCGTTAAATATAACAGAATAATAATATTAAAGTTCAGATAAATCCTTTCCATCTACAAATAGTTTATAGTAAATATCTCAACAAATCGATGACATTAGTTCTCCACATTCTCCACACTCTAACGGTTATAAGTAATACGAGACTGAACCACTCGATTGACCTCAGTATCATCCATCAATCAATAGCTACACAGAAAAGACATTTCCAACCCAAAATGAAACCAACAAGCAGAAAGAAAATCAACGAACAACTTTAAACTATTGTTGTGAAAGTACTGTGACGTCACAGCTACACACACACATGTGTGTGTGTGTGTGTGTGTGTGTGTGTGAATAAGTTTAGAAGTTAAGAAAAAAAAAAGATGGCAAAATAAATCATTTCTTATGTATTTATTTATGATATGCTAGAATTACAAGTCCCCCCTCTGAAAATTCAAACACATGTTCATCAAATAAAGTGCTTAGCAGCAAAAGTCGAGTGTGCTCGAATATTAAATGCTCGGCATATAATCATGACAATGCTTATCAAATTATTTCTTTAATAAAAATTTCTTTAATAACACTTTAAATATTGATTTTATAGTACTAATGCAAATTATACGATTGTTTCATAATTAAAAATAGAAAAAAAAAGAATTTATTTATTTTACAAATAATACTACACATTAAAATTGTTCTTTCTTTAAAAAAGTATAATAAAGTTAAAGAATTTTAAAACTCTTTTAGTTTTTTCTGGAATTAATAAAGTCTTAAAGGTGTTAGCTTCTATTAAAAATCTCTACAGGGTATACAAAAAAAGGGTTCACAAAAGACAATCGACAGCTAACACTTTTTGTTTTTTTTTTTTTATTTGAAATTTGATTCACCTTAGCTGCAAATGCTCTTGGCGAAGTTTCAAAGTGTTTTTTTTTTATTGTCTCACGTGGAATGAATGCAAATAAACGTGTATCTTAGTATGTGTGTGTGTGTGGATAAAAGTACTCATAAGTATGTAAATATTTATTCATATCTCTTTTCTATTCTTCTACATTTATACGAGGTATGTTTAGTTTGTGCAACATCAGCAAACTGAAAAAATCAATAAAGTAATTTTCAATTTATTCATGGCTGGAAATTAAAATTAATTTTTTTTTTTTTGATAAAATTAAATAATTTTTTATTTTAGAATTCACTGTATTTGTTTTCAATTTCAATAAATTTAAAAAAAAAAACCCAAGAGCTAAGAGTCAAATTAAATTTGTTTTCAATATTTGAAAATTTAATGAAAAAATTGATTAATCCAATTTTAAATTTGTCGAGTTTTCCCGATGAATTGAAAATTCAATGTTTTTATAGGCGTTGTTTAATATTAAATTTGAAACTCAATGTTTAGTTTTAATTTACATCATTAGTTAAAAAATGTGTTGGTGTACCGGGTATTTTGTATTCGAGCACTCTCGACTAAAGATTTCCTAATTTTTTTTTTTTTATTTAGCTAAAAAATGTGTTAGTGTACAGGGTATTTCGTATTTGAGCACTTTCGACTGAAGTTTTCCTATTTTTTTTTTTAGCTAAAAATTGTGTTAGTGTACAGGGTATTTCGTATTTGAGCACTTTCGACTGAAGTTTTTCTTCATTTTTTTTTTTTTAGTTAAAAAAATGTGTAAGTGTACAGGGTATTTCGTATTCGAGCACTCTCGACTGAAGTTTTTCTTCAGTTAAAAAATGTGTAACTGTACAGGGTATTTCGTATTCGAGCACTCTCGACTGAAGTTTTTCTTCAGTTAAAAAATGTGTAAGTGTACCGGGTATTTTGTATTCGAGCACTTTCGGCTGCAGGTTTCCCACTTTTTTTTTTTTTTAGTAAAAAAATGTGTTAGTGTAACGGGTATTTTGTATTCGAGCACTCTTGACAAAAGTTTTCCTACTGTGTTTTTTTTTTTTTCTGTTAAAAAATGTGTTAGGGTATTTCGTATTTGAGCAATTTCGACGTGAAGTTTTCGAACTTTTTTTTTTTTTTTTAGTTAAAACATTTGCTATTGTACCGGGTATTTCGTATTCGAGCACTCTCGACTAAAGTTTTCCTACTGTGCTTTTTTTTTAGTTAAGAAATGTGTTAGGTACAGGGTATTTCGTATTTGAGCGCTCTCAACTGAAGTTTTCCTACTGGTTTTCCTACTGGTTTTTTTTTTTTTTTTCCTTGCATATTTTGTAGTACAGACAACTTTTTTTGGCGGTTTTATTCATGCGCTTAATTTGTACAATTTGTTGGAAAGTTTACAGAGCTCTTTTTTGTTTTTTGGTGTCATGTAGCATGATACGTGTTACGTGCCAAGCACTTGCCACACACACACACACACACCCACACACACACACACACACACACACACACACACACACACACACACACACACACACATTAATCTAAAGCGCGTGTTACACATATAAAAATCCCTCTGTCTATATAACATACAACTGAAACAAAGAAATGCTCGCAACACAGAACCGAGATCAAAGACCTCGAAATATGCAAATTTTGTTGCCAACTTTTCCACCCAGAGGGGTTGCATTTTCCCAAATCCCTAAAACATGTGTCGTTTTGCATTTTTTGGTTGATATGTTTAGATGCTGCATAAAAAACAACCGTTTAACATGTACTTTCTACCGTTGGGGTTATTATTTCACTTTGGTCTTTTCATCCTATTTTGCCAAAATAATGGAACATGTGTCGATTTGTATCTTTTTTTTTAAATCTGCTAAGATACTTAAACTATTAGATCAGTTAAGCATATGCTTTCCATCAGTGGGGTAATATAACACCTTAGAGGCGTTGAATTCCCCCTCAGGGAGGTGTAAATTGTATTCTAATAAATCTATAAATGTTTAATTTAGAAGGGATCTTAAAATTTATAATTGATATTTAAAATATTACAAATAATAGTCTTATCATAATTTTACTCCATTGTGACTTGAATGTCTTAAAGTAATATTAAAATCAAGGCTGCAAGCCGGTTCTGAACTGAACCTTGTAGAAACGGTTCGGTTCGGCTTTTTACGCAGTCTGAACCGGATCATGAACCGAACCCTGGAAATTGTTTACTTTGCGAACCCGAACCTAAGCCGAACCGCTTTCTAAAATAAAAGGTTCGGTTCGAAAAAAAAAATATTTACATAAATTTTATGGTTTTCTAATATTACGCAATTATTTGAGACTTTGGATTAAAATAAGTCATATTTAAATCTTCAAATAAATTGAAATTATCATCAAAATTTGATATATTTAAAAAAAAATTTAATTAGATCAAAATGTAGAGCAAAATGTATAACAATAAAAATATATTTTTGTATGAAAGTGAACCAAGGTTCGATGTCTTGCTCTATGGTTCGAACCGCCGAACTGAACCTTTAATTAAATTTTGAAGGTTTTGCAGCCTTGATTAAAATATCAGTTTCCTAAAATCTATTGCTCAATTCTCAGTCAGTAAGTCAATAAATGTAAATACTTAAATAGTTAGTGATTAGAAATGGAAACTACATACGAGTACAAGCAAAAATACATTCAGGAAGGGAAATTAGTTTAGATTGGAGAGGGTCAATGATTGAATGATGGCACAAATTGAGGTCAAGTTGTTCCACTAACTGTTAAACTGGTCAATTCAATGCTACAATGTTCAATGATATTCATGCCCTAATGGATTTGATTTGATTTCTTAATCGCAATGTGCCCAGATACCGTATTTGAAATGGTAACCTGGTGTCTGGTCTGGACGAGAAGGAGTTTTAAATGGGAGAGCACTGGAATCGGCGTGCTCGACAGTAAGTTGTCCAGTACCCATAGTTTTTCAGTCCTTTGATTCAGTCTCCATAAATAACATACATTTTACAAGAAAAAGGATTCTTAATATACAAAATTTTTTCTCACAAATTCTATTATATTTTTATAATATTTTTTAGATAAATAAAGTAAATATTAAATAAGTAAACAATTAATAATAAATACACTGAAAAAAACCAGCTTCTAACAACAAGAACATTCATCCTAAATATTATGTTCTTAAAATAAGATTATTTTAAAACCAATTTACTAAAACTAAGATCTTTAATCTAAAAAATCATAAAATCTTAATATAAGAATAAAAATCTTAAATTGTTAGAAAGGTATAAATATGTACAATTTCATATGAAATAAATGGTTGGTCATAACAAATGATTTTTGTCTTTTGATTTTAATTTTAAGAACATTTATTCTTAAAATAAGAACTTGGTCTTATTTTGAATGATCTTAAAACCAAAATGTGTTCTCTTAAATTTAGAATTTTATGTTCTCGACTCAATTTTTAAATTAAACATCTTGGTTCTGAGACCAAAATCTTGATTTTAGAAGATTTTTTTTTTATCATTGTATATACATGAATAGTACAAATATTAAATAATAGAAAAAGAAAAACAATTTTCAAACTTTTATGACTGGCATTAACACTCAAAGCAATTGTTTGAAGCTTAAACTTAATTAAACTATTAATAATTTCATGTATATTTCAATTATTTTCTCTGTTTATAAACCAATCATGCTGAAATTTTCAGCAATCGTGAATTCAGCAGTAAACTTTACGTGTCCCGAATTTCACGACGATAGCTTGAAAATTGCACTGGTTATACGATTTTTATCCAATTTCGGGAACGTAGGGAGGTGTAGCGATATGGTAAAATAAACGCAATTTGCGTGCAGACTATACAAGTATTGTTCCCAAATTTAGTTGCTCTAACTATAATAGTTTCAGAGATCTAAATGTTTATACCAACCGAACAAATTTTAGACAAACTTATAAGCCATTGTATGCTTTAGGTACCGGGTTAATAAACCGAAATGGATGGGGTTGGGGTCTAGATTACGTAATATTGAGAGTGTGTCGAAAGCAGACGAAACTGTATGCAAATGGGCACACACACACAAACACACACCCACACACACACACCGAAACATACACATTTCCCCTTAAGCCTCAATCCGTAATTCATAGTCCACAGTTCACAGTTTCCCACTCAGCGCGGATGTGGAACAAAACCCAAATGAATGACAACAGGAAAATGTGTCGGAAATTGTGCTGCTGGGACTATGACGAGACTGGTGTCTATACAGGGTTGCCATCAAATCAGGAAGCGAGATAAGCTAATTTAATAAAGTAATTTCCATATATTTTTATTAGTGCAGAAGCAGAAGCAGGAGCAGGAGCAGGAGCTAAATGGCTGGCGGGAATATGGTTCACATTTTGGACTGAACTGGACTGGACAGGACAGAAATAACAACACTGAAATGTTATCCTAATCAATGGCTTAATTAAATTACCACAAAGCACAGTGGCAATAATGGCTAGATTAATTCAGATTAATTTAAATTAAATTAGTATTTATTCCGAAAAAAAACTGTAAAATATATTATTTAAAAAAAATATTTAGTTTACTTAGTTTTATTGTTTAAAAATATAATAAAAATTAAAAAAAAAAACTAAAATAAAACTAAAACTAAAATATTTAAAATTCTATGATTTACTTGAAAAACACATAGGAATAAACCGACTTTACTGCTCTCTGAAATATTCCAATTAATCAAGGCTGCAAACCTTCAAAATTTTGTTAAAGGTTCGGTTCGGCGGTTCGAACCATAGAGCAAGATATTGGTTCGGTTCGCAAATTGGTTTAATAAATGGTTCAATTCAATGCAAAAAAATATTTTCATTGTAATACATTTTTCTCTACATTCTGATCTAATTACATTTTTTTTAAGAAATCAAATTTTGATGATAATTTAAATTTATTTGAAGATTTAAATATGACTTATATTAATTCAAAGTCTCAAATAATTGCGTAATATTAGAAAACCATAAAATTTATGTTTTTTTCGAACCGAACCTTTTATTTTAGAAACCGGTTCGGCTTAGGTTAAGGTTCGCAAAGTAAATAATTTCAAGGGATCGGTTCATGATTCAGTTCAGGCTGCTTAAAAGCCCGAACCGAACCGGTTCTAAGAGGTTCGGTTCAGAGTGGTTTGCAGCCTTGCTATTAATTAATAATTTATTTATAATATAACAAGATTACAGATAAATGTATATTCCTATTATTTTATAAAAGCTAAACTGTCAATTTTGCCCACTGTACAAGGTGTGGTGAACATGCTTAACGATATTACTAAATGTCATGTGGGGAAAGCATGCAAGACCGTCATGTCGGGATAGGAAGCAGGGTAGGGTGCTTTGGATGGATGGGGTGGGTAGGGTGGCACACATTAATAGAAAACTTACCACCTGTATAAATCTTGAGCGCTGGCAGCCAAACTGAGATTTCCGAGCAACGGTGGACGCTCCTTGAGATGATGATGATTCAGCAGATCGGACGAAGAGGCAAGTCTGAAAATTAGAATACGAATTTTCACATTTAAAAAGAGACTTGAAAGAACTGAAGTTTGATTATCTATAAAAGTTTTAAAAAAGAATTCCCAAAATTATGGGATCAATATTTTTTTAAAATAAAAACTAATAAACAAAAACCAAACTTGTTGTTATTTATTATTTTTATGAAAATTAATTGTGTTATTTAGAAATATATGTTTCTTGAAGTTGAAATTTGAAGTTTGAACTGAAGTTTGATTCCTTATAAAAATTTCAACAAAGAGTAACTAAAATTTTGAAATCTATATTTTATAAAACAAAACTGATAAACGAAAACAAAACTTGTTATTATTTATTATTTCTATGATAATTATTTGTGATATTTAGAAATGTTTTTTTTTTTTTAATTCAAATTTTCTAGTTTTTGCTGCTTTTTTTTCTAACCATTATTAATGTTATTAAAACTAACTTTCCTTGAAATTTTAATAATAATAATATTTCTTTGAGTATAAAAACAAGTAATGCCTAAAAATTTATGAATTTTCTTATATAAATTTCATTTTTGTTAATCCTTCATTTTGTAACCAAAATAAGTTTCCTTAATTTCATTACTTTGTTTTTTTCTTCGTGTTTGCAATTTCTACGAATGAAAATATTTGAAAAACTGTTCTCTTTGAAGACATTTAAAATTTTTGTAATAAAATTTAGGAAATTTGGGAACCTATTTTTTTTTTTTTTTAAACTTGATAGCTAGTTTTTTTTCCATGCTTCGAAATTCTATTGAGGTGTAGGGTTTTTTTTTGACGGCTCTCACCTCAATTGCGGCGCTTTGATGCCGTGCTTGTCCATGACCTTCTCCAGTTGACGCACCCGGAGTCTGGACATGTCCAGCTCGTGTTTAACCTTCCACAGGTGCGTGTCGCAAATGGGATCATTGCAGCGATGCTTTTTCAAGATCTCTGTGGCCTCGTAGACGGCACCACGAAATGTCAGTGATTTGCCCATGGACAGCGAGATAAGGGCACAGCAATGTCCGCCATCTTTTTTGGCCAATCTCTTGCGAATGTATTTGAAATAGACATGTTCCAGCAGCAGCAATAAAGCGGCCAATAGAATTCCGGCCATTAGCAGAAGAAAGGCCGACAAGAACTGCTCCAATGCCAAGGGATCTGATGATTTATGCTCCTGTTTACCCGGTCGACAAGTGCCCGTCATCCAATAGCGACGCAGTCTCTCCAAATCTCCATTGGCTCGGAACTCCAGAAGACGCTTGTTGAACATCTGCACGTACTTGGAGTTGCGACTAAAGGCGAGTCCATAGCCTGAAAGGAGAAGAGAACGCAAACATGGGTTTATCACACAAAATTGTATCCAAAAATCGATATACTTCTTGATAAAACTCTTTGTCCTGACTGAATGACTCATTCCTTGTCATTCTGGAAGCAAATAGCTAAGTGGCTAACATTTTTTACCAATACAGTTTTTTATTAATATGTTAAATTTCTTCATACCTATATATTAAACTCTTTGTCCTGACTGAATGACTCATTCCTTATCATTCAGGAAGCAAAGAGCTAAGAGGCTCTCATTTTTTACCAACACAGTTTTTAATTAACATGTTAAATTTCATCATACCTATATATTAAACTCTTTGTCCTGACTGAATGACTCATTCCTTATCATTCTGGAAGCAAAGAGCTAAGTGGCTAACATTTTTTACCAACACAGTTTTTTATTAATATGTTAAATTTCTTCATACCTATATATTAAACTCTTTGTCCTGACTGAATGACTCATTCCTTATCATTCAGGAAGCAAAGAGCTAAGAGGCTCTCATTTTTTACCAACACAGTTTTTAATTAACATGTTAAATTTCATCATACCTATATATTAAACTCTTTGTCCTGACTGAATGACTCATTCCTTGTCATTCTGGAAGCAAATAGCTAAGTGGCTAACATTTTTTACCAATACAGTTTTTTATTAATATGTTAAATTTCTTCATACCTATATATTAAACTCTTTGTCCTGACTGAATGACTCATTCCTTATCATTCAGGAAGCAAAGAGCTAAGAGGCTCTCATTTTTTACCAACACAGTTTTTAATTAACATGTTAAATTTCATCATACCTATATATTAAACTCTTTGTCCTGACTGAATGACTCATTCCTTATCATTCTGGAAGCAAAGAGCTAAGTGGCTAACATTTTTTACCAACACAGTTTTTTATTAATATGTTAAATTTCTTCATACCTATATATTAAACTCTTTGTCCTGACTGAATGACTCATGCCTTATCATTCTGGAAGCAAATAGCTAAGTGGCTATAATTTTTTACCAACACATTTTTTAATTAACATGTTAAATTTCTTCATACCTATACATAAAACTCTTTGTCCTGACTAAATGTTGCATTCATTACCATTTGGAAGCAAAACGGTAAGAGCTAGAAGGCTAACATTTCTACATAGCACATTTTTTAAATTTGCTTCTTCATAAGATTCAACTTATACCATACACATAGATAAAACTGTTTATCCTGACTGATTGACTCATTCATTATAATAATATAATAATTGATAATTATCAATCTGCAGGCAAAACGGTAAGAGCTAGAAGGCTAAAATTTTAGCACAACAAAGCTGAGGCTTGCTAAAAAAAAGTGACCTAAAAAAGGGTAAATACATATGAATAGGAAAACATATCTTGGTACTCTTCACAATTGATTGGGGAATAGTTGTAATAATTTACTTGACAAATATAATATAATATAATCTTGTATTATATTCAAATGACCTTACCAGTCATGGCATACCAGCTACCAACAGTCATCAGGCGACAGTCCTCATCCTGGGCAACCAAATAGTCCAACACGGTGCCGTCATAGATAAAGGAATCCAGATTACCATTCAGAACAGCGGCAACGCCATCAGCGACGCTTGTCTTATTGTATCTATCAAATTGCAAAGAGAATAGAGTGTTCGGATCAATTAATCATAGATCGTTAGGCAATTCGCTACTTACTGCTTCATGTAGTAGTGCATGTCCTTAAAGTACTTGTGAATTGTTGAGTCCGTGTGACTGTAGGGAATCGTGCCGTATTTAAAGGAAGGCTTGTGTGAATACGGATGCACCAAGCGACTGTCGTTGAGTCCACTGAACTCGTGGAACTCCTCTCTGTGAAGAAACATGGGTGAGTTACTTTACAACACTACCACACTACTTTTTTAGTGCAATACCTTTTGCAATAGCATTGAAAAAGGAGTGCTAATAATAATTTTTCATTGTTATTGTAAAATTATTGAAATTTTGAATTTTGTTACTTTAAAATTTTTTTTAGATATATTTTGTTTTAAGAAATCTCAGCATTGAAAATCGAAGCCAAGATTACATAAGAAGGAAAAATAATTCTTTCACGAAATTAATTAAATTTAAATACAGAATGAATTAAGAGGCTAATTCATGATCAAAATTACATTTCGCTTGAATTTTGATTCAGTTTTGACAAAGTTATGAAGTCAAAATTTTTGTCAGATTTAACATGATTTTTTACAAGAAAATGAAAGGTCTCAGAATCAAGTTTAAAGTGTTGTCTTATGCTAATTATGACATAAGAAGTCGATTTAAAGTGAAAACTTGAGATTACAAATTTTGAATTTTTCTTTTTGGCAAAACCCTTTACCTAGCGACTTTACAAGTCAAAATTTGTCTCCAATTGGTTACATGGTTTTCAACATAAAATCAAATCAAATTTTCCAATTTTCACAACATTATTTCAATGCCTATTAAAAAGTAAGAATAATGCTTATAGGTAAAAAGCTGAGAAGGGATCTGGAGTACTAACCTGGTTATCATGAAGGCGGCCAGGTTGGCAGTGTAGATGGCAAGGAAGACAACGGCGAAGAGAGCCCACACATTGGTCATGAAACGTGAGGTAAAGCCACGCGGAGAGTCAACATGAACGGCCGCTTGGAAGAGTACCGCCCAGACCAGCCAGTAGGTGCGGAAGAGCGAGAACCGGTAGGGTGTAACGTTCGTGTTTTGCAGGTACAGCTTCATGTCGTAGCCACTGGGCGAAAGCCACTCGAAGAGAAAGATCATGAAAGTAGCTGCCTGGATGGCGACGATGCCAACCTGTTGGTTTCAACAGGAAGCAGTAGGCAGGAAGCAGGAGGCAGGAAGCAGGAGATATCGGGATGTGGCAAAAGCAGAGATAGAGAGAGAGAGAGAGAGAGAGACATAGTAAGAATATTGGACTTACCGGATGAGAGGTAGCTCAAGACCAAGACAAGTTATAACTACAGCTACAGTCGAGCTGCTCGACTGTTAGATGCCCAGTACCTGTATCTTTACATGATTGATTTACTCAATATAACTAGCATAATTAAATACAAATTACATTATATCAAATCTTTCAAGATATCTTTTGACATTATCTTCCGTTATCTTCGCTTTTTCTTTACCGATTGAGCTGAAATTTTCAGGCAACTTTTGCTAAAGTGTAAACATTATGTGTTTCAAATTTCAAGATAAAGGCTTTAAAAATGCTCTTCTTAGATGATTTTTCTCTATTTGTGAAGGCGGAGGGGGGTGCGGTTAAATGCTAGAATAATCTTGATCTGCGTGCGAACTTAACAAGTAATGATACCAAATTTAGTTGCTCTAACTTTAATAGTCTCAGAGATCTAGGTGTTTAAACAAACGGACAGATATGGAATTTCACAAATTGATAAGCTAATGTACCCATTTTGTGCAGTAGTTACAGGATACTGGATGGTGACTACTAATGATGATGATCGACTACTTACCAGCATCCAGGAGGCCGTATCAAAGGGTTCCAGAAAGGCTGTGGGCGAAATGATGCCCGTTCGTTTGGCAACAACGATGGCAATACCGGTCTCCATGAACGGTTCGCTAAAATCGACGACCGCTTCGCGCTCGGTGTTGATCATGAGAGATGTGAGTACCATGTCCGTCTTGCGGTTAACCAAGTCGGCAATTAAACCATTCCATTTACCATTCTCAAGTGTACCCCATTTACCATCTTCAACCCGTACCAGTTCGTAGGTGAAACCGAGCTCCTCGGCAAATTTCTCGAGCAGATCAATGCAAAAGCCACTGCAGCATTGATAAAAGGACTCATTGCGGTGTGCTTGACCCACATCAATGTCGGCGGCCATCTCATGATCGGCAGCGACACGGCAGAGCACACCGCGGTCCATTAGGCACTTGCCACTGACTGGATCAGCGGGTGACAGATTGATATAGGGTGCCTCCTCGAGGAATGTGATCTTTAAATGGAATTTCTCGGGCACACCTTGCGGCGGAGCGTGCGAGTTACCTGGCCACGCAATATCGCGTATATCCAATCTCTGTGTCTCCCACGACTTCCATACCCCAATCTGACAGCAATTTCCAAAATTCATTTACAAAAAAAAAAACAAAAAAAAAAGCGCATTTATACAAAGCGATTGTGATCATGTTCATGATAGTGTATAGTGTACAGGGTGTATAGAGTGCCAGAGAAAGATACAATAAATTGGAGAACAAAATTGTGAGTAAATATATTGTGAATATTTTTGGGTGAGCAAGTGAAAATTTGCATGCAAAGCACTTCAAACTTACCTCCTCCCAAACGAGATTTTTATTATTAGCACTCGGCCGTAGATTCATGATCTTAAGTTCCGCCGACTTAAGATCCCCATCTGCAGTGAACTCAATATTCGGCTTGTTCAGATCCCCCTCAATGGACACGTTGCGCAAATACTTGAAAAAGCTGGCAACAATAAATAGATTAGCAACTATTTTTATATTACAAATAACAATAATAAAATAAAAATTAGTAAGTAAAAAATATATATATAAAGATGGAAAAATAAGAAAGCATCATTTACCAAATTCAACTAAGAAAAAAACATTACAGTCAAAAAAGTCACGTGGTAACTAGCTTTATTATATTAGGACCGTTCTTTTTTAATATATTTTCTGACCTCTGTTGTATTATCTTTTTTAAAATTTTTTTTTCTTTTATAATTTTATTTGATTTAATTTTTCTAAGATTTTTTGACATATCTTTTTTTTAAATAGTAATATGTAGAAAGCCAAAAAAAGGCAAAATCAAATTCAATACCCAAAAAATTATTTAATTATAATTTTAAGAATTTCAAAAGCAAACCAATTTTAAATAAATCAAATTTTGATGATAATTTAAATTTATTTGAATATTTAAATATTACTTATTTTAATCCAAAGTCTCAAATAATTGCGTAATATAAGAAAACCATAAAATGCATGTAATCATTTTTTTTTTCGAACCGAGCTTTTTATTTTAGAAAGCGGTTCAGTATAGGTTCGGGTGCGCAAAGTAGTTAATTTCAAGGGTTCGGTTCATGATCCGATTCAGGCTGCTTAAAAACCCGAACCGACCGGTTATACGAGGTTCGGTTCGAAACCGGTTTGCAGTCTTATTTTGAATGGTTTTCTAAATTTGTTGAGTTCAAATTTTCTTAATCTAAGTATTATTTGTATAGTTTGTGATAAATGAGCACTCACATTTCTCCATTGTCCCAGCGACCACGACCCTCGTCCTCGCAGGACAGCGACTGTGTGGTGAGTCTTCTGTCCTTATTGGCCGGATCCGTCAGATAGGCTTCCACACCATAGCTATAGATCTTGATGGCATTCGATATTTCGTTCATCAAAGCGGCGCTGCTCGTATCGAAATGTACCCCAAGCATTCCAACCGGAAACTGCGAATGTGCATCCTTCTTCTCAATCACCGACTGACTGACAACCCAGACATAATTCTCCCCGGTTAATTTCATTTCCTCCGCCGCACGGAGAATGGTGATGGCCTCCGTTTGTGTGGCATAGAGAAGCATCACACGTGCCTCACTGTTCACCAGTTCCATGAGATCGCTCGTCCGTGTCACCACTATCGAGTTGAGTATGGTGAATTTGAAGTGTTCCTGCATTTTGGAGTGTTCAGAAAATATTAATCAGACAATTAAACCGAAAAAAGTCTATTTTGAAAAACTGTAAAATGGAAACATGTTGTCCTATTCTAATTATGGCATAAGACACTGAAGCTTGTGATTGAAAAATAAGAATTTTCGAAAAACTCAAAAGGAAGAATGCAGAAAGAATCTGCCATGATTTTTTACAAGAAAATGAAAGGTGTCAGAATCAAGTTTAAAGTGTTGTTTTATACTAATTACGATATAAGGAGTTGATAAAAAGTGAAAACTTGAGATTTAAAATTTTCAATTTCCAAAATTCCAAAGGGGGGACCCTTAGCATGGAACCCATGATTTAGACGGAAAAAATTTTTTTTACAGAATTATTTAAATTTGAATGCAGAATGAATAAAGAGGCCAATTCATAATCAAAATGACATTCCATTTAAAAATCGGTTCAGTTTTGACTAAGTTATGGATTTTTAAAGTTGGCCTGACCTTTGATCTACTAACTTTTTAAGTCCAAAGATTTGTTAATTTCAACATGAGTTTTTCAAAAAAAAAAAAATGAAAAGTCTTAGAATAAATTTTAATGTGTTAGATTATACTAATTATGATATAAGAAGTCGTTTAAAAGTGTAAACATGAGACTTAAGTTTTATATGTTTAAAATTTCTTTGAAATTTAAAATTCGGATCAGCGAATCTAGATTGATATTGTTACTCATATATCGATTTTGACAATATTATGGCAAGTATTAAAAAATAATTGTACAAATTTTTAGAAACACACAAAAAATATCTTATAATTTGAAGTGAAAAAAAAAATGAATAATTTAAAGTCACGCATAGATATGAATATTAACGTTTTCTTTTTGCAAAATATATTTTTTTTCATAACAAATTTTGTATCGAAATTTATTATACAGGCCTGTTCCGATTTTTACTTCCACTTTTATCGGATTTCATCAAATGTAATTTGGTCTAAATATTTTAATATTATATTCCATCACTTTACTGGACTTAAATTCCCCAACTCAAAGTGAATTCAATACGCAAAATATATATAGATTGATATAAGAACAGGCTAAAGATTTTCACTACCGACAAATCTTGCCGAAAGTGAAAATCGGAACAGGTCCGATTATTTTTGGATTTGAAATATTCCCACCTGCATCTCTGCGACACGTTCCCGCACCGCCTGCACAAAGTCATCGTGTCCGGCAATCTGTGAGGTCACCACGGAGAACTGATGCCACTTGTATCTCTCCAAAATGCTCAACATTGCCGCACTCTGATGTTCGATACTCGGCGCCAATTGCAACTGGAGTGTCGACTGTGACGCTCGTCTCTCCAATCCCGAATTGTCCGCATTCCATGAGATCACCGGTATGCCCAAATATCCGGCCAATTGTAGAAAATACTGAGCCGATGCTGTGCTATGTCCAAATTGCTCATTGTTCATCATGTAGAGAATCGCCGAGACATTCACTCGCAGGAATTCTTTGCATAGTGTACTCAGAATCGCTGTAAGTGAAAAATGTTTGAAATACATGAATTCATCGATGAATTTAAAAATTTCATTAAAAAACGTTCAACTACTTTAACTAAATAATTTTTTAGGATCTGAATCGTTTAAATAATCTAACTTTCTTAATATTTTTACTGTCGTTTCCATATTTGTCTGTTACCCAAATTATTTCCGATTAAAGGCCTGAATCCAGCAGGCCAGGAAATAAAAATTCCTGTCATACTTCATATAAAAAAAAACTGCCGTAAATTTTCTTTCGTTTTTTTTATATGAAGTTTGACAGGAATTTTTATTCCTGGCAAAAAAAACCAAGTTTTAAAATAACATGTATTAGGGAAAAATATTATATACAAGGTTGCCACAAAAAACGAAACCAATGGGAAATCTCCCAAAAATGTATGGAATTTGATAAACATTAATAAGCTGAGATACAATAATAAATTCCAAAATAAAAATCATTATTTTCATCATTTGAATATTCTTATGAAAATTCGATAAGTTGCTCTAATTATACCGATTTATCGAAGATATGTTATTTCAGTGCTCTTTTCGCTATAAAGGGCGACGTTTAGGGCGACTTTTTAACTGATTTTAATATATTGCTCGCATATTTTGTGTTTTTATACACGTTACATAAAAAGTAAGTTAAAGGGTGTATTGTGTTCGTTGGGATGTATGTTACAGGGAGACGGAGGCATCTCCGACCCTATAAAGTATATATATTCTTGATCAGCATCAATAGCCGAGTCGATATAGCCAAGTCCGTCTGTCCGTCTGTCTGTCTGTCTGTCTGTCTGTCTGTCTGTCTGTCTGTCCGTCCGTCTGTCTGTCTGTCTGTCCGTCTGTCCGTCTGACCGTCCGTCTGTCCGTCCGTCTGTATAAACACAAGGATCTCAGAGACTATAAGAGATAGACTAACCAAATTTGGCACAGAGATTTCTATATACCCCACGCAGATCAAGTTGGCTTCGAATTTAAGCAACGCCCTCCTCCGCCCCCGCAATTCACGAAAAACCACCACACCCACAATTCTTCATATAATACGTTTTTTGTGGTAATAACTGATATCTATTATTATTATGTATTATCCCATTCAATCGCAACAAGATCGAACAAGTATAACAGCAATCTCAAAGTTTTGAAAGCAATACATGCTCCCTAGAGTATGCAATAGTTGTTATTAGGTAATAATTTCTATACAGTACTTTAATATATATTGAAATAAGTAACGGGTATCTTATGGTCGTGATCGTCGACTATAGCCTTTCTTGTTATACCCGTTACTTATAAAAAATAAGTATAAGGGTATATTGTGTTCGTTGGAATGTATGTAACAGGCAGAAGGAGGCATCTCCGACCACATAAAGTATATATATTCTTGATCAGTATCAACAGCCGAGTCGATATAGCCATGTGTGTCTGTCCGTCTGTCTGTCTGTCTGTCTGTCTGTCCGTGTGAGCGCCTAGATCTCAGAGACCATAAGAGATAGAGTAACCAAACTTTCACACGCAGATCACAAAGGCGTTGGAGCAGGTCAAGTTTGTTTCAAATTTAAGCCACGCCCCCCTCCGCCCCCGCAAAAAGCGAAAAACCGTCTGAACAAAGAAATCTCAGGGACTAAAAGAGATAGAGTAACCAAATTTGTCACACAGATTTATATATACCTCACGCAGATCAAGTTTGTTTCAAATTTAAGCCACGCCCCCCTCCGCCCCCGCAATTCGCGAAAAACCACCACACCCACAGTTTTTGAGATAATACGTTTTTTGTGATTATTAGCGTTATCTATTAGCGTTATCTATCATCCCACTGAATCGCATTAAGATCGGACATGTAGATCGACAGTTATGGCGAATTAAAGTTTTCAGAGCAAAACAAGTATTTTCTTTAAAGTACTTTTCAATGTATTAAAGTAAGTAACGGGTATCTTATGGTCGTGATCGTCGACTATAGCCTTTCTTGTTTTTTTCCTTGTTTGTAGATGTAGTTAGTAGTGCTTCATATTAAATCAGATATGATAAAATGTAGATATATGGGTAGATCATTAGCATACGACTAATTACGGAAATTCATTCAGACCTCCAACCAGGGAATTTCTCCGTCAAGCCGCAATTTGTCCTACGTGCTCTAATTTAGTGAGGATTGTGGAGCGTTGCCCATTGACGGGAATAGAGCATTAACATATGGGTAATCACAGATAAAGGCCTAGTCTGCCGTAAACCCCCCCTCCACCCACCCCCGGGTTGACACTACAAACCACAATTTGTCCTACGTGCTTTCATTTAAGCGCGAATACAAAGCGTGGACACAATGTGGACACTGTGTGGACACTGTGGATTGTGGAGTGTAAATCCGGCCCACTTTGGTTACCCAATTGACCGTAACGCCCTCGGCTATGGAGTCCTTCTCCCTGTCTTCCGTTCTCCCTCCGTTACTCTCTCCCGGTTCCTCTCTCGTGCTCCCTTTATTTCTGTGTGCGTGCCTTGTTTACAGATGTGTGGCAATTAATTACAGATTAGCCACCGTCTGAGCGTGTTAATGATGGTGCAAGTGCTGTGAGAGCGGTACCAGTTGGGGGGCAACATTTTGTTTTATTAGGTTAGGCGTATCAAGTATCGCCCCGGTATCTCACAGTGGTTACAATATATCGAAATATCGACAACTCGAGTTTCGAGAAAGCGATTATCGAGTACTTCAACACGATGATTTTTATTGACTATCTAACGAGTTGATTAAATCGATTTCCATGAAAAATCGACAGCTCACTGGCGCTTCTTCATCGTGGTTAATTTTCAGAATTAAGTTTTGTTGTTAAATTTTTGATAAGAATCCGTAATATATAAGCTACAAAATTGTCAAAGTTTGAATTAGGCATGAAAACAATGCAAGAAAAATAAGATTTCTAATAAAAGTAAGAGTGAATTTTGTGATTACAAATGCGTTTTCAAATTAAAAACAAAATTTTTTCGAAGAAAGTCGATATTTGCAACTCGAACTACTATTTTCCGATATATCGACAACTCGATACCCATTTTTGGCATATTTCTATTTCGATATAAAACTCGATCTAAAATTTGAATTTACATTACTACAATTTACCAAAAATTAAAAGTATTTTTTTTAATTTTAATAGCCTTATTGGCAAGGTCTCTCAATTTTTGTAAAAAGCTCGATTTAGTGTTTCGAATAATAGAGCAAGACTATGATTCTGTTTGCGAACCCTTGTATACATCCCCTAATTAAATTAAATACAAATTTTTTATTTTTTGTTCTCATATTATTCTTGATTTTTAAAAGCAAATAAGTTTTTTATTCACAAAAAAAATTCGTATTTTGTAAATAAACTTAATTTCTTTTATGATTTAAATAAAACTTTCTAAGGAAATAATCAATTTAGAGCCCGAATTTACGAATTAACTTATGTTTTCTAAAATTTCACATTTTTAATTCAAATAACGTGATAGTTAAAGCTAAAAATAAAATAAATAAAATAAGCATATTTATTCAGTATTTTTCTTGCTGTAGAACATATAATTTTATTTGTTTTTAGGCATATTATAATCTCCAGAAGTTTCTATGTTTCATTCCGATTGGTTAATAAATAAATAATCTGCAATATTTTGCTATATATTTTTTTAAATACATTTTTTAGGTTCGATTTTATTTTGTTTTTCTTTCGAGAAAATGTGCACAGAATACGATTTGAATCAACTTTGACACTTTTTTTAAAGTACATTTAAAAATAAAATGTTCTTATCTTATGTTTCAAAATAACAAATAAATTAAAAAAAAAATTACATGCCAAAAAAATTCTGCCGATAAAAGCTACTTTTTAAATATATTAAATGAATAAAAGTAAACCTAATAACTACTTGTCCCACTGTGTTCATGTGGAAATGGAAGCTGGGGTTCGAACCCAATTGTTGGTAAGCCATGGAGGCTGTGGCCCAAACCCAAACCACTTTTAAATACTTAATTTACCCGAGGCCGCTTTAACAGCTCACATGCGTGGAAAGTGGAAAAGCCACCCCAACCACAACCTCAATTCCAAATCCACCCCAAGCCCAAAAAAAAAAAACCGCATAGACCCGCTAATTGACCTATTTAAAAGGTGTAGAAAGTGTAAGGTAAGAGTTGGAGAAATACGGCGTGATAAAAGAGGTAGAAAAGCGGCATTTTTCATGATGAAGTGCAGCCACATTGTAATTAATTCATACGCTTTACCAACTGGGAATACCAGGCGATATTTTAGACTCCTCACTGTGAATTTTAACGTATTACCAGCATTAGCAACACAGCATCGACATCAGCGGCAATCCTATCGATTTCAAAAGCGCTTGTGAGGCTCATTTTGCAATAATGCCTGTTGGTTTTTAGCCCAGTATCTCAACACGGTATCGATTTGTGGGAATGTCTGTCTCTTCCGTTACACAAATAGATCTCAGAGACTATAACAATTAGAGCTAGCAAATTTGGAGACAATACTTGTATAGTCTGCATGCAAAAGAAGTTTATTTTGCTGTTTGGACGTATGGTTAAAAATCGTATAACAGAGGCAACTTTAAAGCTAATGTCTTGAAATTTGGAACACAGAATACTTAATATTCAACACAAGTTTGCTGAAAATTTCAGCACGATTGGTAAATAAACAGAGAAGATAGTTTCGATTTAGTGATGTATATATTTTATTTTAGATTCAATATCGAAGAATTTCCTTGACGTTTGTGTCAATCATAGATTAATTTTTAATTATTATGTTATGAAGGCTGCAATTCTCCATAATTTTGTTCGGTTCGCGAATCGGTTTATATACCCCTTGAATTCAAGGTTTGGGTAAGAACCTTGGTTCAATTTCATACATAAAAATATTTTTATTGTTATACATTTTGCTCTACATTTTGATCTAATTAAATTTTTTTTAAAGAAATCAAATTTTGATGATAATTTAAATTTATTTGAAGATTTAAATATGACTTATTTGAATCCAAAGTCTCAAAACATTGCGTAATATTAGAAAACCAAAAGATTTATATAATTTTTTTTTTTTCGAACCGAACCTATTATTTTAGAAAGCGGTTCAGTCTAGATTGAGGTTCGCAAAGTAAATAATTTCAAAGGTTAGGTTCATGATTCGGTTCAGGCTGCTTAAAAACCCGAACCGAACCGGTTCTACGAGGTTCGGTTAGATACTGGATTGCAGCCTTGATTTTTTAGATAAAAATATTTTTTTCTATTAAATTGAACAAAGATTCAAGCCTAAAGCTTGGGTTCAGTGGGTATATAAACCGATTTGCAAACCGAACCTAGAGCTTAATTTTTTTTTTAAGCTTTGATTATCTGTTGCGAGTATGATTACTAGGCATCCGTCAGTCGAGCAGTCTGACTGCGGTGTTCTTGGTTGATTTTGTTGGGCTAGGTTGGGTTGGAATGTCGATGGTATGGTATAGGATGGGGATGGGGGATGAGAATGGGGTTTCACAAAGGATGCTGCTGTCATGGAATTCTCATTTTCATTACATGCCGAGGACAAATGCCAGTCCTCGTCCCGCTGCTCGTCCCGACGCTATTCCTCGTGTTTTACATGGCTTGTTCAATTTTTGAAAACAATGACCAGCGATAATTTAGAAAGTTTTGTAAAGAGCAGAAGAAGCGTTCGTCTCTCTCTCTCTCTCGCTGTCTCGTTTTTTGAAAAGACTCGACTCGGCTTTGGGCGACAGGCGACGATGTGAATGACATGTCAAAGTTGAAACTTGAAAGTCGAGAGCGTCACTTGAACAAACATAACTTGGCCCAAGCCAAAAATGAGTAGAAAACTGACGACAAAATGACTAGAAAAAAAAAAAAAAAAAAAAAAAAAACAGACATGTTGAAGTTTTTTGGAACGTGAAACCTGAATTGGGATTGGGGTAAACTGTGGGGTGTTCCTCTACATTTTGAAGGGGGAGGAAGCTGCTAAAATCTGAAATCTGAAATCTGAAATCTCATCAAAAAGTTTAATTAACTTTTTCATCAGTTTATTTCTGGTATTTGCATTTGGTTTTGGCTGAAGAAGCTGCTAATTTTACCAAACACTTTTTATGTCATGCATTCAATTACCAACACCTCTTGTCGTCAGTCAGTCGGTCAGTCAGTCGGTCAGGACAGGGAGTTGGAGATGACAGCATGCATTGATAGATAGAAAGATTGATAGATACGGAGTTGCAGATACATGAAAAGCGCACAGACAGTGCAAAAGATAGATGGAAAAAAGATGAATTGACGGATGGATAGACCGTCAAAGTGAGCAACCTGAGAATGTGACCACTTAGTAGACCAAGATAAAGCATAGTGACAAAAGAGAACACACAAAAAAAGCCATTACAATAGAATCGAAAAAAAGGAAGAGAACAAACTTATCACACCTGTACTGTAGAGTTGTTTTTTTTTTCTTCGCTTAAATCGACTTTAGAAACTCACTTTAAACTGTTAACATATAAGAGTGCTATCATTAGAGTATAACTGACTTAAATATACCCGGTATCTAGAATTATTTATTTAGACTCTAAATTTGTAAGCACTTTTCCTCAAATTAAAAATATAAAATTAATTTTAGGCAATAAGAAATATGAGTGTTGTTATTAGAGTATAACCGATTTACATATACCCGGTAGCTGGAATTATTCAGACTGCAGTTACTCTAAATCTGTAAACTTAATTTTTTTTAAATCAAAAATGTCAATTTATCTGATTTTTTAATAGATACCTAAAAATTTGTGACATAAAACAAGTATTTTTAAGCTCAAATTTCCTAGATTTAAAAATTAAAAATTTATATTTTTAGAGCAGCTTTTCCTGAATTTAAGAAAAATCTTTAATTTTAAGGTACCTTCTACTTTTTACCAAGGCTGCAAACCGTTTCTGAACCGAACCTCGTAGAGCCAGTTTTCTTCGGGTTTTTAAGTAGCCTGAACCGGATCATAAACCAAACCCTTGAAATTATTTACTTTGCGAACCCGAACCTAAACCGAACCGCTTTCTAAAATAAAAGGTTCGTTTCGATAAAAAAAAATTACATACATTTTAAGGTTTTCTAATCTTACGCAATTATTTGAGACTTTCGATTAAAATAAGTCATATTTAAATATTAATATAAATTAAAATTATCATCAAAATTTGATTTCTTTAAAAAAAAATTTAATTACATCAAAATGTAGAGAAAAATGTATAACAATAAAAATATTTTTTTGTATGAAATTGAACCAAGGTTCGAACCCAAACCTTGGTTTAAGGGGGTATATAAACCAATTCGCGAACCGAACCGACGTCTTGCGCTATGGTTTGAACCGTCGAACCGAACCTTTAACAACATTTTTGAGGTTTCAAGGCTAAATATACAAAAGGCTTAAATAATCTATGTAAGTCATTTAGGCTATAATTAAATTATGCCAGCACCAAAATATATATTAGCCCCAAAAGAGCGAAACTAGGGAAATATCTTGAAGGTAACTTACATTAGAATGTGAAAAATGAGAATGGCAGAGGGAGAAGGAAATAGAGAGTGAGATGCTAATGAATTTTGCATTGGCTTTTACCTTTTAGCCAAATATTCTTATGACCCTTTTAGGAGTATATAATTTTACAGTTGGTGAATTTAATTTTGGGCCTGAATGAAATTTGATTTAATTACGAGGCGAAAAATGTTTGATTTTTAGCAGCTTGTGTGTGTCACGCCCTCAATCATTTTCTTACACTCTCCCTCTCTCTCTATCTCTCTCTCTCTCCCTCTCTCGCTGCCTCTCTCTCTCTCTTTCTCTGACAGCACTCGGCTGTCCATTAAAACTTTAATTGTATGTATTAAACATTTTTAATTGCTTTTCAAATGCGCTCGTTGGCGCTCCTGTCTCGGTTTCCTTTTCCTTCTGCCGTTTCCCGTTTCCCGTTTCCCTTTTACCGTTTCCGTTTCTGTTTCTGTTTCCGTGTCCGTTTCCGCTTCAGTTACAGCTGCGCTTGTGCGAGACATAATAAAAAAAAAATATATAAAGCTCACACTACAATACACATTTACTACTATATTGTTGCCCAGTTATCGGGTATGAAATTATTTCCACAATGTCCATAAAATGCGACGATGTCTGTAATCGCCGTTGTAATTAAGTTTTCCTTGCCTCAGTTTCGTACTCTACACTCAGAAAAAAATGCCATACTAACATAAGATACTTGAATTTATACCGATTTGATTTTAAGACTTTAAGATTGCTGTGTACTAAAAATCTTAAATTGAGTATGAATCGATCTCAAATTTAGATTTCAGACTTCACATTCCTATGGCAGCTGTCCGAAATAGTAGTCCGATTATAATCAAACTTAGTCAGAATATATAGGACCACGACAAATATATAATCCGTAAGTCCCGTTAAGATACCTCCAGAAAAAACTGAGTTATTTGTACTAGTTTAAGATTTTTGTGTACTTAAAATAGTTTTTTTTTTCAAAATAGAAAGAAAGTTAAAAATGAGAACGTTTCGAACTTAAATCAAATACATTTTGGAATATCTATTTTTTATTATCGCTCCTTAGAATTCTCAACTGGTTCTAGTGAAGTCAGCACCTATTTCGAAAGGTACCTAACCTAGAAAATACACCATTATTAAATGGAATTTAATTTTGGTATTTTTCTTAATTTTAGTATACATACTAGTGTATGTTTTAAGATTAAAATTAATTGTTTATGAAAATTTGTTTTTTCAAGATTTTTGAGTACTAAATGTAGTATGTTTTCAATTTTTACAGACTTGAATTAAACCCAAAACGTACTGAAAGAATTCTCATTTTAAGATTTCCGTACTTGCGAAAAACGAACTTGAAATAAGATTTTTGTTCTCAACTTTTTTTTCTGAGTGTACATATATTATTTCCTGTACTACTTTGCGGTTTATAAGACTTATAGGTTATCAGAAAAGTCTCAAAAAACGACCGATATGAATTTTTTTTTTTACCCCCTTCTAGGTAAAATTTCCCAGCAACTTTTCTCAGCAATTGAAAGAAATATTTATAAACTAAACGCACTTACTCAAATATTAAATAAAGTACAATAAATATAAAAATTATTAAAAAAAAACTAATTTGATTTTTCCAAAGAAAAATAAAACAATTATTTAAGTAAATGATTAAAAAAGGCTAAAATGTTGTCTGTTCAAAAAATAAAACAAAAATTGAAAATAATTCAAATATTACAAAAATAAAAATTAAATTTCTTGTATAGAAACATAAGAAAAAAAATGTTTGTTTTTTTTTTCAAATAAGCATTAAATATATTGTATAATTTTATATTTATGTAGATAGATTATAAAATAAGAATTCAAACTAATTTTGATTAGCAAACTATAAAAAAAGTTAAGGTACTTGTCTTACAGCTCAAACGCTAAGAGCTAGATGCCTTTAAATTTCATTTTAAGCGGGTTTTTTTTGTATAAAAATAAATTTATAATTTTTACTTTATATAACAAATGATAAGTATTATTATAACAATATAAATATTATAATTGTTACGTTTTCGGGCTTATAAATGTGCATTTAAAAGCAAGTTGAAATTAAATAGATTAATAGCCTGTTAAATATTCTCAGTCACAGTTTGCCAGTCTCTCTTTTAATCTCAGTTCGGCGTATTCTCTTTTAAGTTGGACTTTTGTGGTGGCGCCACAGATTAACCAAGAGTTAAAATCCGTTAGTGGAACGTAACGTTTTACGTCGCACATTTTACGCAACGTCGCCTTGAAAAGCGTTTGCTATGCCAATAATTCATTAGCGAAAGGATCCACGAAAGCCGCAACCTGCGACAAGCTTCTGGCGTTTTCAGTTCTCCAGCTGCGGTTCCCTTTTCCTGGCAACAGTGAGTAGCAAGAGGAACGAGAGAGAGAATAGAGAGAGAATAGACGGGTAGACGGGCAGACGGGCAGAAGGACAGAAGGACAGACGGGTAGACGAGTGCAGAAAGCGGAAGTACGCAGCTGCATGCCACATTTGGGAGTGGCAAGTGACTGCAAAACTATAACGAAAACAAGAAACAATGCTAGATAATCGACTCTTCGATGCCCAGCATCGATTTAATTATCACAAATAAACAATAAATTTAAAATATAAAAAATTATATTAAAATAGTATATGAATAGATAATGAATAAAACAAAATTTAAAATAAAATTATTCAAAGAAAAATTAAAAATAAAAAAAAAAGTTGTAAGTAACCAGCAGAACTGAACCTCAAAGAAATATTGAGGAAACAGTTGAGGAACATTCCCTGGTCATTGGGGAAACATGGAGGCGTTTGTATGAAAATGATTGAGAATTTTAACATTTAGTGTTCATAGGTACGAGGAATGAGAATGCTTCCCTATACAATTCTCAACGTTTCCCTAACAAGAAACGTTGGGGACTCCTCGGGAAACTCTGCCTTGAAATTCCCAGTCACTAAACAAAAAAAAAAAAATTATTTCGAATGTATTGTTTTTTCATTTTGTGTTTTTTTTTTATTGGTTTTTGTTTTTTCTATTAATTTATATTGTATCAAATTTTTGTTTTGTTCATGGCTGTTCTAGTTGTGTTCGAACCGTGGGCCCCGAACTGAAAAATTCTGTTTCTTGGTGCCTCTAACCATTAAGCCACGCGAGTTAAAATTTTCTTTCTAACAATAATGTACTAATTGGTTTAAATTTGATGTTTCGAAAAAGCAACGGCCATTTGACGCCGGCAGAATTGTTACAGCACCAACAATGAAACGTCAAAAAAAATGACAACAACATCAAGGAAACGTAAGGGAAAATCAAGAACAGGAAATTTCAGTTCCACTGGGATACTTATGGCTTCTCATTTGTTCGATTTAAACACCATTCCTGCAAGGAAAATCTTAAAAAGTAAATATTTTTGAGGTTAACATAAAAACACAGAGACAACACTTTCTAGATTCGAACTTCTGTTGCTCGTATCGCAGGCATTCACTCTATACGCTGAACCACAAAAGTCACACGAAAAGATTCCTGTTAAAATTAATTTTTGAAAACAATTTTAAAGTTTTCTATTTGTCTTTTTTTTCTTTTTTTTTTTTAAATATTTGACTTTTGTTAGATGTTAAAACTGCATTAAATTATTAATAAAACATTTCAGTTATCTTTTCTGTTGCTAAACAAATCGCGTCTTATTGCACGATAATATTGACTCAGCTATATTGTCTCCAAATTTCAGCCTTCTTGGTCTTATCGTTTGGGCTGCACAAATATCAGTCAGTCAGTCAGTACAAACAATTTTATATATGTATTTTATTTTTGTATTAATTCTTATATTTTGTCTAAAAAAACTGAATTTAAATAAATATTCTTAATATAAGTAATTTGCTCTTAAGTTGTTATTTTTTCCAGTGTATTGTTACCAAATCTGATTGTCTCCATAGTCTCTGAGAACTAGGTATTTATGCGAACAGACAGACATTGCCACAAATTGGTAAGCCTTTTTTTCGCTTTAGTTACTGGGCAAACATAAAGGAGATAGAGAGAGATAGAGAGAGAGAGAGAGGAGAAGAGATAGAGAGAGAGAGGCTGCTTCATTTATGTACGCATAATAATGAGAAAATTGAATTTTGACACCGTTTTCAGCTGCTGTTGCCGTTGTTACAATTTGGCTAACAGCGGATGAGTGAGAAGGTGTCCTTTTCAAACATTGTGACAGTCAGTTCCGTCAAGGCATCATTGCGTCAAGCAGTCAACTCATCAGCGAGTCACTGAGTCAGTCAGTGAGTCAGACAGTCATCCAGTGACTTTGGCTGTCAGCTTCGGCATCAGCATCAGCTTTTGGCAGTCGCGTTCTTTTGTCGCTGTCAGCTTCCTTTTAATGACGTGTCCTCATAACTTGACTGTCTTCCACGCACAGTGGTTCAACATTCACATATTTTGAAGCGAAAAATCTAAATTCTTGCAGTAAGCATAAATAACATACTGGAAATATTTATTTGACAGTAAAGTATTTTTTTCTCAATAGCAATTTATGTTAGTGATGTCTATAAAATTGAAACTCCAAATTCACAGCAAACACTCAACTTAAAACTAACGTTATATTAAACCAATTTTAATAATATTTGGTAATCTGATTGATAACAATCAAACGTAATTTTAACTATCAAAATTAAAATTATATCCTCAAAACTGTTGGTTGTTGGTGAAGTTTTTTCCTACACTCAACTAAAAACAAGCATAACTAATGTTTTTTTTGAACAATCTTGATAAAATTTAGTACGATGATTGATTACAATTAGGATGTTTAGAAAACTTTATAAAATATGTATTTTTAAGACCAGTGTGCAATATGGAGAGTTTTCAAAATAGAGATAGAGAGAGTGAATACACTGATAAAAAAATGTTCTAAAATCAAGGTGTTGGTCTCAGAACTAAGATTTTTGGTCTAAAAAATGCTTCGAGAAAATAAATTCTTTATTTAAGAGAACACATCATGATTTTAAGAACATTTAAAATAAGATCAAGTTCTTGTTTTAAGAATAAATGTTCTTAAAATTAAAATCAAAAAATAAATAAATTGAAAATAATTAAAAAAAAAATTTTTTTTTTTATATTTTGTATATATTTGATTCTGTCTTGGTAATTTAATAAATGTTATTTCTACCTTCCTAACAATTTAAGTCTTTTTGTTTTTATTTTTATTCTTATATTAAGATTTTATAATATTTTAAATTAATAATCTTAGATTTGGTAATTTGGTCTCAAAATAATGTTATTTTAAAAACCAAATATTTAAGATGTATGTTCTGCTGGTCTTTTTTTTTGTCAGTGTATAGTAGGTTTTTTCGATTGTGATCTGATTAAACTGGCAAGTCTGTCAACTTATTATAACATCCATTAATTTCATTTAAGCATCATTCAATTGCCTTCACTTTTAATGGCGAGTTATCAAGAGTTGTGTTGTGGCACACACACACACACACACACACACACATAGCCACCTACAAAAAGCCTTCTACCTGCCACATGCCACACGCCACTTGCCAGTGCTTTGGAGTTTCAAAGTGCTTGCCTCCGGCCGTGCTCTGCAGACTTGTCGAAAACTTTTTGCATTATGCTTCACGTAGAGCAAAGCAATTGGAAAACGAAACAGAAAACGAAACAGAAACCGAAACAGAAACATTGCTGACAGCCAGACTAAGTAGAATATAGCAGCGACATGCCACATGCCACATGCCACATGCTGCAAGCTACAACATACAACATACAAGCTACAAGCTACAAGAGTCTGGTCAATGCACAGTGGAACTATTGGTCTATTTGGCTCAACATATTTCAGATTTGAAATTATTTACTTTGCGTACGCAAACCTAAATCGAAACGCTTTCTAAAATAAAAGGTTCGGTTCGAAACAAAAAATAATTACATAAGTTCTATGGGTTTCAAATATTACGCAATAAATTGAGACTTTCGATCAAAATAAGTCATATTAAAATCTTCAAATAAATTTAAATTATTATCAAAATTTGATTTCTTTAAACAAAAATTTATTTAAATCAAAATGAAGAGAAAAATATATAACAATAAAAATGTTTTTTGTATGAAATTGAACCAAGGCTCGAACCCAAACCTTGGGTTCAGGGGGTATATAAGCCAATTCGCTAACTGATCCAATGTCTTGCTCTATGGCTCGAACCGCCGAACCGAACCTTTAACAAATGACCCATTCCAATTTTTTTTTAATAAACTTAATTAAATTTGAATGCAGAATAAATATAGAAGCCAAACCATGATCAAAAAAATGACATTTCGCCTGAAAATCGCTTCAGTTTTGATAAATCTATGACAGTTGGAAGTTGCTCAATTCTCAGATCTGGAAACTTTACTAGTCAAAAATGTTGACAAGACTTTTTTTTACAAAAAAATGAGAGGTCTTAGTATTAAATTTAAAGTGTTGAGTTATACTAATTATAAAAGGTTATAAAAGGCAAAACTTAAGATTATTTTTATTGTAGTATAAGACGGGAATTAGTCAAAATCGACCGACAAGTGCGTCAAAATCGAAGATCTAGAGGAAAATAAAAGTTAAAATATTTACTTAATTCGACATGATTTTTACAAAAAAATGAAAGGTCTTAGTATTAAATTTAAAGTGTTGTGTTATACTAATTATAATTATAATAAAAGGAGTTGATTAAAAGTGAAAACTTGAGAATTGAAATAATCATTATTCAACATTTCAAAGGGATTAAGGATCAATGCCTAGAGGATAATAAAAATTTGTTGAACGATTTTTGATAACATCTAAATGTAGAATGAATTTAGAGTTTGTATCATTATATTAATTAATAAATTATTACAAATATGTTGAGATTAACAAGTAATTGATAGAACAAAAAATAAATTATTAAAATTTGAAATTTATGAATTTTGTATTGAATCCAAGCGTGAATTGACCACTGTGCGTTGGGCCTGACTTTGGTCCTTAATACAATTTTATATTCATCTTTGGCTTGCCACGAACATTTCGATTTGTGTAGCGTAGATCAAGTATATATATATAAATATATAGGCACATGTATGTGTGTGTATGGGTGTATGGGGGTCTCTCTCTCTCCCTCTCTCTCTCTCTCTCGCTGTTGTTGGCGGACTATTTGAAGTGCTAAAATGGCCGAAAAAGCCTGCAGCGACATAAAAGCACAATAATATTTTTATACACGCATTATGCCAGAACGTGGTCGACAAAGAGCAGGAAGAGGAGAAGAAGGAGCAGGAGAAGAAGGATGAGGAGGTAGCAGAGAACGAGGACAAGGACATGCCGAATTGTGTGGCAAATGGAGAACTGAGAAGGGAACTGGAGATAGTAATGTCAAGTGTCATAAAACACAATTAGTCAAGAGTCATTCATTGCTTGCCGCGAACAAGAATAAATATACGCATACTATAGTATAGTAGGGTGCATCGATTTTCTATAAAATAAAAAGACATATGGTAACTGAATTTCATAATCTACGGTCAATTCTAAGATGTTGTGATAAAGAACATTTAGTTCTAAAATCAATTCGTCTTGTGAGTTGAAATATTTTCAGTTTACGAATATTATGTTTTAAAGACAACTGGTTCTTTGATTCTTTGAAAGTTTTAAACCCAAAAAAATATTTAGATTTTTAGTTTGCTTTTGTTTTTTTAATTTTTTTTTAGTGTACAATGTTTAAAATGAATAACTTATACAATTTTAATTTATTCGCATTTCTGAAATCAATATTTTTATATAAAACGATTATAAATCAATGAAATTAAATTGATGAATTATTAAGATGATTAATTGAAAATTCAAATGTGTGTCTGTGTTAGTGTGTGTTTGTGTGTGTGTGTGTGTATTCATGTGGCACATGCGATTGTATTTTAAACGTTACACATACGCCATGTGCGCCCATCAAAATTCTACATTGAATGTTTATTATTTTCTTTTTTTTGGGTTATGTTGTTTTTTGCATAGTGTCACACACAATTAATCAAAGTGATGATAATTCCAACCGATTACACTCAACCAGCAACATCAGCTTCAACAGAAAAATAAGGAACGAACGCTACAATCAATGCCCAGTAATCACTCTTTGTAGTCATTTGATTCGATTAGTATATATAAACCATCAATGATTAAATTTGGAAAAATTTTCATTTGTTAGGGTTTTTTATAACAAATGAATATATAAAAATTAATGTAGTAAAAAATATCTGTAGTACTAAGAATCAACAAAATAACCAAATAAAAAAAAAAAAAAAATCGAAAATACCGAATACGAAATAAATACTAATGATGTAATTTTTTTTTTTTTTTTTATTTTATAGGCTCATTTTTTGGTTTCTGCCAAGATAGATTTTTTTTTACTGGGAATAACAAAAAAAAAAAAATAAATAAATATATCGAAAATTACCAAGTATTTTTTTGTTTTTTTTTTAAGTCTTGCTAAAGAATGATATTTTTTTTTCTAATCTTAAAAGATACACTGTCACAAATGCAAAACCCTGTGCTGCTATTTGGGTACTGGGAATGCAAAGAAATACCAAATGTTTCAAAAATATCAACTACCAAAATTTTCAAAATATTTATTCTTTGTGTGTCTAAATTTTTTGCTCTCTACTAAAATACAATTTTTTTCTCCAAACTTTGTACACAGAAGTTGTCACGACTTGAATACCCTGTGCAGCCTTTTGGGTACTGGGCTTAATAGCAAGAGCAATCCACAAATCCGCCGGAAAGAGCTGCGGACGATGGTGTGAGTTTGAGTTTTCGAGAGTTTTGTGAGCTTATAAATATAATCTAAGCACATACAAACATAACATATATGTATGTATACTAATGCATGTAAATACATACATTTAATATTAATATGTGTGCGTGTGCTTGTGCTTGTGTGTGTGTGTAACAGGGCGTGGCAGGCAAAAGAAAATGGAGTTGAAAACTAGAGAGGACAAAAAAAATAAATAAAATAAAGAAAAACTAAAGTTCACTTGGTTTTGTCGTCAAACTTGGCGCATATTTTAGAACTTGCTGTTGACGTCACATGACACACACACTCACACACACTCACACACTCACACACACACTGAAATTGACAACACCCCATTTTCCTTTGCCTTCGCCATTTTCTTTGCCTTTTTCCTTAGACTATTCTTATCGAATATCAAAAAAAAGTAGCATAAAACGATTTTTTTTCATTTATTTGTTGTCATTGTTTTTTTTTCTAATTATAATGTTGTTTTCTTATTAAATTTATCAATTTTCTATTGTTTTCTATCATTTTATTAATTGTAATTTAATTTTATAAATCACTTTTAATTGTTAGTTTATAGTCATATTGTTGAAAACATTTTAAATACATTTTTATACAAAAATCAGTAAATAAATAAAAAAAACGCTTTCCCTACACTTTCACAAATGCATTTTCAATGTCGTCTATTCATCCACTGAATATTTGAAAAATTTTATTGAACTGAGAAAATGTGAAAATTTGATCTAAATCTGAAATTTAAAATGAAATTAAAAACTACTACTACCAAAAAACAAGAAAATTATAACAAACTAAGCAAATTATTATTTTTTAAATATTATTTGAGAAAAAATGTATATGCTTAAATTTGTAAATCAATATGAATTAAATTCAAATAATTTTTAAGAGTAAAGACGTATTTTTTGTAGGGTTTTTTTTTTCTTTAATATTAAATTTATATTTATATGCTAGCAATATAGTATATAATGTACAGCTTATTTTGTTGTTTGCTTATTTATGTCATTAAACAACCTTTGATAGCCGTAAAAATAAGACATGCTGATAATGCCGAAACTTGTAGAGAGAATTCGATGCTGATTTATGATTGTGTCAACGAAGGCCAGAAATTTTCAAATGTATAAAAATATGTGTTTTGCCCGAAAACGCAATTTTGGCAAATAACATTTTATATAAATATCATGGTATAATGAATGAATGAAAAATGGTAT
Source organism: Drosophila phalerata (assembly GCA_951394115.2). Lineage (NCBI taxonomy): Eukaryota > Metazoa > Arthropoda > Insecta > Diptera > Drosophilidae > Drosophila > Drosophila phalerata. The sequence continues at coordinate 48,540,554 of OX596006.1, read as the reverse complement.
ATAAGACGGTTCAATTGGGTTCCGTCTTTAGTTCGTTATTGAAATTAAAGAAATGCGTTTCATTCATTTCATCGCGTTGAGTCTTCCTTTTGTGATCCTTGTGGGTGCTGCTCCAACCAGGAACAGTAATCTCAGGATTGACTTGGGAGTGATTGCTAAGCAGACCGAATTGCTGAAAAGACAGGATAGTGCTAAGTCGGTTTTGGAATTGGCCAAATCGATTGTGGAACACAACGAGGCCGATCAATCGACAATTGATGACTGGCAACATTTAATCGATCGTTGGGGCTCTCGTAATATGAGTTCTGTTGATAAAGCCACGTTGGATGCATTTTTTGATCAAGAAAAGGTTATTCTGCCTAAAGGCTTCAATATTGTAGTTCAATTGGACGAATATACGAATGGTGCTGCCTCCGCAATGCAATCCAAATGGATGGAACTCATTGCCGATCGACTTACGGAGTTCGAGACCCGGGCTACCAAAATGATATATGTGGCCAAGGAAGCTGGATATACTGACGAGACCCTCGATGAACGCTACGGTTACTTTGTTCGACAAAATCGTCTTAACCGGTATTACGAATTTCATAGTTTTCTGGATTTTCTGACGAATAATGACATTTCAACTTACTATGTGCGGAAATTTCATTGATTATAAATACACCTGTTAACAGAAAAATATATATTTTTTGAGCTTTTAATTATGAACAAATTTGAATTTAAAAACTACTTTCTGTCAAATTTCAAAACGGAAATAAAATAAAATATACTGTAAAAATATAATTTGACTTGAGTAAAATGTATATATAAAGTTTATACATTTAATGGAACTATTTAATTCAAAATAATCAAAAATAAAATACTGTCTGTATGTGTCCAATATGTTAATGGAATTGGAAAAGTGAAATTTAGTTTAATTTTCAGCATATTCTTAAAATCCCAATGAATAGATTTTTAAACAAAAATGTTCTTAGTGTTATTTTATTACAATTTTATTTGTTAGTAAATTATTTATTAATTGGGAAAAGAAGTCGACAAAGTCGATTTGATGTTCATTTTATTTGAAATAAAATTTGAGAAATTTTGTTGAGTGTAGAATCTAGGCATTCAGTGTGGAAACAACAACAACTCGTAGTTCTGTTTGAAAACAACTCTAATGAGTCCAAGTTCGACTCAAAGACTCAAAGGGAAATCTCCTACATTCACATTCCTATTCACATAGACATTCACATTGAGACTCACATTCCTATTCACATTGAGACTCACATTCGTTATCAAATGTGTGTGTGTGTGTGTGGCAATCAATCGATGACAAGTTGAAGCTTTGTCAATGCGACACGAGAGATAAAAGCGAGTTGAGAATTCTGGAAATTTCACTTTTCTTTGGAATGAAAAGTTTTCTTTGCCGCATTTTTCCACTTGTCATGGAAAACTTTCTTTTGAAGTGCGCTTCATAATACAATATATACTCGATACTTAGTACTCGATTGACAGCTGTTGTTGCTGTTGTTGTTGTTGTTGTTGTGGTTGTTCCCTGTACAGGTGAATGCCATGAAGATTCCCAGAATGACTCAAGCTAAGAGTCACATTTAATGCACTGACAGAAATGATAGCATAAAAAATTTCATTTACTTTGGTCTTCCGTAATTAGTTTGAAAATATATAATGCGTGAAATAATATTAAAGTTATTTTCTATAAAAAAATAACTATAATTTATTCATACAACATAGCATTTAATTTTCAGTTTAAGGAAGTTATTTTTAATTTAATTTCATAAACATAAAATCATCAAAAAACATATTTTTTACAGTCAGTATTGCCACTTAAAATTCTTTTGTTACAATTCAGTGAAAGTCTGTTATATAGCTAGGCATTATATTATAAATTAAGCCCAATCATATCCAGACAAATATTTCACAAAATTGTCAAAGATTTCAATTCGCAGAGAGTGATCTGCCTCAACAAAAAGAACGAGTTCTCTAAAAGGTACTTTAAAAAAACCTTTCAGCTTCTAGAATCAAGAACATACATCTTAAAAATTTGGCTCTTAAAATAAGATTATTTAAAGACCAAATTACCAAAACTAAGATATTTAATCTAAAAAATCATAAAATCTTAATATAAGAATAAAAATCTTTAATTGTTAGGAAGGTATAAATATGTACAATTTCATATGAAATAAATGTTGGCTCTGGTTAGAGACACTGCTTTAGTTGTGAAGCAGTACGCGGAAGTTCGAACCCCACTAATGACAAATTAGAAAAACATTTATCAAATTACCAAGACAAAATATATATATATATATACACAAAAAAAAATATTAAAATAAACAAATTTTTTTTTTCTTTTATTTTTGATTATAATGTTAAGAACATTTAGTCTTAAAATAAGAACTTGGTCTTATATTAAATGTTCTTAGAACCAAGATGTGTTCTCTTGAATTAAGAATTTTATGTTCTCGACGCATCTTTTAGACCAAAAATCTGAATTCTGAGACCAAAATCTTGATTTTAGAACATTTTTTTTATGAGCGTATGAAACGCATTTCTTTAATATCAGTATTAATATCACCATTCGATCTTCTTTTATATTTATAAATAATTATATACAAAAAATTCAATTTGGTATAAATTTTATAATTCTGTATAAGTTTATATAAATTCGTATATAAGTCTCTCTACTATCGGATTTCAGCATTATCAGCATTTCTTTTCACGGGTCAATCAATTATATGTTGAAAATAACATTTAATTGTCTTGGAAAACACACAGATTTAATATATTTTTTTTAAATGTTTACAGTGTATTTTATTTGAATTCATTTTGTTTATATAGTTTGCTATCTATTATTTTCATCAAATAATATTTGATTTCTCAATACATTTTAACATTTCAATTTAGGAGCCACAAAAAATTTTTTAATTTCATTTAGAATTTCCAACGTATATTAATTTTACGTACCATATTAATTTTTCCCAGTTCAATAATGAAAATATTTTAAACTTGTTAAGAATTAACATTATTTTGAAAATAAAAATGGGTAAATGTTCTACAGTGCGAAAGAGAAATGTTGTGTGGTACACACACACATATATATATATGTATATATATACTTGCTGGGAGGCAGTGTAAATCCTGTTTTCGGCCTGACCGCAGCCACTTGACGGTCCTAACTGAATCGGACGCTGCTCTTTGCCCGGTTCAGGTCTTGGCCATTAGCAGCGGTTAACGGACGAGAGCACAGAGACCTCGGAGACCTCAGAGACCTCGGAGACCTCGGAGACCTCAGAGATGGAAAGGCTTACGGGCAAAGCATAAATAACATGAACAACATGATGTTTGAACTGTTTAGACCACGTTTTCTGTTGTCTTTTGTCTGTTGTCTTTTGTCTGTTTGGGCCAAATTATCTGGCCAACTGCAAAGGCAAAGTACGCATCATTATAAAGCGATACAATGTTCCTTATACCCTCTAACACATTGAGCAAATGGGTATATATATGTTTAAGCAATTCGAATTTTGCAATATGTCTTCATATTGCAAGTTAAAAATGTCTTAGCTATATTGTGTAAAAATTTCAGTCTACTTTGTCTTCTGGTTCGGACTGCGCAATGATCAGTGAGTGAGTTAGTCAGTACAAACAGTTCTTATATATTTGTTGTTTAAAGTTTTATTTTAATTTTTATAGCAGTTATTTTATGATATTGTAGTGAAAGAAATTTAAATTATATTGTTGTTTTTAGTATATTTTTATAGCTGTTGGTTCAAAATTAAATATATATTGTATCTAGATAAAAACTATAGAGCTAATATTATTTGTTTATTATTAATAAAACTGAAAAATAAATGTTTATCCTGTTTTCAAAATATATTTAATATATTTTTGTAATAATTTAAATACGAATTATAATCTTAAGAAATTTATTCGATATATCAAATTGTTCAAGATAATAAAAGCATGCTTTTTTTTAAAAGGTATTCGTATTTGAAGTTTAAAATCATGGATACAATATATTTGTATATTGTGTAGGTATTTTAAAGTCGGGAAATTGAATTTAATGTCTGTTCTATTTTTTTTTTTGTGTTTTTCTAGCCCGCAGCGCTTTAAAGAATAGAGAAAAAGAGTTTAGGAACTAGACTCAAGTATGGAAAGCTTGTCAACAAACCCGAAACCAAAACCGAAACCGAAACCAGAACCAAACTCAAAACCCAAATGTAAACCCAAAGCCATAAACCGTAACCTAAAACCGACAAGAGACAGCTCTGCAGTCCAGCTGTGTAATTGGAGGCGTTGTGGGCGTGTCCATTGATGTCCCTCTATACTATATATATATATATATTAATACATATACAATACGATTTGGGGACTGCACCAGATTGTTGACTGCTCCAGTTTCCTCAGTTTCAAGTGCCAGTGCCAGAAATAGAACAAGGTGACTCATAAATTGTGTAAATAGCAAGCAGAGTGTAAAATTCCAGCGTGCTCGACTTAAAGTTACCCAGTAATTGAATCTCAACACAAGTAAAGTATTTATTGGCAGTGATTTAAATCCAAATTTTAGATCGAGTTTTATATCGCTAAAGAAAATCGCCAAAAATGTTCCACAATCGTTTTCAAAAATTGAACGTCAAAACTTAATTTTGAAAATGAATTACGATAAACCGGGCCCAGTGAGTTGTCGATTTTTTTCATGGAAATCGATTAAATCAACTCGATAGATCGTCAATAAAAATCATCGAGTTCAAGTACTCGATAATCGCTTTCTCGAAACTCGAGTTGTCGATATTTCGATATATATTTATATCACTAGTTATGATCAAAACCGATAAAAATTACCGAACTCAACAGTTTCCTCAAATTTTGGGTTCTAGAAATTAAATTAGAACTTAAGTTATAATCATGGTTTCATACAATATTATATTTATTTGATCACTGCACAGCCCAAACCGTAACACCTATAAGGCTGAAATTTGCACACAATAAAATATGTTAAGATTTTACAAATATTTTTTTTTAGTTCATAAAGAATGAAATACAAAATTGTTATTTAAAATTAGTGCAAAGTCTAGCTATAAAATAGCTGATAAGTCAACACTGCTGTCAAGGCACGCCCAAAAAATTATTTTTTTTTTCTCTTTATCTCTCTCTTCTCCTTCTCTCTCTCTCTTTCTCTCTCGCTCTTTTCTATACATCTTTCTTATTTAAGTGAATTGTGTGCTTGGTATTTTTGTGTTTTCCTGCTTCGTTTGACTTCAGTGTATCCTTTGGCATCCTTTTTTTTCATTTGACTGCCTCTGTTTTCTGTTGCTTTTTGACTCCTACTCCTTTTTCTGAACACTCTTTCCACTCTGCTTCTACTTTTCTGCTCTCTTGCCATTTATTTTAGCCTTGTTTTGCAGTCTACATATTTTGCTGTGTCCTGAGGCAACCCGCTGACTTTGCCACCGCAAAACGAGGCACAATTGGAATGGATTCCCACTGTCTGTCGACAGTCTGCACTGTGGCTGGCAACCCTGGCAACTCTGGTGGTGAGCAGGGGTACGTGATGGATTGGAGGGGGGAGGGGTTGAGGGGTTGGTCAAGGGCAAGGACTTTGCACTCGTACTCGCTTTTGGGTCTATTCACTTTGCTATTCACATTCAGTCGACTGAGTTACCATCTTAACGGGTTGAGCAAATGGATCAGACTTTGCTAACTTGTGGATTCGAAATCATAAAAATTGATGAGCAGGAAAACACAAATGTATACAGACAACTCTACAGTTCAGTGAGACACCACTATTAGATACCCATTAAACCTAGCCTCTAATGGTATATAACATATTAAACTACAAATATGATTCTTCAGTACTACGAATTTTATAGCTAAGCTGCTCGACTGTTAGATGCCCAGTAGATGTTTCTTCGCTGCCGTATAATCACATTAACTGAAAAAAAAATAAAACACATAAGTTAATACAAAATAATAATACGTAAAGAAATAGTTGTAAAAAATACAAAAAAAATAAATATATATAAATAAGAAAAAATAAAAATATTCAATGAAAAAACTGAAATAAAAATCATTTTTACAAATGCGTCATATTAATAGAAAACTATTTGTTATATAACCTTAATTATCTTCTCTGTTTATAAATAGATTGAAATGAAATTTGTAGCAAATGCTCACTATATATTAAACATTCTGTATGCCAAATTTCAGAACTGTGCCTTCAAAATTGCCTTTATTTCGCTTTTTTTTTAATTTTCAGTGGCGAAGGAGGTTGTAATAAGCTATAAATTAAACTTGATCTGCATGCAGACTGTACAAGTAATATTAACCATTTTTGTGGCTCTAGCAGAAAATTCAGCATGAAAGTACAGCTGAATGCCTGCAAAATATGGATTAATTTTTATATTTTAGAATATTATCCTTTTATTATTCTAAATAAGTGTTATATAACCATTTTTTAATAGTAACTTACATTTAATTACCAGTTTCGATAATTTGTATTCCCTTTAAAATCTACTTTAATACAGAATATTCAGCATGAAAGTACAGCTGAATGCATGCAGGTTATGGTTGAAGTTAAGTACACAGAAAAAATAAAAGACCAGCATCTAAAATCAAACACATACATCTTAAATAATTGGTTTTTAACATAAGATTATTTTAAGACCAAACTACTAAAACTAAGATCTTTAATATAAAAAATCATATAATCTTAATATAAGAATAAAAATCTTAAATTGTTAGGAAGGTATAAATATGCACAATTTCATATGAAATAAATGGTGGCTCTGGTTAGAGATACTGCTTTAGTTGTGAAGCAGTACGCGGAAGTTCGAACCCCACTAATGACAAATTGAAATTACATTTATAAAATTACCAAGACAAAAAAAATTTAATCAAATAGGAAAAAAAATAATTTGTAATGTATTTATTTTTGATTTTAATTTTAAGAAAATTTACTCTTAAAATAAGAACTTGGTCTGTTTTTAAATGTTTTTAAAACCAAGATGTGTTCTCTTAAATTAAGCATTTTATGTTCTCGTCCCATTTTTTTGACCAAAAATCCTAGTTATGAGACCAAAATTTTGATTTTAGAACATTTTTTTTATCAGTGTAGTATTTTGCCAACTTATCTGTGGCAATTCTAATGAACATGAGGAGAAGCAGAAGAAGAAGAGGAAGAAGAGGAAGACTCCATTATTCAGTTGAACTTAAACTCGCTGTCGACAATTCATTCTAAACAGCTTTCAAGTGTTCAAGTTGGACCCACATTGCATTCCAAGAGCTCTTTAGCTCGTTATAAGGGATAAGGGTATATGTGTGGGGGTGGGGAAGGGGAAGGGGAAGGGGAAGGGGGTTGTGCTCAATCGGAAGAGACTTAGCATCTACTTCATCGATAAGAGGGATTGACACTCAGGTGTTGAAAGTGCTTGCTGCTTAACGACAGCAACATGCTTCAACAGCATATTAATGTGCACTTTGTTGTTGTTGTTGTTGTTGTTGTCGATGTTGTTGTTGTTGTTGTTGTAGTGGTCAATCGATGGGACATTGTGTGTGTGTGTGTATGTGTGTGTGCTTAAGACAGTGTTGCCACAATTTCATCAACTAAAATAGTTAAATTATTAAAATTTATACAAAACTCTTTGACCTGTCTCACTGCCTGATCATTCACATCCCACACCATAAGCGCTTGAAAGCTTAAAATAAAATATTAACGTCTAGCTCTTGCACCATAAGAGCAAGATCAACCAATTTTATTGAGAGTTTTCATATGTGGCTGTACTGTTAAAAAATGGTGATAAAAAAAGGCATTCATTTTTTTTTGATTAAACTACTAAATTCATTAGAATCAATCACGTCCATACATCATTTATTATGATTGTACAAATTACAATTTGCAATTAATTTAAACAAACTTTCTGATTAAAATCAAACAAACTTTTCAATTAAAAAATAAACATTTTTCTTCAAAAAATTAAAGTATTAGTAAAAAAAAATTCAATTAACACATCAGAAAAATATAAATAGACATATAAAAATGAAAATTTTTTGATTGCAATTTATTTTAAAAACAAATATTAATTATGGTACATGGTGTATACTATTTATAAATTATAAAAAAAAATGCACAACATTTTTTAAAATATTTTGTGTACATACTAAATTTAATATTGTTCGTTACAAAATTGAAATACAGAAATTTTTGGGCATGGAAAGACTAGCGTTTATGGATTTTTTTCTCGCAAAGAGAAATATCTAATTTTTAATTAATCTATTAAATTAGCTATATTTCTAAAATATGCTACCTTTTTAGCTAGAAAATGGCTAGAATGACAGCACTTTGGAGAGGCACTTGACGTATTTTGTAATGCCGCATGTAGACAATGTGTAAACAAGGCTAACAACGTTTCAGCTGATGTGATGAAAAGTAATTGGTAGCATGATGAGGAGCAAGTGTAGAGAGTGACAGAGACAGAGAGATAAAAAAAGTGGGAGAGAGAGAGAGAAAGTGATGGGAAAAGTCTCCTGTCAGACTGACATGGATAATCGCTGTAAATGATAACGAGGTGAGTAATTATACCGACATCTAACTATAGCAGCAATATGGTCTATATAGTAAGTCAGTGTGTAGCATGCAACTTGCAGCATGCAGCATGCAGCATGTGGCATGTGGCATGTAGCACAGATGCTGCCCTTAGGCATGAAAATCGATGACAAGAAAAATGGCTTTGCGATTTCTGCAGCTCTCAGCACAATGAAGTGATTTATTGAAAATAGCAAAATCGGAAAATCGAAAAAAAAAAATGTTATAGGTAGAAAACAAAATGGAGAAAAATCTATTTAAGCTACCATCACCGAAACGGTTTTTCACCCACACTTTTTGGTCAAAAATTGCTGGTGAGATTTAAAGAAGCTTATGTTTTTCACCGGTGCTCACCGGTCACTCGTTTAAATGCCAGCTAGTTTTAAAAATGTTTCTATATACAATTTATTAAATGCTGTAAAAATTAAAAAACTGCTGAGATTTTGGTTTGAATGGCAAAATTCACCAACGGTGAAAAACGTTTTTGTTTTGTTTTTTGATAGAAACTTTAGCAAAAGCGAATTTAATAGCAACAACTGTTTGTATTGAGCGTAAAGCGATTTGTGTTGAGGTCATTCATTCAATTATTGAAAGCATCAATGCGGTAGTCATTAAATGTACACACACACACACACACACACATATATATATTTATATAAACCAACACACTCATATAAAGACTCATTTATAAAGCAGTCTCTGTGGCGCCACATTTTGGAAATTTGCACAGCGCACTGTGGAACAACAATAGAAAATATTGTCTAAATTTCCTCAAATTTATAATCTTAAATATTTTTTAAATTTATTTATTTTTTGTTTATAATTATTTATCATCATTTTATTTATAGCTATTTACTTTAAATTCTATATATTTATTATGCATTTTAATTTTTAATATATATTTTATTGATATGTATTTAATATGTTTATATTTATTTTATGCCTGTATATCGACCACTGTAGTTGGTATCTAGTTAAAGCCATAATTTGCCAAATATATTCAAAACGCATATTACGCATACGCCAAGTTGTGCATGCTTCAAGTGCAGGCAAACAAACAAGTTAAACAATTTAAATATGATACGATAATTTTGGCCAAGTTCATCAAAACAATGGCCAAAACGAATGAATCCTTGAAGAGTTTAAATTACTATTGTTGTTGTTGTCATAACGAGACAATTAGCAGGTTATGCAATTACGCACAACAAAACCGAGTAGTTATAACCAGGTCAGCACAACAAAAAGACCAAAAAGCAGACAGAGCAGTTTCTCTCTCTCTCTCTCTCTCTCTCTCTCAGTTAGCTAACGTGGCCAACTGGCTGGCTGTTGGCTGTTGGCCACTTAACTGAACTTAACTCGATAATCAGGCCATCAAAGTTGATGGCGGTGCTCAGTTACGAGTGGAAAACAGCGAACAACAAACAGCAAACAGCAAACAACTAACAAGAAACAACAC